>JAQQZT010000012.1:5617339-5649275 GCA_030068275.1 Clarias platycephalus | reverse complement strand
AGCCAGTGGAACATCTGATCCTTGAAACTCAGAGTAACTCGTCAACAACACCACTTGCACATTACTGTCCTGACCTCGCTCCAAGCCATTTCCACATGTTCGGAAATATGTTTCCCCATATTAAAGGAGTTCCTAGGAAGCCAGCGTTTCAAACGTAAAGCTGGCAGGCCAATCATGGCTCGGGCGTACTGAGAAAACTTTCTACATTGATGGTATCCAAGCACTAGTTAAACTCTTTGATCAGTGTATTAGTGTAGAAGAGGATTATATAGAGAAATAAAAGGGAGTTTTTACTCTCATAGCTGTGTTCTGTCAATCTGTAAAATCAAAAGTCCTGGTTTGACTTGAATACCGGGTAAATCAGAACTTGTTAAAATGTGTTATCCCCCAAGAGGCCAAGAGGTGTAAAAAAAAAAATCAAGTTTATATTTTACTCAATGTTAAAGTAACATCTGCATTTACAGTTTTATCAAAACTTTTGTAAAACTACAATGAAGCGAGGTCAACTTGAAAATCAAAATGTTGTTTGATGTTGTCTTTTGTTTTGACTCCAACATTGAGGTGGTGGCATCAGGACCCGTCAGATTAAATTCCTGTGGACTGAAACTCTAAGGTTCGTTGGAAAGTGTACATGTCTCAGTCTGTGGCTGGAGCTAAGAGATCTGAGCGAGGAGGAGAGCCTTTTAAAGAGCTGCCACAAATCTTTCATGACTTAAAAAAATGCTGCATCTAGTTGTAAATGCTGCAGACTCTAAAGAGCTGCCAGTGGCTGTGGTTTGATTTATAACTCAGACAAACTTCTCCTCCACTCCCCAACCCCCATTGTGTACCTGCTTAATTAGAGACAGGCTAAAGAAAGCTTAAAGAGCACCTGAGAAAACCACAATGTCTGACCACAGGTCATTATAGACTTTAATGCTGTTGAAATCTTTAATTGGTTTGGTCAGAAAGTCTTTTGATTAATATGGAAGGAGTCTCCAGTGTTAATCAGCCTAACCATCAGCATTAAGTTTATACTGTACCAGGGGATAATTGTGGCGGTGCACATCATGTATTTAAAAAGAAATCTGATTATATATCAACTGCATAGAAAAGAATTCTACTTAGTTATTTAGTTAGTTGATTAGTTCGTTAGTTAATGAATTATGTAATAATAGATCAACTTTGGCAGATTTAGCTTTGCACCCAGCTCCTTAAACAGCTCTTAGGTACACGTTAGGTAAATTAACTTAGGCAATGTTTTTTTTCCATTAAGTTTTTCCAAAAAGATTTAAGTGGAAGTAGGTTTTTCCAACATGAGATTTTTGCCTCAACAGATTTTGTCTCAATATCCGACTACATTATCTTAATATTCTCAAATACACTTCCTATATGAGAGGCACCATAATCACAAAAACAAACAAACAAACAAATTCCAGACCAATTCTCTTGGTCCAAATGTCCTGCACGAGAAGTACCTGAAATTAACTGGTGCATGAAGCCAATCAAATTCCTAACATGCTTCCAAAGAACGAGTTAAAACCTGCCGCCGCGAGGTCGATTCACAGTCTTCTGGTGTCGGATTCTTCTAAAAATATCACCATTTTTCATTTCCTGGTGTGGTTTTACATGATGAAGTTTCCTTTCTGAAATCAATGACTTCCCTTGAAATCTGGCTTCAAGCTTAGTGAAACATTCACCGATTGATACGTTCAGTCAAAACGACCCAGAACAAATGATGTATGAGAGAGCTTGCAAATGGTGCTCGTCACTCAGCTCAGAGAGAATCCAGGGCTAATTTGTTGACTCTCAGCAAGACAAAGAAAGGAAAAGGCCACGGGTATTGATGGGCTGTAGTATGTTTGACAGGGCAAACGATGTGGAGTGGGAAAGAAAAGACTTTCCAGAGCCAATGAGGCATGAGATGATTGATTGATGTCAAACTAGAAAACATGCTGAAAAGTATAAATCGTAGAATGCTTCAGTTTTTCAGGACAAACCTATCTGGGTGCGCCAGTGGGTCATGCCTTTTGGGCAGTTTACTCACCATGGTAAATAAAATATTTGAGTTTAGAATGTCTAGATAATGTCCACTGTCCATTGACAAATTCAGGACAAATGCTTAATTCCCAACTGAACAAAAAAAACAAAAGGAGTCTTGATATTCTTATCAGTTTGTTCATTTGGTCTAACATTTTTTCATAGAAGCTTTAGCTATATTTAACCTAACGAGGCTTTATATTTACAAAATATTTTACAGGAATCACAGTC
The DNA here is from genome assembly GCA_030068275.1 of Clarias platycephalus. Classification (NCBI taxonomy): domain Eukaryota; kingdom Metazoa; phylum Chordata; class Actinopteri; order Siluriformes; family Clariidae; genus Clarias; species Clarias platycephalus. The sequence goes on along the minus strand of JAQQZT010000012.1, from coordinate 5,647,025 downwards.
TCACCTTCATTCATCTAACGGTGGTCAAAAGCGAGGCTTCTTCACTCAGGGATGGAGAAATGATATACCGTAGATTTATACAGTAGATTTAGGATAGTATCACAATTTTTGGTTATTTATCTTATATCATGTTTCAGAGTGACACAAGAGCTTAATCAGAATAATGCTACATTCATCTAGAAACTAAACACAAATATTAGCTGGGGTAAAATAGTGAACAAATTAATCATAAGATAGTAAAAGACCTCAAATTATCGTTCCATACGAGAACATTTAAAAGTTTTTGTTACCCCTTTAGTACAAAAAAAATTTCTATTTATTTTTATTTTGACCATAATCCTTATTTACATTATTTATATATTATTTATTTTCTCTTTTTATATATTAAAGAAAATGTTTGCATAATGCCGCTGATTCTAAGAATTAATCTTTACTTAAAAAAAGTTTACTTGTTTACATCTAGTTAATAGTTTCACGTGATCTGGAGGTTCAAGTATCTAAGACGTTATGACTTACATGTGTATCTGACTTGACCTGTAAGGGTCTTCAGAATGTAGTTGAACGGTCACATGTGCTACATGTGAGCTTAGTGTTAGTGGTGGTAAGTGTTTGCCTGGTGAAGATAGTGTTTCTAAATAATCTCACAGGACACACAATATACAGCCTATCAGCACATATGTCATTTTCACAAAACAATAATTATCCTATAAAATCTCATGAATTATGTCAAATGCCCACACCATCCATCCATCTAGGAACCTCTTTAGTCCGACTAGTGTCCTTTGAATCCAATGGAGACCATTGTATTTCTTCCCATTTGTGCAATCATGGTAGGACCTTCGGTCAACATTCACACACTACAGGCAATTTGGTACCACCAATTAGCCTAATCTGCATGTCTTTGGACTGTGAGAGGAAGCCCCTCAAGAACGGGGAGAACATGCAAATTCCATATGAACAGTCCCAACATGGGAATCGAACCCGGGACCTGGAGGTGCAAGGCAACAGTGCTAACCACTAAGCCACCGTGCCGCCAAATGCCCACACATGTTACTAAAATTAGCTGAACAGAATGCTGGTACTGCAATAGTAGTTTTGAAACAGCCAAGATAACGACACCATGTCTGCTGATTGTGTATGAGATAACCTTTAAGAAAGAGGGCTGACTATCATAAAAGACACCTGATGCAAAGACTGATATCTTTTGCTATTGGGACACTTCGGCTGAGGTTACATTGCGCAGACGAAGGTATATTCCCTGTAGACTCATGATGATATATATATATAAGTGAAATAATGAACTGATTGGCAGCTCGGGTCTGTGTGTGTGTGGAGTTTGCATGTTCTCCCCATGCTTGGTGGGTTTCTTCCGGGTACTCCGGTTTCCTTCCACCGTCCAAAGACATGCAGATTAGGCTAAATGTTGCCGTTCACTAATCGCCCATATTTTCCCTGATCATAATACATAATTGAAATGATTACAAGATCTGAGAATCAAACCCTTGATGCATCAACTAATCTGTTAATTACCAGGTTCGGTAGGTGTGTTTAGGTGTTGGTGAATTGCAAATTGCCCTGGACGCTGGCTCTCCACAACATGCTTTGGTAGAATAGTGTATCTGTGTATGTTCTGATTTAAGCGTGACAGGGCCACCCTGAGAGCGTTAAGCCTATTAACAGCTAACACACTCCCGCCATGACCCTGAGGCACACTGGTACTGTTTCAGCACATTAAATCTAATACCATGTCACCACTCCCCACCTAGGAGAATGAAACCCACACACACACACACAAAACCACAATCTGGGCTGAAGTCAGTATTAACCAATGGCTTTCAGATCTGCATGTTATATGATCATAGCATAAACTATATCCACACAACCTCACACAGATATACCGTGTTTTACTCAATAAACACCAATTACACCAAAATATATATAAAATCCCAAGAATTTCTCACCAGTGCACCACGGCACAAACTGTACATTATTTTCTTACTACAAAGACACACAAATAACTCCTCAGTGATGACAAGACTGAACGTCCACAGAAACAGAGTGTGGCTTGGTGCTCAACCATGTTTCTCAAACTTAAACAACCGAAGTATCGAATCTCCACATTGGTGATCTAAACAGTTCCTTAATGAAATGCACAGCCACTTTTCTAATTAACATTAGCTGAGAGATCTGCCCAGGAGCAGCTTTTCACGTGTTTCATTACTCAAATGCAGGCCGAAGCGCAGGAGCTACACGGTACATCCATCACTGTCCGAATGAAGTCTGATGAAATGGATTGTGTTTTCAAGTACGACTTCCAGACAGCCGAGTGTAAACTGCATGCCTACTATATCATGTTTAAACAGAAAACTGATTCAAGGCATATATGAGAAAAGCACACATACACACGCACTCGGCGTCTGTTAATGACTTTATCATTGCTGTTCAAATATCTCTGCTGTTAAGATAACTGCAAAGGGGATAATAAATGGTATACTGACCTGCCAGGTGTTATGTTCACAGATCCCAGGTGGATAACTCGAATTATTATTCAGGTATTCATCATAAAACACTACAACACACACATTATTCAGTAAAACCGATAAGGACAGTGTGCCGTAACAAGCGCAAGCATGTGAGTATGGATCTGTGGATGGCTCCTGGGAGTTTAAGTGGTTAAGGCTTTGAAACTTCATCACACAATCAGTCATTCTGGACTGTCAGTAAAAAGACTTTCAAGCTATTGTCTTGAATAGAGTCTTCAAACCACGCTTTCATGCTTCTCAATAAGGCCAACTGTAGGTTGTACTTGCTTCGCACACTAGATATGTGTACGTACATCTGAGATGGTTGATGTGTGTAACTTACATTTATTTAATGCTGTGATTCAAAATAATTTGAACAATAAAAGTGGCAGCACATTCGAGTTTTACTATGCTCAGTCAACCAGACTACCAACCAACCAAGCTGCGATATTAAAGTCATACAGCTTCAGTCAAGTAAACTCCCAATCAGCATAAGGTATGTTCAGTCAAGCAAACTCTCAACCAATTAAGTCATGAAATGAGCAGTCAAGCAACCTCCCAACCAGTCGGATCTCAGCAGGTTCCATCAAGTAAACTCCCAACCAACCAGGCTGCAATAATAGTCATAGAGTCTCTTAACCACTGTATGTTTAGTCAAGCAACCTCCATGCCAATCAGGTATCAACATATTCAGTAAAGCAAAACCCCAACCAAATTGTGTTTCAGGATGTTCAATCAAACAACTTTGAACATATCAGGTCTTGACATAAGCAGACAAGAAAACTCAGTTCTTAGTATTATCACTCCAAACTCCCAAACAATCAGATCTCAGTATGGTCACTCAAATAAACTCACAACCAATCAGATCTCAGTATGGTCACCCAAGTAAACTCACAACCAATCAGAAGTGAGTATGGTCACTCAAATAAACCCCCAACCAATCAGATCTCAGGATGGTCACCCAAGTAAACTCAACCAATCAGATCTCAGTATGGTCACTCAAATAAACTCAAAACCAATCAGATCTCAGGATGGTCACCCAAGTAAACTCAACCAATCAGATCTCAGTATGGTCACTCAAATAGACTCCCAACCAATCAGATCTCAGGGTGGTCACTCAAATAAACTCAAAACCAATCAGATCTCAGGATGGTCACACAAATAAACTCACAACCAATCAGATCTCAGGATGGTCACACAAATAAACTCACAACCAATCAGATGTCAGTATGGTCACTCAAGTAAACTTCCAACCAATCAGCTCTCAGCGTGTTCCATCAATGATACGTTTGTGTTGATATTTGGGCATTGCATTGCAACTACAGACTTCTCAAACCTCCTCTAAATATCCAAATTTTCTATCTGTTTCATTTTGAATATTTAATCAAGAACAAGATAAAATCTTTTTCAGCAAAGTAAACAGGTCAAACAAAACTCAATTGAATGTAATGATACAAGGGTTAAAGTTAAGGTCAGAGATGCCATCTCCAATGTAAATTCATGTAAATGTTACTCAGAGCAAACCAAATCACCTTCGTTTGCTCAAAACCAGGCAAATTTCTTGTACCATCTGACTTGCTACTATAGGCTAAAATCTAAACTCAAAGCCTAGATTAATTTCAAAACTCTGGCTCAGAGTTTCAGGATGCTGTAATGAGAAGCTCGGCAGACTGACTTCGTTCAGTTTAACCGTCATACAGAAATAAGTGAACTTCTGTCTCCCTTTCCCACTGCGTCTGAGTGGAGAGCTGCATTCTTTATGGGCAGAGAGTAAGATAAGTGAGGGGGAAAATGGCATTCCTCGCATTACAGCTCGGGTAATCATTAATACGACCTGTACAGCTGAGATAAGCAGAGCAGACAGGAACAAAACCAGCCAAATTGGCTCTTACATCCATATAAACCACCTGCTGTACGGATGCTACCGCTAATCATTAATACGACCAAACAAATGGGATCAGCGTTAATCATTTTCCATTCACAGACATTTTTAACCTTAATCCCTTATTATTCAGTAACTAAAGAACAACTATGGATTAGGATTACTATTAGTAATAATAAAACTTCATGTAGTTAGTAAGTTGAAGTTTCAAATACAGACTACAATATGACCATTTACAGTATTTGCTGGTTTCTTTGTTTTCCTTTTATTTATTGGTCAATATTTGTTACATACAGAAGTTAGCAATTTACTAAAGCCCTTCGTTCCTACAGCGTACAACATTGACGTTAATTCTGTATTATACAACAGTTCGTTCTGACTGTGCAATCTGATTAGATGAAAGTCATTTCACGACTGGTGATAAAAGACATTAACACCACTGGAACTTATAACTATATATCTCTCTGTTCTAATAATTACACTAACCCTCGGTCGCCGGCATGGGTGAAGAGTGGAGATGAGCTGTCTGCCAGAACCAATCCAAACGCATTCAAAATGAGTCACAGAAGCACTTTCAGCAAGAAAGCATTATCTAATAACGTGATGTCATCTTAAACAACACTTTGTCACCTTGATAACTGCTTCTAAGTTGTTCAGAACTGCATCTGAACCATCCATGTTGGTTTTTTTATGCCTTCAAAGCTAAATAGCTTCTAACACAAGACTGAATCCCTAATCCCTCTCTAACCCCTGGTTAATTTCAAATTAACACTATTTGGGATTTAACCCCAGAAGCTGGAAGTTAGCTGATATTCTAAAGAGAAATAAGTGGAAATATAAACTAAATCTGGAGACCGTCCACATTCGCCATGGTTTATTCTCCTCACCTTTTGGCTACATAGTACCGGGAAAAACTACAATTACAATACTGCTGGTTGCGGTTATGTGCTGATGGGGCAAAATAAAAGGTTAAATAAACAAACAAATAAACTTAAACTGTTGATAATAAATGGTGTTTATGAAACTGTAGTATAAAAGCAATATCACACTTGAGGTTGAGCTGTTAAGCTAAATATCAGCACTGCTGTGATGTGCTCATAGGCACGAGGGCAATGTTCTTTAATATTTAACTTATTTTTTGGTAAATAAATAAATGTATTAATTATCATTACCTTTTATCTTTCCGAAAAGAACAACTTTCTCATTTATTTAATTATTATTTAATTTACTGAGTGGTTTGTCAATCACATGCACTTTTTATTTTTAATTTTATATTTAAAACATCCATGATGTATTTATTCAACTCTCATATATACTGTATATTATATATAATACATACAATTATTTAGAAAGATCTCAGCAGTTTGCAGCTTTCTAAGAAACACAGCTATACATCGTTATACCACAGCTTTGTTAAATTATCCATACTGATCCATTAGAATGGGATGATTATATCATTAATTCATTAATTAACTAATTAATTAATTAGTTTTTCTGATATAAGAGGAACACAAATCAATTCGGGATGTGCTGTTATAGGAAACTAATCAACATCAGGCTGGAAACAGCTTATTGTTTTACACATCAAATACTATTTTTAATTTACTATGTACGGCATATGTTATGAATATCAGTCTGCATTTTTTCTGAAAGGTCACATGACCAGATAGACACACTGCCTCAGTGATACTAAGTTTGTTTAGCTGTCACATGAATTACACCTGTACCTGTGGTTAGCGTTTGTACACTCTGCTTCTGACGATATTTTTAGGTCAACAAGTGAGCAAGCTTCATGCTGTAGTCTGACATCCGTGTCAGAGACGCGGTGTTCGTGGAACGTATTTCAATTGCAAATCGGCTTCACGAGAGCTTAAATAAGTGTGTGTCTATTCTCCCTGCTTCGGGATCAAACATAAAGGGAGTAAACAAATAAGGTTTCCGAAACTTAAACCAGAAAACCAACATACAGTATGACGTATACTGTACATTACTTACGATATGCTGAAACGATACAGTACGTCCATGAACCTAACATAAATCGTACCATATCAATGGTAATCATCATGATAATATACAACCTTATTTTTCTTCTGCGTTGGTTAATGATATTTTTTTCTCCATATATTTTAAATGCACAATATGTTAGATTCAAACTTCATACACAAAGAGCGTCCCATTGGCAAGCTTGTATTCGAGAGATTAAAATGTAAAATTTAAGAAAAATGAAATATGAGACTTACCTGAATAAGGTTGTGTTTTATATCCAGCTCCTCTTTCTCTCTTTCTTTACACCTGCTCCTGCTTTAGTGCTCTAAACGCTCTGCGCTCACATTAATCTCGCAGAGTTACTGTCCCCCTCGGCTTGGAAAAAAATTCTCTGAGAACCTTCCCTGTGCCGACGAGCGTCTCGGATTACTCTTATCTAACTTTCTTGGCCCTTTTGTTTACAAAGCATGCCATTATATGCGCCGGTGTGGCAAGACCTGTTCTCCTTGTTCGTGGATGCAGGATTACCAACAGGACGGCGATTCTAAATGAATTATATACTTGACACAAGGCTTTTGTTTTGTGTATACAGGTTTTTTTCTTCTTTTTTTTTTCAAATCTTTATAATTCTGCACTGAAAATGACCGCTACTTTGGAAAAGGTACTATTATGAAGCTTTTGTGCCTTCTTGTAAAGACTTGTTGTGCTTGCAGTGCTTGTACTTTTAAAACCGCGATACTCTTACATTCAGTCGTGGTTATTCATCTGCAGTATCAAATGACACAATGTTGGTGAAAAACACTTCATTCGAAACAGGAAGACAGTCCTGTTTTCTTGTGGGACATTCTTTCCATGCACAAAGTACAACAGAATGTGACAGCTGGAAGCTGCGACAGGACGTACCATCAGGATCTAGCACTGGTTCTTGTTCTCTGATTTTCTGCTTTGTGGATAGAACATCATAAATCATACTATAATTTCGTTCACTTTTCTGGCCACTAGCTGCACAATCTTTAATCTTGGAGTCTGATTGGATTTCCATACTTCTGTAAACACACATTTCTACACACTGGGGGAAATACTGCAACACAGTGAGCACTTTTTCTTTAGAGCCAAATATATTCACTGAGTCGAAACAAGGAGAACTCCATGCCAGTGGCCTTGACTGGGATGCGACTGCCGCCAACATGTCTTGTAACTAATTTGTATGCCTTAACAGTTATTGAAAAACAATTTGAACTTGCTGTGACCCTGACCCCCGGGCAATTCAAAATCTAATCTTCATCTGCTGGTTAAAATGACTATTCCATATAAATCCTACAAACACTAAGTAACGTACACGCTCAACATGAAAATATTAATTATTAACAGCCTGCTGAGTTTAGGAATGATTTTAAATCAGTTAGTAAAAGATAAACATGGCTGGTCATTTGTAATTACAGTGAAATGGCCTCTTTTTTTTGCAAAATGAGTTAGTTCTTTGTAATGTTTATTCATGTAGCAGACTTTTTAATTTTTTAATTTAATTCGCTGTGGCGACCCCTGAAAGGGAACAGCCGAAAGTCAAAGAAGAAGAAGACTTTTTTTTATTTTTTTTACGATGTTATTGGTCTTTCGGCTGCCCCAGTAGAGGGGTCGTCACAGAGGACCATCCGATCTGCATGCAACTTGCCACAGGTTGTATGCTGGATCTCCTTCCTGATGCAACCTTCCCATTTTATCCAGTCTTGGGAACGTCTTTCTTGGGAAAGTCTTCCACATGGCAGGTGAGAAACCTACCACTGACCCACCAATTCCCACTTTTATTTTTACAAATGAAAATGAAAAGATTAAAATCTTTTAAAAGATATTTTCAGGCAAATACTGTTTATATTTTAAAAAGAGGAATAATTAATGAGATTCACCCACCAATAAGATAATGTGATCTAACAGGAAATAAATATATAGGAATCTGAAACATTTGATATGAAACCTTTTTGTAAAAAATGGCTTATGATCAGACCGCATTATTTTAACCACACCATTCTGAGAAATCATGAAGGTGGTACGATTCTTTTCTAAGTATAAACACTTACAACTGGCAGTTTCAACAATTTAGTAAATGGTCCACATCTGATTTGCAATGTAGAAGCAGCAGTATTGATGTAAAAGATTTTTTTTTGTGCAGCCCTGAATTTTAGCATTAAAAAAACATCTGCTATGATGATACAGTCATTTGGGCATCATACGTATCATTTAAAAAACATGCTGAAAAGTAAATAACAATGCGAGCCCCCAGTTTATAGATATGAGGTGGTCTCATGTTCTTCTTGTCTCTGTGTGAAAGTGAGGCTTGGAGTGCCGAGGAGAGCCATTCACACCTCCTGGAATGCCTTCAGTCACCTGCATTATCAGATTGGACCAAACACTCAGGGGGAATTAGTGCTGGCTAAGTTCTGACAAACACTTTTAGAAAGGACCTGCTTATCGAACCAGGCCTTTCATTACACACAGTGACTGCCATGTGTACACTCTGGTCATGTGGTTCATTAATTATGTATGTCCTCAAAATGATTTGCAACGCCAGCATAAAAACATTCTTGCAATGCTTTCTAAAATTGAGCGCTGTTATGGAAATGGAGTTTAATAGCTGATTTTTCAACCTGACAACCACAAGAATAAACTTAAACTCTGCCATTTTTTAAACTCATGCAAACTCATAAACTTTTGTTCCAGTTCTGTTTAACTGTTATAGACATATAATTTTTTTCTTACAGTCCTAATTGTGCTTAATGGTAACTGCTTGTGTATTTTGCCAACTTGGCAAATAAGGAAGTACAAACACAGTAAAAGTCCCCAACATATGAACGAGTTCAGTTCTGAGAGCTTGTTCGTAAGTCCAATTTGTTCATAAGTCCAACAACAATTGTCTAGGTACAAGGATTCTAACACAATTGTCTATACACAGTATATTACAAATACAGTGTTCTTTAGAATCGTGCTGAAGTTACAGAAAAATGATTCATGTTAAAAGAACGAGCAATGTCTACCATCTTTTCACCTCGCTCCATTCTCTCAATTATTTTCACTTTTGTCTCGATTGTTATTGTTTGGCACTTCTAGCAGTACCAGCTTCATTGCCGCTGCTTTTAGCGCTTGCTTCTGGACATCCTGGGATGCACGCTGCACGCATGTGACAATGTATGCTGCGATTGAACATGCACGAATGCTTGTTCATATCTTCGTTTGTATGTAGGGGACTTACTGTACTCCATTACTGTACATACGTTTTTTTGTTTATCTGTACTTGTACATGAGTATTTTCTGTCTGTGATAATTTTTTACTTCTACTTACTACATTGTACAGTATGATCAAAATCTGTACTTTTTCTTACAACATTTTAAAAAGAGACTCGCTACTTTTCAGATGATGATCAAAGAAAAGTGGATTTAGTTTCTAATCTAACATAAGTGTTTACGCCGTCACTCGTACCATATCACGACTGAGCTACACCACAAAAGGGGAAAGGACAGAAGCAAAACAATTCCACCAGTCCAAGCAGTCCAAGTTGACAGGCAGGTCATTATACTGTAAGTGTAGATTGGTTAGCGCACCAAAGTCACTGATGGTTATCTGCGAAAAAAAACTTTGTGCTGCGGATTCTTCTGGTTTCTTTTTTCAAGCCTCTCGAATACGTGCACTTGTCAAGGTAAGATTAGATTTAAAGATTCAATCTTACACAGTTGGTTTGTTTTTCAAGCCACTAACAATGTCATTCTTTTTTATAATACACCTATAATTATAATGTTTTGTCTTGTCCTTTAACCGTATTGTATTCTGTCTGATTGCAGTATGCCCTTATTTAATTGTTTAGACTATTTGCATTATGCAGTATAACAATTATATCAGCTAGCTAGCTAAGCTACCAAAGTAATGAATGAGTCTATCAATGCTACCCGCCGTTTAATGTCGAATGTTGCATCAACAGCATCAACTACGATTGTGTTTAAAATACTTTAAAATGAAGTTTTTCAGTAATTCAGTTCTACAGATGGCCAGAAAATTAGTTTTCTTTGTGAAGTACTGGCAGTTTTGTTCCTAAAGTACATTTTAGGGCATGTACAGTACTTAGTACTTCAGCTTGAGTAATACATTTGTAAATTTGAGTACATTTTGAAGCAAGTACTTGTACATTTCCTTTGTGTACTTCTGCCACCTTGGGTATTTTGAAATCCATTACCAGCTTTGTGCAGGTCAATAACAATCTGTTATGTTTGTGCTAAATGTTTTTAGTTTTTTTTCCACATGAAAATGGATAACAAAGACATTTTACATTCCTGTAACATCATATTTGTTCACCTGGTTATAACTACTCGGGACAATATAATCAAGAAAAATTATTTCAAATGATATGAATAATAAAAGAAAGTTTGATTGCCTTTATGTAAAATATTTTCTTTAGGTGTCAACACATTTTGCACATATATTTTGAGAGGACACTATTATTTCTTTAATGTGTTTGTTTGTGAGAGCAAAGATACTGTAGTCTCTCCTATTGTTTGAGAGGGAAACGCTTAGAAAGGGTGCCAATAATTATGGCTCGAGTGGTATACTATCCACTGTTGTGACTTTAGCCTGAAATTTCATCTGTATATTCTATCTATATTAGCATCACATTATCAAAGCCAGAAACAACACATGAAACACACTTTTTTCAGCCTGAAACATATAGTACATACTCCATCAGGACCTGAATCACCATAGAGGTCTTCACCGTTTAATCTGGCCTCAAAAATCACACCGGATGTACAAAACTAGCTTCCGAATCTGCATAACTAAGTATAACTCTGTCCTAAGATTGAGGAAAGAGGAAAATGTAATAGTGTTCATACATTATTCCTTTGCTATTTGCCTCCTTTATGCTTTACTTGAGGGCTAAGGAACTTATGATACAATTGAGTTGACCTTCAACTTACATGCTTGCTTCGAAAGTGTTTCCTGACAATAATGAACATTACACATTGAATGCTAAAAAAAGATTTCTTCTACCAACAAAAGTGTTTACATTAGCTCAATTTCACACCTATTCAACCACATAATGACTCATCTAGATTGCACCAAATGTCTTTAACCTTTTTATTTGAACACTCAGAACACAGGAAAACCTGAGGGAGTGAACGGACAGGAACAATGAAAAGGGAAAAAAAAGGAAAGAAAGAAATAGTACAAGCGTGCGGTGGGTCAGACGAGTCTGAACCTGCTCCATCGTTCGCTCCTGACTGAAAAAACGATGCGAGTCCCAGGGCCAGACTCGTGTCGTCAAAGCAAGAGCTGGACTGACACTTAGAAATGCAATACTCTTCAGGAAACTACTTAAAAAAAAAAAAAAACACCAAGAGTTCCTTAGAAATAATGCAGACCTGGAATTTGAAATGAAAGAGCTCGGTGATAAGAAGAGGCTGGTCCAATCTTGCAGCTGTGACAGTGATTTATGGTACGACATCAAGCCAAGTATGAGGAAACAGGAAATAAATTTTATTATTGGCTTCTGGTCAAGTTTAAATTGTCTGCTGAGAACAAACGTGATATACCAATTTGTCTATGTCACAATCAAAATAGACTCTAGGTAAAATTATTCATGAAAATATTTCATGAGCACGTTTATCATGCTAAACCAATCTAGGTAATTTTTATACCAAATACCCAGATATTTGGTATACTCAGGAGTCAGTTGCATGAGCTAGTGGTCAGGAGCCCATCTACAATAAACTAACGGTTAACACTGTACTGTAGTACTTTACATGTAAATCTGGTGGAATTAGCATTTTTCTCTTAAAAATTTACTAGCACTATTTAAACTGCAATTTCCCTCGAGATTAATAAAGATTTTTCTCATCTTATCTTATCTCTTTAATTACTATATTTCTCATAGAATACAGTACATTCACTGTATACAATACAGTATATTCATAAATACTAGCATATTAAGATTATACAACAATACATCTACCTAAATATACACAAATATTAAAGTATATAAAAAGTTAACTATTATTCTTTTAACTACATACACAGAAATGCATACATATTAAAAGTATATTAATTAATAATAATATATTTAAAAAATTAATCTAGTATACTTTTCACAAGTTCTAGTATTTTAAAAGCAAACTAGTACACGTTTCTCCAAGTATACTTACAAATTCCTTTATATGAAAAGTAAAATAGTATACATCTCTCCAGGTATACTTACTGTAGGAATGTTAATATATCAAAAGTAAACTAGTATACTAATATAGAACATTTTGTCCTAATCTTATAGGTGCCAGTATATCAATAGTAAACTAATATATTTCTCACCAAATACATTTATAAATACTAGTAAACTTTACTCTAAATATGCAAGAATTTTTAATACTAGTACACTCAAAGTAATCTAATATACTTGTCTCCAAGTATATTAAACATAAACTAGCACAGTTTTATTCCAAATATCCTACTTTTGATATATCATCATTTAAATGTTATATATTATTATATTATAAAGCATCTTTCTCTCCAAGTACACATAGGAATGCCAGTATATTAAAAGTGAACTAGTACAGTTTTATCTTAAATCTTAGAAATGCTAATATATCAAACAAAAACTAGTATTATATTTCTCACCAAATAGACTTAGTAATACAATATTAGTATACTTATAGTATGTCCGAATATACACATTTCTCTCAAATATATTTATTAATTCTAGTATATTGAAACTAGTAATTCTGTCCAACTACACTTACAAATGATAGTTTATTAAAAGTAAATTAGTTTATGTCTCTCCAAGTATACTTTAAACATACCAGTATAAGTAAACCTATAAATTGTAGTGTATCAAAAGAAAACTAGTACATTTTTATCCATGTATACTGATAAATACCAGAATATCACAAATAAACTAATTATATCCAAAACATAAATAAATGCTTGTATATATAAAAAAGGTTTATGTTTAAAAAAATTATAAATGCTTGTATAGCTAAAATAAACTAACTGTCCACATATTCATAGAAATTATAGTATTTATAAACTAGTATATTTCTGTGTACACAATACTTATAAATCCTAGTTTATCAGTAGAACTAGTAATGATATTAGTACATAAATAAACGCTAGTTCTGTACTAGTACGCTTCTTTCCAGTAGTACATAAAAATTCAAATCAACAGTCTAGCGTCACACCTATTACACTATATTGACTAATACAATTTGTGTACTATTTGATTTGTTATAACATTTATAGGACAATATAAAAATTTACCTTAGCTAGCTGGCATTAATAACTTCTTATCTTTGATTAACTATTTATGGAAATGTGGCTTCTCCATAGCCCATTGTTTAGTTTAGGTTTATACTGTATGTAGTATTGAAATATTAATAAAGTTAATTTGGAGTTACTGCACTTATGGTAAACAAAGCATTTATTTTGAAAATTCCCCAAAATGACAAAGTTTTATGAAATTCTTGTAACATCAACAACAGAGTATGTCAGTCGGTCAGACAGTCAGGGACTTTGATGACTCTTTAGTCAGCAGCACATTAGAGATAGTGACTCATACTGCTGTGGTGTTGACCACTGAAAAGCAGCCATTTATCAGGCTATATAAAGCAGCTTTTAAGGGCTGAAGTTCGCCATTTAACCTCAAGATGTGCCCTGCAAATCTGCTCTGAGAGAGAGAAATCCCTGAGTAATAATATAGGCTTTGTCTGAAGCCATAAACACACACCCGTTGTTGAGCGGGTGCAGAATTACAACGTGTTTGACCACATAGGAGATTATGGGATGCAGGAACGACCCTGGATGAAAGATATCAAAGTCGTATTTGCAAGTAAGACTTTCAAGACTTGAGGAGAAAAACAACAGTAGAAAAACAACAGTCAAGGTTACCAAAATGTCACCCGACTCCAGGTTTAAATAGGAAGGTTAAACTACAACTGCGCCTATTTTACCTTTTTCAATGAACAATAGTCTCTGAAACAAACAGCCGTTACAGCAGGTCTCTGCCTAAACACTCACTCACATGCACACAGAGATGGGAATCGACAGTGCTAATCACTACACCACCATGCCGCCTCTCCCCAAACAATGGTAGTCAATCTATTTTAGGAATATGTGTGTTTTTTATGATAGCTGAGATTGGAACAAAGAATGGTTGCTTTCCAGAGTATACATTCCTGCGTCATCTGACTACTGCGAGACCACACATGGAACAATATCTCGCTGAATATCTTGTAATTTTAGAAACTGAATGCTAAGTATAAGTGTTGAATGATCAAAGGTTCATGATCAAAATGCCAGGCTTATCCGCTGAGTCTTTAATTCCAGTGTCAGATGTTTGTCTCAACAGATGAGATTATCTAAATGCAGTACCAGTGTGTGTCATTGTGTTTATTTGTGATGTCCTGAGAGACAAATCCATGTAATCCTAATCTATTATAGTACGTAGAGACCTCGGCTCGGCTATTAAGTGAGGCTCCTTGCAATCTGGATGATCAAAATCCAGGCCAGACTTAGAGTTCTGGTTGTGCAGAACAGTAAAAGTCCAACTTAAGGTCTATAATCGGGGTAACTTTAACTGTACCATTGGGAAACGTCTGCTTTTGAAGCAACAAAAAATGAGCAACTCTTACTGTGGGTGAAGTGGTGCTGGTTCAAACGGTTGAGGCTACGGCATGCTAATTGGAGCGCCATGGATTCGAGCCCCAAGTCATTGAAATTTGTAATTTATATAGCACTTTTAACAATGGTCATTGTCACAAAGCAGCTTAATAGACTAAAAAATCTATGGAAATGAGTTCGAAAAGTATGAAGAATTATGTATAAATTATAATGATTAGTTTGTTCCTGATGAGATGAAGAAACCTTGAGAGTCCCAAGCCTGGAGACATGGGTGGGTTGCAGTATGAAGAGCATTTGGTTTATACCCTGAACCAAAAACTTCTGGCTTGAATGATTTGATTGGGCGTCCCAGAGGAAGAGAAAAAGCACAATGGAAAAAAATACTCTTGCCAATTGTGGGTGTGGCCTATACAATGATTTCTTTGTTCCACTGAGTAAGGGTCTAAACCACACACACTATCTATTCCTAAACATTCAAGAACAATTAAAAATCTGACACACTTTTTCACTGAATATCCTATTCCAGATTTATTTCTCTTTGCTATTCTAATGCATATTCTAAGCTTTGGAGTGTAAACTTTTGTTCATTCAGTCAAAAGAGCATTAAAGAGTTCAGGCACTGATGTGATATTGGGGAGCCTCCAGCTCTAGTTCATTCTAGATGTTTTCATCGTGGTTGAGTTCAGTGAAGGCACTGTACACTCAAAGTCTTCCAATCCATCCTTAACACACCATGTCATCATGGAGCTTCAATATAACTGTGTGCTTCCAATGTTGGGGTAGCTCAGTGGTTAATGCATTGGACTATGGTTTGGAAGGTCTCAGGTTCAAACCCCATGACCACCAGGTTGCCACTGTTGGGCCCTTGAGCAAGGCCCTAAAGCCTCAACTGCTAAGATGTATAATGAGAGAAAAATGTGAGTCGCTCTGGATAAGGGCGTCTGCCAAATGCCTAAATATAACAGTTTGGGCAATAACGACATACAGTCGTGTGTACAGAAGGGTGTAACCTTCAGGTTTCCACATAATTTTGGCCATATAGTGTAGATTTTAAAGCTAAATAATTGAAGAACAAATTAAGTACCGTACTAATCAGTGTGTAAATTGGGTGCCTGGTTTAGGAATACATACAGTACACTCAACCGAGACATTAACACACTCCAGTTCTTCCTTCCAAGTGATGTTCTTCATAGATTTCCATTTAGGCATTTGGCAGACTTGACAGGATTTGAACCTGGGACCTTCCGATCTGTAGTTCAATGCCTTAACCATTGGCATCTCGTCTTTAATGAGAGCTTATGGATGACAGGAGTAAATAGTTATTTTAAAAAAGTAATTTTTTCTCAGCTTTTCACTGTGGCAAACAGTAAATGGGAAATAGTTTTAGGTCGGAAGTTAAGATCAGACTACGAACACTTCAAGGACCCATTATCGGGTTGATTGTCAACTATCACTTCACCACAAAAGACTTGTGTTTATTCCTTTTTCATTTTATTATAATTTAATTGTACTTTTTATTTAAATTGTATATACATGTATAATGTATTTTATACATGTATACATACATACTGTACTGTACATGTAAATGTTTATGCTTGTTTTTTTATTAACGATGCTGCCATTTCACAATATAGGTAGCGCTTTGAGACATCATCTCATTCGGTGATTTCATGGCAAGAGCATGTTGTTTTCACATGCAAGCGCTTACACTCTTGTCAGTCAACACAGGACACAGCTCAACATCAATCACTCCTCTGATGTTAGACATAAGTTGCTAAAGGGTTAGAGAGAGTCACTCCGTGATTAAGAGGATCGGGATTGGATCGGTGTTGTATATCAGCTGATACTTGAAGCACAGAGGTGCTATTTTCTTTAAAATATCTAATAAGACACAACACGTTTCCCAGAGCTGGTAACATATCTTAGTATTGGCCTTGGCCTAGAACTAATTATCACACTGGTTAAGTACACATAGTGATGTAGCACAGAGGAATGTTACCAAATCCAGAGTGGTGCGAGTATTAAATCCCTGAGGGCATGAACTAAACACGTGATACTCCTTCCTGCTGACACTCCTGCTCACGTAGTATTCATATGATGAATTTATTAATCGGTGAGAAAATGCTCCTGTGAGAAAATGCATGCTGCACGATGATGCTACATATGAGAAACCGACAAGTCACCAAGGATGTTAGTTTTTTTTTTTTATCACACCCTTGTCAACACACCCTTTTAAACACAGCCTTGTCAACTTTCCTCAAATCTTGGAAGAGTATCTGGAGTGTCAAGTGAGGCAAAAACACCTTAGCTAAAGTGTTTTCCTTGGCATTGGCAATAAGTATTCCTTCTTCCTTAATGGTCCCAAATTTTTATGTGGGGTGTTCAAGTCAAACCAGTACTTTTGATTGCGCAGAATAACAGAACCCATTTTATTTCTCTATATAACCCCTTGCTACACTTATGCACTTATCCCAGCGCTTCACTAGTGTTTGGATACTATCAAGGTAGAAAGTTTTCTTCACATGATCGGACTGCCCGCTTCGCATCTGAAACCTCGCGTCTGGCCTCCATGAAACCATTTTTCCGCTCCTGATACTGATTCCGATATTTGGGCTCAGGGTATCGGCCGATACAGAGTACCGATCTGATACCTGGGTGTGTAAACTTTTCTCTTCGTTTGAATGAAGCTTCCAATGTTTGTTGCGTCTGTCACGGCTCGTCCTTCTCTGTCCTTGCTTTTGTGTAACCATCGTGTTCTACGGGGTGACGCGTCTTCAAATGCTTTATAAAGTTTGTTGTGTTATACATATAATACATGTCGCTGTTTTACTGGCTGGTTGATCAAGCCTGAAATACTGCCAAACAGCGGACATACTTCTTGCACGTTTGTACTTCTTCACTGCCGTAAACAGTGGTTGCTTGTGGCAACACGACACAACTTCCTGTGTTTGCATTCTGAGCAGCGATTTCCGATTTGCAGCGTTAAGCAAAGCTAGCGGGCATAACTAGGTTATGTTTTGGAAAATGATATCGGAACGGTACATGGACTCAAATACTCGCCGATACCGATGCCAGATTTTTTTGTGGTATCTGCAGCATTTCCGATACTCGGAACAACCCTACATGAAACTCCTTAAATGTCTCATACTTGTGGAAATATCTTGGTGTGAGGTCGGGACTATACGGGAGACATGGCAATAACTCCCACCTGAGTTCCTGTAATGTGCAAGTGGAGTTGTTGAATGATCGGGTGTCAAGTTTTCACAGACAGATGTGTCTCTTGCTTAAGCTGGTGACGAGTTATCTGTCGGTTTTCAAGGATCAGACGTTCCGCTCGCTAAACATACACATGGATGACTGCAGTGGGCTCAGAGCCACCTCGGGCCAGAATCATCATTCACAGACTTACAGTAGGGCCTTCTTTAAAATGTCGGCCCTGTTTAAATATTTTACTGCGAGTCTCATCACCGTACTGTGCCTTTCAATCGGTTTTACTCCTTCATTCATGAGAAATTACATCACAAGTTCCGGTTTGACATGAACATCTATATCTTGTACTATATCTTTACCAAGTTAACACAGATCTAAAGTGTCAGTTAATTTCTTACAGTATACGAGGTCGCATCTAATTGGTTTGTTTAAACACTGGCGAATCAACAATGGAAAAAAAAAAACAAAATGCAGGTATAATTTTTTCCCCTCATGTCTGTCTGAATGTCTAAAAATGAGTAAAAAGTGATTCTTGCATAATAGGTGCATTTTAAAACTGAGCATTTGTTAGATGCTGAAATTCGTTTTGTCTCTCTAGTCTAAGAAACAATCTTAATTAATAATATTCATCAATTTATCTACTTATATATGTATTGATATTATCTACAGAGTCGTTGATTACCTAATAAACTTTTAATATTTGAGATGATCAATTAAAAATGTAGATATCTTAAACTTAAGTTAAACACACACATACACAAATGGAAAAACAATGACTCAGCTAAAATTAAATAAATAAAGTAGCTAGCTAAAGCAGGTCCACAAACGCTGAAGGAAAAACAGGAAGTGATGTAATCCAGTATATGAATTTGTAAAAAAAAAAAATAATAATAATAATTTTAACACAGCCTTGCTGATTTTCCTTATAAGTACATGATAGAAGTGTGTATCAACCACCTCACACTTGTAGAATGAAGAACATTGTAGTTGAAGATATTTCTTTCTCCCTTTAGCTGCATGCTAGCTATTTGATTGTTGTTACTTGATATCTTGCTAGCTACATGGAAGACACAAAACATTACTGAATCAAATCCTTTCATGAAAAAAGTTTCATTAACTCAATGCCTCAGCAATTAACAACAAAAAACAGCCAGGTCTATCGGTATTTTCATTTATTTATTTTTAACTACACACTACATGCTCATAACGTTGACATGTGTATCGACTGTGTGACACGTGTGTCGACTTGCAGAACAAAAAAATACTCCATGTCAGTCAGGTTAGCTTGCTAGCTTGATTAATTAACATCCTACTCTCTGACATGTGGTATGAAAACAAAATATAAGCTAATCAAATCCGCCAGTAGGTTTTCTCCTCACTTCATGCATCAGCTAACAGGGTTTTAACACAGGAGCTGATTAAGTAATGTAAAACTCGGTTTTTTGTGATCTAAATAAAAAAACCACCAACACAATGTTGGATGTTAGACGGGAAGGATAAAAAAATAAAATAAAACACACCCACATCATGGATGAACAGTATCCTTACTGTAATAAAATAATAATAAAAATCCCACGGCATCTGTTTCACTGGGTGTGCAGTGAAATATTCAGAACAAAGGAAACCTTATGAAACAACACATTATAACGACAGCGAATGCATATTAAGACTACTTCTAAGATCATGTTTTCCTGTTATGTCTCAGTGAATGTGCATGTCTCAAATTGACAGATCAGTGCTGACCAGCGTGTGATATTTGGTACGTCCTCTTTGTGATCTGTCGAGGCATGGACTCCACAAGACCTGGCACCAAGCCGTCAATAACAGATTTTTTATGTTGCGAGTTTTGGCCTCAATGGATCAGACTTTTTCGTCCAGCCTGTAGATGAATGATCAGATTGACATCTGGTGAATTCAGAGGCCAAATCAACACCTAGAACTCTTTTTCATGCTCCTTAAACCATTCTTGAACAACTTTTGCAGTGTGGTAGTGTGAAAGAAGCTCCTACTATTAATCAATACTCTTGTTACATGAAGGGGTGTTCTTGGCCTACAGCAACGTTTAGGAAGGAAACATCAACAGGAATGCCAGGACTCAGGGTTTCCCATCGTCTAGAGCATTAAACTGGTTTGCTTTCTTCCCAGAGTGCATTCTGGTGCTGTGCCTTCTCCAGGAAAGTGACGCATACAAACACCTGATCGTCCACATAATGGAAAGAACGATTATAACTATGACTATAACTTGTGCGTTTCTATTCAAGTCAATGGTCAGTGGTTTTATTGTCATGACTGAGCATTATCAGCAACAATACAAGACCATTTTAGAAACTTCATATCATATAGTGTTACTTTTTTCTATTTAAAGCTTCATACAGAGTTTGAAAGGATTAAATATGAGATTTTTGGAACTGGGCTGGATTTATCACACAGATCTGGCAACTCTCTGAAATAAACGTACTCTAGATTACAACAAGATTTCCTTGTTGCTTGGTTACCAACAAGGTAAGCTATATGGAGTAAGTTTGGATACCTAAAAGTGAGGTACAGTTAATGGCAGCATGCCAGAAATAATGAAAAGTACCTTTATTTTGGGTACCTTGACATCTGAGAGCAGGTGTGCAGGTGTGTAATAAAAATGACACTTCAGGAAGTTATTCTACGGTCTCACTGATCATTACCTTTTCTTTCTTCAGACCTTTGCTGTTGCTTCACAGTCTGTTTATGTTTCTGTCCTTCAAAATATCCAGCAAATTTTTCTTCGTCTGTCGCCTCCTACACACATCCTGCCTTCCCACTTATATCAATCCCATACATTCCCTACACACGCTTAGTCAGTACTCAGAATGTGCACTCATGACACTGACTGAAAACACTCACCAGAGACGGGGAACAAACATCAGCTCAGGAATTTGCTCTTACATTTGTGTAAAATAATAATAACACAATAATAACAGCGCTTTCATTGGCATTGTGAGATAGGACTGGATACATTAGGATATATCTAACATCAGCAAATAAGTAAACGAGAGACATAAACTGAACATTACATATAATATAACATATAAACTTACATTTTGAGTGAAAAGGTAAATAATTGGGCTCCTGAGTGGCGCAATGGAAACGCGTTCCACCAATCATCCAGAGATCACAAGTTTGATTCCCGGGTTGAGCTACAGCCATCCGTAGCCAAGAGCCTGGAAAGCAGATTGGCTCGGCATTTTTTGGGTGGGTGGGGGTCATGCTCACACTCCCGCATTAATCATACACAAGTCAATCATGGGCATCTGTGATCAGTATATACACAAATCAGCCAAAAAAAAGTCACACTCTAATATTTCGTTTGACTCACATTAAATTCTGTCCAAGATTTTGTACTGATGATGGGAGAGTCGGAACGCTGCGCGAACTCTTCTCCAGCACATCCAAAAAAATTTCAATAGGGTTAAGTTCTAGACTCTGTGGTGGCCACGTATGAAAATACTTTCTCAGATAGACAGATAGAGCTAACCTCTGAGTGTTTTATGCCGTCCCCAAGGGTACTTGAGCGAGCAGTAAACAAGAAATAGTTTGCAGCCTTCCCGACTGAATGGGCTTAATGTGGGAGCCCCCTAGTGACTGGGAGGAATTGGATATGACTAAATTGGGGAGAAAATTGGGGAAAAACCAAAAAAAAGATCACAAGTGCCTGGTTCTGAATGGTAGTGTCATGGAAATCTCCTGATCTCCGTCCTACAGCTAACCATCCCAGGCTTTATCTAACTGTCCCAGTTTATCCCAAGGTGATGAAGATAAAGCGCTAGGAGCTGCCACAATGTCTAAAGAAGAACTATCTATCTTCACAAGCAACAGTCATGAACGTCAGTACCATTTTTCTAAACCAACACATCTCTCCATGTTGGTGCATGACTTCACTCTGCGATAAAGACTGAGTAATAAGGCAAGGTTTTTGTCCAAATCCTGAGGTCAGCACGGGATTGCGTTGCCTCATATACATTCTATGACTAATTCCGTATTACTAAGTTATGACTTTCATTCCATCTCGCTCCATCCAATTACACTTTCATAAGTTTCATTACGACATCACTAAAACCTAGCATTGCTTTGACTGATTAATTCCTCATCATATTTTATTAAACAATCATGCCAGGGTGTGCTGTAGGAGAAAATAATCAACAATGAGTGATGCACTAGACCAGGCAAATGTGTGTTTTTTTCTTGTAATGCAGCAATTTTATAACAGTCAGGCCTACATTTTTTTTTTTAAATCACAGTAAAGAACAATACGTTTCAGTTTTTAACTGTTTATATGTTGCACAACATCCACATGACATGTTTGTTTCTGTTCTCACTTACATTACAGCAGCTGTAAACAGTCTAAACCCTCACCAGCCTGACAACAAGGCGCTGACACTGGAGACTCCTTACATAAATGTCTCCTCACTGAAAACTTCATAAAATTATATTTTAAAAAACTATTAGATTATAAGATTTGCTTATCATTAGGTGTCTATTATAATGATTGTCTGCCATTCTTGTCTCTATGACTGAATCATTACTACGTTATAATACATGTATTGTGGTTTTACTGTGGTTTGAATTCTGCGATAAGTAAATGCATCCAAACATAGCTTGGATAGTAATCATGTGACTTATCACATTAACAAGCTCTTTAACACTTTCATTCCTTTCTTAATCACACATTCTTTTTTGAAGTGGCTCCCCCTAGCCGTGAGCGACAAAGGTCACGAAGTGGCCTCTGGTCTCCACGGCTACCGAGCGGTAGGAGGAAAACACTTCAACACTTCGCCAGTCCCTTTTGTCCTGCATCTCTGTGCATTGAAGGCAGCGAGACGATCGCCACTGATCTCCAACGACGACAAGCAAATAAACTCCAGCAAACCAGTGAAGTGGTGTGTGTGTGTGTGTGTGTGTGTGGTGGAGGGGATGACCACCAGCATTGATAACAAGCACAACCAGCAACACCTTTTTTATCGAACTAATTAAGGGATTTGTAAAGTGCTTTGCTCATCCAGCTATTAAAACCTCTTCGGCTTCTTTACATTGAACAGAAATAAATAAAACAATATGATGTAATATGATGAGGCTAAGATTAAATAACTTTGGTTTACAGAAATGTGCAGGTTGGGAGATTGAACAGTCTGGTAAACTCCAGACTCGTAGCACAGGTAAAAAAAAGAAAAAGGATCTACTACTAAAAGTCTATGAGTAACATTTAATGGTAGCTAATGCTGTAAAAATATCATGTTTATACTCAACTTATTTAATGTTCTAATTATTATGACTCCTTCAAATCACACAAGTTAAAATGATTAAAGGAACCAGTTTCACATAGATTTCTTTATATTAATAATACATATTGTAGGGATGGGAATCACTAGGGACTAGCCGATACGATATTATCACGATACCTCTTCGCAATTTTGCAAATATTCCGATTCGATATTTTTCTGACTTTCTTACAACTCTAACCAAACGTTGCAAATAATTCGCTCCTACTAAACAATGTGGTCGTCCAGGCCATCGTGCTTCCCTCCGTCACATGCGGTTACGTAAGCTGGACAGTGAATATGGCTGATGCATTTGTACTCTGTTGTTGGAGAAGGCTGAACGTGGAAGTTGTAAATCAAATCAAACCAGATACGTCGCTCGAAGCTAAGATCACCAGACAACGGTTAACCTTCATAGGACGAGCTGATTCATTACTGGAAAAAAGCCTGTCATGCTGGGAGAATGGTCAGCGGAATAGGCAGAAGAGGCCGCCCAAAAGCACGCTGACTTGATACTGTCCTGATAGACCTTAGAGACTTTAAGGAAGCGGTTCACGACAGGAAGACATGGAGAACGCTGGCCTATGAAGTAGCCGAGAGTCGGACACGACTGAACATGGGATGATGATATTGTAATGATGATGGGAAGATGATTATATTGTAAAGATTTTACCTTTCTTAATAAGGTTAGTGATGTTAAGATGAACTTGTAGTAGTATCTTATACATTTGGTTAGTTTAATGGTCACTTTAGTAGTAGTCTAGTATGAGGATGGTGAAATTCCCAAAATATGAATTAATTATTATTAGAAAAAAAATTTAACACTGAAATTCACATATGCATCGTTACATATTTATGGATCAGTTCCATGAAGTTTATAGAGCATCATCTGCTACATGATCAGTCTGAGACAAATCGCTAAATAACTATGGTATGTCTGAGAGACAGCTGCCTTAAACCTTAAAACCTTATAATCAGAGCAGACAAACAAACACAAACATGCATGTGCTATTATTTTACTTATTTTTTAAGCCATTACAGCTTTTAATTTTCAAATTGCTTTCCACCTATTTTCCTTTAAATATTACCCAGATTGTTAACAAGTATCAGGAAATAAATATCGCTATGAAAAGGAAAAAGATGATGCAGGCTTTTGGAAACTGAATAGAAAAACCAGTGATGGTTGGTTAGCACTGTCGCCTTGCACCTCCAGGGTTGAGGGTTTGATTCCCACCTCAGGACTGTGTGTGCATGGAGTTTGCACGTCCAAAGACATGCAGGTTCGGCTAACTGACATTCCCAAATTGCCCGTAGTGTATGAATGGCAATCGATCGTCGAGCTGGCAACCCGACTCCTTAAGTAACTGCCACAGAAATGATGGATATATCCCCAGAGTGAGGAATAACCCCCCCCCCCCCCCCATACATTAAACATGAAAGTCTCACCACCAAACAAACAACACCAAAGCTACATTTCAGTCATCTGTGCTTTTGTATAATTCCTGCTTTGATCAGATGGTGCGTCCTAACTCTAACAACTTCTCTGTTCTCAACCGAAGACATTTTCCCAAAACAGAATGATTGTGTGAATAATCCACCTTGTTCTCGTTCATTACGCTCACAACTATAGCTCACCTTTACTTTAAAACTTGAACCAAATCTGAAAAATGTGATAAACTGACTGGCTGTGTGAATCCATAGTCTGGGCTAGAAATAAATCAGCGCCAGCCTTTTCTTCCTTCCACTCTTTCGGTCATTAGATGTTCTGCTCTGCAGGACTTCAACAGAATAATCTCAGAATAATCCAATCTAAAACATGTTAATATGATATTTAATTAAAAAAAATAAAAAAAAACACTAAAAGGAGAGTTGTGCATTGTGATGTTGAGCTGTTAAATGTGAAAGTAAGAAAATATTTATAGAAATTGAAATGATGTTAAAGATGGATGGCATTAATTGGTTAATTAGTTAATCAATTAATGATTGATCAATTACAAATTTCTCATCTGGTACATTAAATCCTAGAATGCTTTAAATATACATATAATTCAATTCAAGTTGAAATGTTGAATAAACCCATAAGTGCTCATTTTCAATATACAAACAAACAAACAAACAAACAAACAAAATACCTCCTAGCTGAAAACTGGAAGAAAAAAAAACACACAAAATCTCCACTCACCATTATCGATTCCAGGATCTTGTGATGAACCTATAATCTTAATCTTGAAATTTTACCTCCTTTCTGATTAAATGTTTAAACTAAAAGGTGAAATATTCCATCCAGTTTGACGCTAAACACCCGAGCAGCTCCGCAGTAACCGTCACTCTGCTCTCATTCCCTCTCCGACATTTAAACTCAGCACCCAGCCAGCGCTCAAACCCCGCCCCTTCATCTCTGATTGGCTAGAACACTCAAATCAACTGCGATGAATGGACACTGGAACTGTCGCTCAGGTTTCCATGACAACTACATAACGCTGTGAATTCGACCCAATCAGAGCACAGAAAGCCTAGATGAAAGTGTAACACAGCAGCGACGCCTACTGGTTGTAAAAAAGAATTGCTTTTAAAAGCATCTCTTGAAAAGATATGTAAATATCTACTTGCAGTAAAATTATGATGTTTATAATAATTTTCATACAAAAATTCATGAAATAATTTAATTCATCCCATTTAACATGTTTAGTATTAATACATTGTATTATTGGTATTTAAAAATATCTTCAATCTATACTATACAGTATAATAAATACTATACCTAGATACAGTATATCGCAACAGCGCCACCTGCTGTTAAAAATAAGAAATGTTTATATAACATAATGTTTTAAGGTATTTCCTGAAATCAAATACCTATTGGTTTTCAGGAGATATAAATTTTTTTTCCCCAAGGAATACGTTTCCCCCTATATTTTTACCTAATTCCAGGGAAAGCAAGACTTGTGTTTTGTGTTTTTGGTTTAATAGCACATATAAATGTGTTTAGATTTTTTTTCCCATTACGTCAGGCAGAAGGGCACTACATTGTATTAAAGGTATTAAAAATATTTTCAATCTACATTACATAAGAAACAAACCACTCCATGCGGATTAAATTGTAAGACAGCAGCGACGCCTGTTGGTAAAAATATATTAAAACATTACATTTAAAAGTATCTCCTGAAAACAAATACAAGATTCTAGAGACTTTATCTTGACAATATGCACTTCATCATAAAGTTTGCAAATTGCACATTTGACATTAGTTTTTAATAAATAAATTATAAATTATAAATATCTATCTGCGATAGTAGTATTAATTTTCTGTATAGAGATTCTGTGTAGAAAGTTTACTCTTTCTTTTTCAATTTTTACCTATTTCCAGGGAAAGAAAAACAAGCGTGTGTTTTTGTGTTTGTGTCTTAATAGCACATGAAATTTTAAGGTAGTCTACAGAATGCATTCAGTAAAAAATAACAATCATAAACAAATGTAATTTATCTTGGTTAAATGTTTGGTGCACTCAAATATACTAGAAATATAGAAATAAACTTCATGTGGATGAAATTATAACACAGGAGCGACACCTGCTGGCCACACTAGGAATCTACACTGACAGTTTTAAACATTTCTCCTGAAAACAAATACACATACAGTACTGTAGCTACCTGAAGTAATAGGATAGGGGAAAAAAAACTTTTTAAAACACAAACAATTCAAAAATGTAATTTTCTTTCTAGGATGTTTAATCTTTTATCACTTGCTTGAGCTGTTTTTATTTTTATTTTTATTTAATAGAACATATAATTGCTTTTGCATTAAAGGAAAAATTGTCTTCAGTCAAAAAAACCCCAATCATATACTATAAAAAATAGTACACTATTATGGTCTGTTTTTTGTAACCATATTCCATTAAAATGTTTTGTGCAATAAGAAACAAACCCGTCCACATCCTGAGGTGTTACTTTCTATATATAGTGTCACATGCAAAAGTTTGGACACACCTTCTAGTTCAATGTTTTTTTGTTTAGTGATTTATGTTCTACATTCTTGAACAATACTGGATATTTAAAGACTATGAAGTAACACATAAGGCATTAGGAAATTAACTAGCAGCAACAGTCAGTTGTTATTTTAAGACACTGAGGTCAGGTCTTACAAGAACCGTATTAAGTGCATTTGCAAAACCCATCAAGCTCCATGATGAAACTGTCTCTGATGAAGACCTTCCCAAGAAAGCAAGACCAAAACGTCACCTTTGCTGCAGAGGAGACGTTCATTTAGAGTCACCAGCCTCAGAAATCACCAATTAATAACAAACAGCACCTCAGATTAGAGGCGTTATGAAGCTTTACAGATCATAAGTAGCAGATATACATCTCAATATCAACTGTTCTAAGGAGATTAATGTGTATTTTGGATAAACGCCTTCAGTATTGTTTTACAGTGTAGAAATCAGACTTTAGACACAATGATCTGTACACACCTATAATTAAGCTCCTTTGGTGTACTGTTTAGAAATACATTTAGCTATAATTCTTCTAGGAAGATAAATAATAGAAATCTTAACATGCAAAAATATGCAGAAAGGTAAACGTGTACAGATTGTATACAGTCATCATCCACTAGATATACAAATATTCTTATTTTAGTTATTAATTCTTTAATACATGATAATAATGCTCCGCTAGATTCTGTTATAAAAATGGCAAGATGATAGCATAGAATGAAAAAAAAAAAAAAAACCATAAACACCCCCCACAAATCATTTAACTATGAGAGAAGAGAGGAAGTTCCTTTTTTTTTTTCATGAAGTTTATTTAGCAGTTTACTTATTTATAAGTAAAGCAGCTGCTCATGATGCTGGTGTGAAACAGGAGTCGGTACAGGTCCGATACGCTGCTTAAACACAGTAACAGCTTAATATCCAGAATATAGAACAACATAAAAGCAGAAAAAATAATCAATAAATCATCTAAGTCTAAGCACAAAATATAACTAATAAAACATATAGAATTCACTGCCTTGGATAAACAATTGATTTCTGCCTAATATGCTTTTTTTTTTTTTTTTCTTTTTTCAGAAGAATGTCTCCCAGAAATGAACAACGTAGTTCTGCATCCTGAACTAATTTTTATTACAATGTACTTATAAGTAAAATGCTAAAGATCATGATTCCCAAAAGAGCAAAACTGTCCATGTTCTCAAAGTGGGCGGGGCATACTCTACGCCCCTGGCCAATCAAAGTGACAATAATAATAAAATCATGAGCATCAGCGAGTTTATGTATGTGGAAGAGAACAGACTGCACCCGTCTTGTGAGCAGCATGAGCTAGAGATTGGTTGGGCTTCGCGTGTGTCTCAGAGGAATCACCTGTTACCCTTTAGCCTCTGTTAACAGGGAAGTGGATTGAGTTACGGGTTTCAGTTTCTCTGAAATCCTTCTGTCGTACATTTTGCTTTGGAGATACAGAACATTTTGGGTTGGATAATCGATGATCATTAGATCATGAGAAATTCGGACACCCAACACGGCCGACCTCGTGCCCTGTGTATGATATGACTGATCAGTTGTGATGCTCGCACAGCCCTCAGGTTGTGTGTGGTCTCGTGGCGCTGCGTTTCTTCTGCACGGTGACGTTGGTGGAGGCGGAGCGCGAGCCCTGCAGGTTCTGAGCAGTGCAGGTGTAGGTTCCCTCGTCCACCTCCCTCACTTCATCCACCTGCAGGACCGACTGCGAGCGCTGCCGGCTGTGTCCGTCCACCTGCACCGTCTGGGCGGTCTCGTGCGTGTAGAGCGGCCGACCGTTCTAAACACACACACACACACACACACAGACATTTCATCCACAACTCAAGCACATTTCCTGTGTGACTTGTAATGGCACGGACTGACCTTCTGTCCAGGATACTCCCAGGTAAAGTCCACGGTCACGTCCTGTTCTCCCACCACGGTGCAGGAGACTTGCAGGTTCACACCCACAGCCACCGAGGATGCTGAGGCCAGGATCGCGGGCACAGGCGGAAAAGACGGGTCTGGACCAGACAGTGGGAAAAAAAAACAGAGATAACACAGAGTCATCTACAGCTCTACAGCTTAGAGACAGCGGCACTGAAGAAAAGACAGGAGGCAGAGTTGGAGGTAGCAGAGCTGAAGATGTTGAGGTTCTCT
>JAQQZT010000012.1:5592122-5607495 GCA_030068275.1 Clarias platycephalus | reverse complement strand
CAGTGTGTAGTTGGTTAGGCAAAAATCTGGTAATATGAATGAAGTGTGTGCCGTTTCATGCAAAAGTTTGATTTTGAGAATGCTATGTGTACTTTCGGTTGCAGTGCTTCATTTTGCAGGATATATGAGGTATTTTGCAGTTTGGGTGTGTGGTTTTGTGAATTGCGTTAAGTATTTTGATAAAACCAGACTAGTTTGAAAAATTGTTGGTTAGCAATTGGAAAAAACTTTAAATAGTCACTAATCCAGTGAAAACCAAAACTATATAATGTTGTCACACCAAACTTTATAAAATTACTGTTTTAAAGGGTTCATCTTTGTTTCAGGTAGACATGTACTGTACATGGGCTTCAACCTGGAATAATATCACTGATTATATTAAAGCTGATAAGATTGTTTTTACATTCAATATTTTAACTACTTTTACAAACTCTTTTAACGCAAGTCTGCATATAAATGTGTGTGTGTGTGTGTGTGTGTGTGTGTGTGTGTGTGTGTGTGTGTGTGTGTGTGTGTGTGTGTGCATGTGTTTCCCTGCTATCACACCCAGTGTGTGCCCCTGGCCAGGATAAAGTTTTTAAGATAAACAAGTGAATGAATAACAGCCTGTCGTGAGAATAAAATTTACAAGCCAAGGTAAACTATTTGTACAAACTAAACAAGCCATATGAAGTGGCTAATGCTGTTAATGTGTGTAAAAGTTAGCGTGTTTAATGGTTTCCTGGTCCATACCGATGAATATGGTGCTGATGTTGACGGTGTTTGACGTTTCCTTGGTCGGGTACGATGGAGGTGTTAAAAATCCAAACTTAGACTTTGGAGTGAAGCTTATTTCATTTTCTGCAGATTCACTCTCACAGTACCTAAAGAGAAACAAACTTTCTGAGTAAAAAAAAAATATATATATAATAAAAAATTCCCACAGAGTCAAGAGTGTGCGTCGAGTCATTGAGGTGAAACACTAACCTCAGTATGAGTATGCAAATGGCCACGAGCGTGTAGGCGAACAGAGTCCCGATCGACATCATATCAACTAGCGCTTTCAAATCGAATAACAGCGCCATTATAGCTGAGAATAAAGCAAAGCACATGGTTCATTACATTTTTGTGTCCAATGATGTCCATTCATCAACTGCTGAGAAGGTCAGTACAGTCTCATTGGGTTTTGTCAGATTTCAGTTTGGGAAAATTTTACACAAATCATACATTTCTGTATTTTAGTTTTGGAAAAGATGTGTTTTTGTGTGAATGGGAACAGAGCTATTTAAAAAGTGTCACATCAACAACCCTACGTGTGCTCATTGTGTATGCTATGAGTGTACTACAACTCATTTTATCATAGCTGACAAAATAATAATATCTTATGTGTAATTTAATTTAATTTAATTTAATTTAATTCAAACTGTACTGCTGAAGGAGATTTTGCTGGAACACTTCAAGCACAGTATATCCAAGTGTAACATTAAGCATCTGTCACATCCATCAAGGACATTTTATCATTGTGCCACGAGGGGGCCAACTCCACCAAATTCCTCAGTTATTACATTTCTTGTTCATCAGCTTTAAAGCACATGGTTTGTTTTGTTCATGTACATGGTGTAGTAGACTATGATCCATCTACCAGACATTATATGAAAAAAATATCCATATTATGTACAATTATACGGGTGCCAATATTTTTGAAACAACAAACTAGTGTCTTTAAAATCAATTTATGCAGCAAAATATCACTCACTGGATTGATTACAATTTTCAAGGAAGGTAAGTTTTTTTTTTTTTAGGAATTTCTTTCCTCACCTGCGACAGAGCCGGACGCTAACGTGGCCAAGGCGGGACTTTTCCTCGAGCTGACTTTACACAGCACTTTAAAGAGGAGACCATCTCTAGCCATGGCGAAGATTACTCGAGGCATCGGGAACATGGCTCCCAGCAAGCTGTGCACACCAATACATAAAAATTTCGACTCTAATCACTCGATTAGTAAAAATGGACGGAAAGCCTTTACAATTTCCCATGATTCTGTTTACCTAGTCGAGAGCGCACACAGGGAACCCACGGCGACGACGTACTTGGCGGCGGCCCAACCCACGTAGGCGAAGGCGACTGGTAGAGGGCTGTGGACGTTCAGCAGGTAGTAGGGCATCATCAGCGTGAGAGCGGCCGAAACGCCGAAGTAGGCCAGGAAACAGATAAGCAGCGCAAAGACGATTCCCAGTGGGATGGACTTCTGAGGGTTCTTCACCTCCTCACCTGGAATAACATTCACAGTTTATTCACACAATAAGGACGGCACGGTGGCTTTGTGGCTAGCATGTTCTTTCTGCTTTTTGGTCAGCATGCGAGTGTGTGAATGTGTGTGAGCCATGCAATGTATTGCCACCTAGTCCAGGGTGTACCCCGCCTTGTGCCCTATGTCTCTTGGGATGGGCTCCAGTGAGTGAGTGAGTAAAACACAATGCAAAAAAAAAGAAAAGTGCCCTGCATTGTACTGCAGTCTCATCCATGCTAAATTCCTAGAATGCTGAATTATAGTCCTGAAACTCTTAACACCTCAGACGTCTTCAGATGAATCGTTCCTTGAAAACCATCACACTAAAGTAGTCTTAAAAATGACATAAAGGCCTCTTAAGAAATCTTGAATTTTAAAGAATTTCCTCAGATGTCCCAAGAGTTGAGTCTACACGCCCACGGGGTCACCGCTCCACAGCTGACTTCATTATACCCTCTAATTCCAGCTGAACGCAGCTGCACAGTAAAGGCCTGACAAGGCACCTTGTGGGAGGAAACTCAGAATTTGGACATGTCCTTGGGTTCAAGACTTTTTCAAGACGGATTTTCCTCCAGGTATTAAAGGCAATCCTTACAGTATGTTTGTAATTCTGTTAATTTGTTCCATTATTTATGACCAACCGTTTGCGACCAGTTGTAAGTTTTTCCATATTTTGTTTATGTATATTTTGCACGTATACCAAATCGTATTGGTTAAAATATTAATATTAAAAACACAAGGTTGTGATCCAAACTAAGAAACTGTGCTGAATGAATCGGCCATTAGAATGAGCTGAACAAACAGTGATGTTGCGGGTTGTGTTTAAAATGTCTAATTTGTCTAATTTTCATTTAATAATAAATGTTCCAGAAAAATGAACAAATACATGTTGAAGTTACCCGTAGTCGCGATGCAGTCGAACCCTACGAAGGCATAGAAACACGTCGCGGCTCCGGCCAGCGTGCCCTGAAAGCCGTACGGGAAAAACCCTCCCCGGCCAAACTCGGAGGTCACGTTCAGCGTGGACGTCACGTTGCTGTAAACACAGCACTGCAGATGTGTGTATGATGAATTCTGTATATACTTTATCTGTCTACAGATGTGTTTAGGAAATCAGGCTTACTCGATCTCTGCTGTGACGTTCAGTAAGGTTTCCTCGCTGATGTACCAGTTCTCCAGTTTCCCCTTGATGCAACCGGTGATGATGACGAACACCAACACCAGTATGTTAATGCTGGTGAAGATCTTGTTGACCGTCGTTGATTCTTTCACACCAAATGCGAGAAGACCTGCGACACAGAAGAACAGATATCAGGGGAATTGGTTTATAGAGTCAGTTTAATCAGAATGACCTGAAATACTGTAGCTCTCGGTACCAGCAAGAAGCATGATGAGACCAGCGGCAAAGAAGTCTGGGTAAGGAGCCAGGCCTGGGAGACCCATGGCCGCGTGTTTGCTGAAGTAATTCGACATGACATTTCCGAGCATATCATCGAATGTTCCACTCCAGGCTCGGGCCACGCTGGAGGCGCCTACGTCAGGAAGAAGAGCAAGGTTATTCAGAGGAACGTACGGCTTTTAACAAGCTTATCCTCCTTGAGTCCAGAAGAACAACATCACAGTTTGTGCAGGAGTCATAATGTTTCATTTTATTCAGAAATCCAGCTGTTGAGGTTTCAGGGTAAAAAAAAATTAAGTCTCAGTGGACTTGAGCTCTGATGCAAAGTTACTGTAAATTCACTTAATTTTCTGTATTAAAAAACTAACAAAGAAACAAAAAACAGGGTTATATTTTCAAAATATATTTGTAGTATTATTTATTAATAAATGTTAAAAAATACTAAAAATATAAAAAATTCTGTTAAAAAAAACAAAAAAAAACATTTTGAATAAAAACTTTTTTAACTTGTTAATTTAATATAATTTAATATATAAAAATGTAATTTAATTTGTAATTTAATTTAACTTAATTAGTTAATTAATTATCCAACAGTGGAGTTGCTACTAACAATCAATAAAAATAGTAAAAACTTTTCATATTATGAAAACGTGATCATATTACAGTTGTGGATGATGGGGATACATTGCTAAATTTATACTTTTAATACTTAATTGTGATTTAGACGAATATTCCAATTTTAACAAAAACATCAAATAAATTAAAAGAGTATTTTGTTACCTTTTTTGTACCTTTTTTTTCCCCCCGATTTTTTCCCGATTTTCTCCCTAATTTAGTCGTGTCCAATTCCTCCCCGTCACTAGGGGGCTCCACATTAAGGCTACTACTACCATTCAGCCGGTTTACCATTTCCTCCGAACCGCGTGACGCCAGCCGACCGCATCTTTTCGAACTGCTTGCTCACGCACCGTTAGGGGCGGCGTAACACACTCAGAGGACAGCACTATCCGCTCCTTCCGCGTGCGCAAGCTCACAGACGCCCCTGATTGGCTGTAGAGCTGTGATTAATGTGGGAGCGCAAGTACCTCTCATCCCTCCCCTCTGAGAGAGCTTGGCCAATCAGCTCTCTCTAGACCTCCGGCTGCGCCACTCGGAGGCCTGTAACCTTTTTTTTAAGTTGAATTGAAGAATATAAAAAGGATGCTTGAAACATATAGTAAAACATATTTTCCATTTTTAATTTTATTTCTGCTATTCACCTATAATTATCTTGCGACTCTGTTATGTCAAAACACCACACCATCTTTTCTTTAAACAAACTATTTCAAAACTTTTCTTTTCCCACCTATGACGTAGGAGAGCAGCAGGTTCCACCCCGTGATGAAAGCCCACAGCTCGCCCACAGTCACGTAGCTGTAGAGGTAAGCCGATCCTGTCTTGGGCACGCGGGAGCCGAATTCAGCGTAGCACAGTCCGGCGAAGACGGATGCCAGAGCGGCGATGAGGAACGAGATGATGATGCTGGGACCAGACAGCGATCGGGCCACCTCACCCGAGAGCACGTAGACGCCGGCGCCCAGTGTGCTCCCCACGCCGAGAGCCACCAGGTCTACTGTGCCGAGACAACGCCGAAACGTCGACACCTCGCCCTCGGGCTCTACGGGCTTCCTGCGAGACAGACTGCTCAGGAACGAACTGACCTTGTGCCAGGACATGATCCGCTTCTATAGGAAGAGTCGGTGAGGTGTGTGTGAATTTGTGCACTGTCATAGCATGGTCCTATACAGTATGTGTGAAACCAGCTGAATATCACAACAGGATAGTAAAGACAATCCTGCTCAACTCTAATGAGGAGAAATAAAACAGATAAACAGTGTCTTGCAGAATTTTTACATTTTGTAAAGTGGAATACATTGGGATTAAGCATGTAAAGCATGGTGGCGGCGGCATGCATGTTCACGTAGTAAACAAGGGTCTGGGAAACAACACACCCCAACAGTATGCTGGAATTCTTCAAAAACAAGACCTAAATCAAGACTGTTTAAAGAAATCGAAATGTGCTGTTCCACATCAGACAGATTTTGAGCAGTTTTAAAAAAAATATCAAACAAAAAATATTGGCTCCTACATGTGCAAAGCTGAGAGAGATGCAGGAGAAGTTGTACTGTAGCAGCTGTTATGAAAGTTAAGGTGGCTCTAGGTAGTATTAACCAAGGGGGATAAATACTGTACTTACACTATGGAACCATGATTTATTAATATTTTTAGTACAGTAAAAAAAAATAAATACATATAACCTAAATAAAAATTTAAAATTCCAGTTAAATTAAACTCCAGGTTGTAAAATGAAAAAATGTGAGAGTGATAATATATGTTTGTACTTTTTTTGTTGGACATTTCCATAATATACAGTATAACCTACAGTATATAAATCTATAATATTTTGTCCTCTGTTACTACTGTATATAACCATTTCCTTTAAATACCATTAAAAGCAGAATGATATTTATTAATTTCATATTTATACATCCAAAATTGTCATAAAAAAAAAAGTTTTTAAAAAAGTACTAAAAACATTATGTTTAATGACATAAAGATTCTTACCTGTATTTAATTCTCTTCTCAGGCTGGGGTGAGTAAGAGAAAGAAAAAAAATGCTGTGTCATTATAAAACCCTGGGTCACGCTATAAATCCCACCTACAGCAAATTGTTTTATCACCTTTATGTGTATGTGAGATATGAGACCACTAATGGCAGGAGTCTGGAGTGTTGCATTAAACGTTCTGCTCAATGTCATACTGTGATGTAAGCAGGGAATGTAATAAAGATCACACTCACGTCGGTGCACGCCGCTTATGGTCTCAGTAAAACCCGGGGTCATGCCCTGTAGGGAGCAAAGTGAGTGTGGTATTACTGTATTTCACATGGTGTTAATGCGGTAAGACTGAGTAAGTAAGGTACAGAACTACTAACATTACATATGAAGGGGTGAAGTTTACAGTATATTCGCTCCACCAGGTGACAGATAAGTCTAAGGAAAAATATTTACTTTTTTTACTTAACTGATACGCAGTGTTTGTCCTCCATGTACAGTATACTGTTCTGGGAATGTTCTCTTAGTGTTGTTCATGTAATATTATGTTGCTTTTTATTAGAACACGTGAGTGAGCAAGTGCTGAACTGTGCCACTTCTCACTGCCTAAAACACAAGACTCACTGTAAGTCTGGTTAACAAATCTCTAATACTGCAGGTCTTTATTTCTCTTATTGGTTTTGAGAGCATTCTTTCTTTCTTTCTTTCTTTCTTTCTTTCTTTCTTTCTTTCTTTTCGTCGTTTTCTTTTTTTCTTTTTACATGCACATGACTTACATTTACTATACAAACAAACGTACTCCAACATAAGTGCATTACAAGGAGCGTTCAAGTCAAACTGGGACTTTACACTAATGCATTTATCCTATCATTTCACTAGTGCCTTGATACCATTTTCAGTTCGCCAGAACCATTATCGGACAATATCTAAAACACCGGACTCCCAGGAACTCCTTTAAACAAACATGTGGAAATGGCTTGAAGTGAGAACTGACTAGGTTTTTTTTCCTTCTTTTTTTTTTTTTATCACTCAAATGCATTTAAGGGACATTTTACCCAAAATATATTAAATTTTAAAGTACAGTACAATTTAATCACAATTAAACACCAGCGGCTAGTGCGGCGTCTGGCTGTAATGTACCTCGATCAGCTACAACATGAACATTATTATCTCTTTAACATTAACAGTAACATTAACTTGGAGCCTGGCAGGCAAAGATCCCAAGGCCGTAGACACCACAGTACAACGAGAGGTCTTGTGGAGTCATGTCCTGAGGGCCCAGAGCTGCCCTGGTACAGTATAAAGTCCATGCTCAGGTGAATGTTAACTGATGACATTATATTCTTTCTTTCTTTTAATTAATTCTCCCTTCCTTCCTTCCTTTTTGCTTCCTTCCCTCATTTATTTTTCTTTTTTTTTTCTTTCCTTCTTTTAATTGATTCTCCTTTCTTTCTTTCTTTCTTTCTTTCTTTCCATCGATTTTCCTTCAATTTGTCCTTCCTTCTTTCCTTACCTGCTTCTTTCCTCTTTCTTTCTTTCTTCCTTTCTTTCTTCATGTTTTCATCCTTCCCTTCTTCCTTCCATTTATCTTTTCTTCCATTCTCCATACTTCCTTCCTTCCACTTTCTTTCTTTTCTTTCTTTCTTTTAAATGATTCTCCTTTCCTTCCTTCATTTTTCTTTCTTTCTTTCTTTTGATTGATTCTCATTCCTTCCTTCCTTCCTTCCTTCCTTCCTTCCTTCCTTATTTCCTTCCACTTTCTTTCTTTCTTTCTTTCTTTCTTTCTTTCTTCCTTTCTTTCTTCCTTTCTTTCTTTCTTTTCTTTCTTTCTTTCTTTTAAATGATTCTCCTTTCCTTCCTTCGTTTTTCTTTCTTTCTTTCTTTTTTCTTTCTTTCTTTTTTCTTTCTTTCTTTCTTTTGATTGATTCTCCTTTTCCTTCCTTCCTTTATTTTTCTTTTTTTCTTTTGATTGATTCTACTTTTGTTCCTTCCTTAATGTTTCTTTCTTTCTTTCCATCGATTTTCCTTCAATTCGTCCTTCCTTCTTTCCTTACTGGCTTCTTTCCTCTTTCTTTCTTTCTTTCTTTCTTCATGCTTTCATCCTTCCCTTCTTCCTTCCATTTATCTTTTCTTCCATTCTCCTTCCTTCCACTTTCTTTCTTTCTTTCTTTCTTTCTTTCTTCTCCTCTTTGTTATTTTAATCATCACAAACAGTTGCTTTTTGAGAGAAGACAGTTCCCTATAATTGCTGAGAGAGGACAGGGTAACCCTACAGCGCCTTTACTAGTCACGTTTATAATAGTGTCTAAGAATCTGACTGTTGCTTTAATAGACTGCCTCGAGTGTAGCGCTCTTCAGAGTAAACAATAACCCACATTGTCTGTGAGCGAGCAGAGAGGACAGGAGTCTCTCGCTACAGGACACACTGGACAGCTCCAGATCTTGGCTGCTGTCCTCTGAACAATGCAGTGAGTGAAACAAAGCTGCTTTCAGGGGTTTGTCAGCAGCGGCCCTGCACACTTGCGCACTGTGACTGAGCTTTCTCCAGTGACCCATTAAGACCCTCCTAATCTGATGTGGAATCTGCTCCGGCATGCTCGCGCTCTACAGCGTGTCCCGAGACACACAGCAGTTGCACAGCACTGCACACAACTTTACATTCCAGTTCTGATTCGAAAACAATATCTAGACAATTAACACACATGAGACATGGAATTTTTTTCCATGCACTTGCACAGCAGACCTCTGCTTAAGTAAAAGTGCACAGACATGTGAACTCAAATATGTGTGCATGATATCATGTGAAAGATATGGAATAAAAAAGTGAAATATAAATAACTGAAAATATATCACATGGAAATTATATGACTAAAGCATGACTAATAATGTGAAATCTATTATTATATTTTATTATGTGTGATTTGTGAAAAACAACTATTAATATGATCCTTATAAAAAGAAATCACATAAAAATTAAAATAAATTATTGGTTAAAAAAAAAAAAAAAGAAACATAATAAAAAATAACAGGTTAAAAACACCCCAAAGTGCAACTTGTAATATTATTATTATTTTTTAAACTAAAATATATTTTACTATATAAATTTACTTATTAAATGTGAAAATAAACTAATAATGTTTTTAAAGCACATTCTTACACATAAACAAACTGCATGCAAATAAACATATTTTATTTGTAAAAAATTAAATTTAATCAATTAAGTTGCAGCATTTGCAATCAGGAAAGATATATACAGTAAATTGAGCAAAAATAAATAACGGTAAATGTTGGTACGTTCAAGTTAAACTAACTGAATAGAATTAAGTAAATGTACTTTATTTTAGTAAAGTATCAATATCAATATATAAAAACTGGATAAGGCCCGAACCTGTGTGAATGCATGAAAATAAATGAATCATACAGAAATAAAAATCACATTAATGAAAACAGCTTGCAAAAAGATTAAATGTAAATAAAATAGCAAATAAATTATTTAAAAAAAAACACACACATTAAAAATGGAAAATCTCAGCACTGTGCACGTGGAAATGTGCACAGCATAATATGTGAAAGCTGTAAAAAGCACATGTGTACACTTTTACTGATTTGCATTATTACATCTGCAATGTACTTCATTAGAGAATCATTCATGATGCAGATCATAATGAATAATGTTTTTTTTTCTGATTTATAATAATAATGATTAATAGTATATGACTGTGCAATGAAAGTGAGATTAACAAATATTATTATAAGTTGTTATATAAAGTTTCTTTACCTTCGTTCTTGAAAGTCTTCTCTCCAAGAAACAGTTCTGTATACTCTCCTGATGCGTTTAAAACATTTATTTGCACAATATATACAAGCACAGTCTGTTTGTCCCTCCCACTCTGCAGAATTAGGGAGGGAAAAAAAAAACAGTCTTTCTTTTTGTGCTTTCCAGCTTTTATTCATAAAGCAGCCATTCTTGGCTCCAGAGTGATTTATGAGATCGGACAGAGACGTACATGACATGAAAGCTGCGCTTGTGTGACTCTTTGTCACGTGACACTTATAACAAGTCCTACATGATCACAATGGTACATGCTAAAAAAAAAAAAAAAAAGTTATAACAAATGAAACAAAAAGTTTTTAATTTGCAGTGATGCTCATAGCCATTAGAGGGCGACA
This sequence comes from Clarias platycephalus, assembly GCA_030068275.1. Classification (NCBI taxonomy): domain Eukaryota; kingdom Metazoa; phylum Chordata; class Actinopteri; order Siluriformes; family Clariidae; genus Clarias; species Clarias platycephalus. Next base: position 5,597,063 of record JAQQZT010000012.1, on the reverse strand, counting down.
GAGAGCAGGACCTCTGCCACTTCCTTAAAACTATCACACCATACTGCATAAGAAGAGACATGTCCATCAGAACAATGTTATTTTTTATTCTTTAGTCTCCTTATGAAACTCATAAATGTAAATATACACTATAGCATTTAATTTTGTCTTTTCCATAAACAATTGCACTTGTTTCTCAAATACAAAGTCAGGCAAAAAAAATGTATACACACTTCAGGAGAGGAAAAAGAGTATGATGTATATTATATTAATATAATATTAATAATATTATCATATTATTATCATAGTATTACAATATATATCAATATATAATGTATATCAATCCATTTTATATTAAAATATTTCTACTATATATTTATGTTTTTTTTGTATAAATACATGTTTTTGGCTGTTATGTTTATTGTATACAGAAAACCAGCTACAATTTTTTTTCCTTTTAAGGAGAGAACACTGTGTAAAGCATTTATAGTTCTATGAATTTGTCCCTAATGAGTTTATTTAAGGGCTGCATGGTGATTAGAACTGTGGCCCTGCACCTCCAGGGTTGAGGGTTCAATTCCGACCAAAATAAAACATATAAAATTATAAAAAACACGTGAAACTAAAAATATTAAAAGCCATTCTAAATAAGAATGGGTTTCCTCCTGGTACTCCGGTTTCCTCCCACAGTCCAAAGACATGCAGATTAGGCTAATTCTCAAATTGCCAGTAGTGTGTGAGTGTGTGTGTGTGTGTGTGTGTGTGTGTGTGTGTGTGTGTGTGTGTGTGTGCGTGTGTGCCCTGTGAGTGTGTGTGTGCCCTGTGATGGATTGGCACCCCATCCAGGGTGTACCCCGCCTGGGGCCTCAGTGTCCTGGGATACGCTCCAGGCCCGCGCGACCCTGTATACAGGATAAAGTGTTGTAGACGATGAGTGAGTGAGAGTGAGTGAGAATTTATTTAATAAACAGATTTGTCGTATAATTACAGAACAAAATATTTCGTGACTAGAGGTTCATCGTAATTGCCTAAGAGTGACAACCCAATTATACTCCTAAATCTATTGTCCAGAAAGATTCTGCAGGAGTCTGGGTAATTCTCAGTAGAATTTGCACACTTGAATCCCGCATACTATGAGGTGAAACCAGGACTGGTCATGGAATTTCTGGTAAATTATGGTGTAAACGTGATTGACATTTACAGAAGCACTTCACACATAATTTCCGCAAGAGATGTGCCTGTTTGTGGGAACTGTACAATACACACAATCATTCACCAGCACCACTTGCACGTTACAGCAAGTCGGCTGGGAGTTAGCGCCACATCCCTTGTACAGTCCTGACCTCCCTTCAAGCCATTGTCACAAGTTTGAGCTATTAAAGGAGTTCCTGGGAGGCCAGTGTTTCAGACTTGGAGCAGGCACTCCGATCATGGCTCCGGCGTACTGGAAAAATGTTCTGCTTTGATGGTGTGCAAGCACTAGTGAAACACTGGGATGAGTGCATTAGTTTTTACTCTCATAACTGTGTTCTCTTACTCTGAACAATATTATGTTAAAAATTAAAGGACATCTTCTTTAAAGAAGCTTTTATTTGAACTTCATTTTGACTTGTCCTGGTCTTGACCACAGCCTTACTAATAACTACAAATATCAGTGAGAATAAAAATAGACCACATACCATATAAACCTACTACTGCAGTTACAAAACTGAATGATACAAGCTGTATTTAATGCAAAGTGCACCAGATAAGATTAGTCTTTTTTTGACTTTGGCTTTGGCTTCTTTAAAAAAAAAAATAATTCAGAGAAGCAGCATAAGCCTTTAGGAGGCTGTGCTAATCCCTGGACTGGATAGTTACTGACAGACCACAGCCCGCCATATGGAGAGACTGAGATTATGATAGTGTGGGTGTGTAAAGTATGAGCCTGAGATTCTGGCTATGTGTGTGTGTGTGTGTGTGTGTGTGTGTGTGTGTGTGTGTGTGTGTGTGTGTGTGTGTGTGTGTGTGTGTGTGCTGCTCTGAATTCCTTGCGGTATTACGGGAACGACCCTGCTCTCGTACAGAAATAGCTCGTACAGGAGCTCAACTGTCACACACATGTAGAACTGCTCTGTTGCTCACTTTCGGCTAAATCACGTGTACAAGCATACACATACAAACACACACACACACACACACACACACTACAAACACACATTTATATGCCTGATTACCTTAAATGTACTTATTCATGAACACAACCATACACCATCCTACACACCACTCGCAACACTTCTCACTTTAATGTACTTACAACCTAGAGACACACTTTAACAGTTTAAAGTATGATATTTAATTTACTTTCAGGATCAGCCGAAAAATACAGGAACATCAGTATAGTGGTAAAGTCACAAGAGAAAATGTGTCAAGCTCTGTGTGCATGTCAAAAAGCCACATTTAAGAAAAATACAGTTCCTCGCCCACTCTGTCATTAACCATGTCTCTCATTTGCATATTGGAATGTGATATATATATGACCGGTTTTCAAGCCAACATGTTGTGACGAGCCAATCACGTCGCTTGTTTCTGTCACATGATCAGAGAAATGAAGATACTGCTGCTGTGATTGGTTTAAATGTGTTCAAAGTGTTTTTGGAGAATGTTGAAGGTCAGAGAAAAGGGTGTTTACACTCTATAACTGCCATTGCAGTCACTCCAGCAGTAATAAATGACATAAATGAGTGTCGCTGACCATCTGTGGTACGTTATTTGATTTTGATATCGTTCGAACACCATGTTATATACTGTAAAGTACGTAACAAAACTATGTTGAATGCTGTAGTGTAAATGTATTAATATTCTTGAGAGGACATAAGTTGTGTAAGTTAATGTTTTAATTTTGTTCCAACTATATAAGTTGTGTTTTGGAGGTACTTTTATGTTTAATATTTGCTGAAGTCCTTTCCGGGCAGTCCGTGCTGCTTCCTCAGACTGTGTTTAAGCGTGATGAGGGGTGGTAAAAGAATTTCAGGAGACCAAATGCTCAGAATTCAGTGCTGTATTGTTTATTCTGTTTATTCCATGCAGTTACACCAATAAACTCTCCAGATCAGCAGCATGCTCAGTTTTTAATTCATCGTAACAGTATTCAGAATCGAAACGGTTACATAAGCACTGTGATGAAGCAGAGAAATAACATAATAAAACTTTAAATATTCATGCTCCATTTGTGAACAAGAGACACGAGATGCACACACTGTGTGTGGAAAGCTGTTGGTTAAACATAGCACGGGTGCAAGGGGGTGTGGGGGTCTCTGTGACTTTGACTTGCGAGGGCCTGCCTCTGTGCATGAATGCTTAATGCTCTACATTTTTAACATATAGAAAAATACAGCTTAACATGCACATAGTCTCAGTTATTACTTTCTTTCTGATGTCTTTCAAAGGGAAATAGAGTCATGATAATAATCTTCAAAGTCTGTTCAGCTGTCACTTTATTTTGGCATAATTTTTTTTTATTATAATAGACTAGAATATAAAACCTTATGCCTTAAAGCACAGAACCCAAGCTGGTAGTATATGACAAGAAACTGGACAGTTTAAGGTTTGCTTTGGGTTTTCTGATATTGTGTAAACTTTCCCATGCCTCTATCACTTCATCTCTCTTTTTTCAACTATCAATAAAATTCATGTCTGCAGGAGAAAAAAAAATCAAGAATGGTACCAAATTCATCATCTGTGGTGACCTTTCAGTGCTTTCAGTAACTAGCGCCATACCTGTGGGTGAGAGTCTCTGGGTTTACCTCAGTAAACTATTTTGAGTATGCTGAAGTAAACAAAGACTCATTTACCCTGATACAAGGCATGAACTCCATCTAATTTGAAAAAGTGTGCTGAGGTAAGCCCCTCTCCAATATTATCAGCCCATGTTTAACTCTAGGTTAGCCTGTTGTCTATGCTAATACCAGGTTAAACTAGCATGAGTTCTATTAGCTACAGTAGCACAAGCGGTAAGTCATAAACATCAGAAGATTACAGAGACTTAGGAAGTTTTTCCTTTCCACAGTCACCTCTAGCCCATTATCATTAGGGATAAATCTAAATAAATTTCTGTAAATTGCTTTGTCACAATATCCACTGCTAAAGGCACTATAAATAAAACTGAATTTAAATGAATTTAACTAATTTCGGGATCTATTTTTATTTAATATTTTCCCACCACTCTATCTATCTATCTATCTATCTATCTATCTATCTATCTATCTATCTATCTATCTATCTATCTATCTATCTATCCATATACTGTAGACTATTTATGTATTCTGAATTAATTATATTATTTCAAACTTTATATTCTTTATTTGAAAACTTCATTTTTAATTTTAGGGTCATCAAAGATCAAGCATTTCAGTTCATATCATAATGTGTATAACTGTGTCAGAGACAAATAAAATTTTTATTTGATCTATCTTGATCTAACATATTTTATCTATCTATCTATCTATCTATCTATCTATCTATCTATCTATCTATCTATCTATTTTTGTGGTGGAAATCCTGAGGACACTATAAAGACAGGTAATCCATACACTGGGTAAGAGCAAAGTAACAGTATGGATAAAGCTGTTTTCTTTCTTTCTTTCTTTCATTTTATACACAAACATCTCTGCTAGCATAATCTACACCCCATACATGATGTTCCTACTGTACATTCAAGGAGCTGATTTTCTTTATCTGACCCAGACCAGATGTCTTCACATTACAATGTTTATATTCTATGCCTGGCCTTGTCTCTTTAATCACACACACACACACACACACACACACATACAGGCAAGTTTTATAGCTTCTACAGTCTGTGTGCTAAAAAAGAATTAATACATAATTAAAATGTGATTTTTCCGTCATCTATCTATCTATCTATCTATCTATCTATCTATCTATCTATCTATCTATCTATCTATCTATCTATCTATCTAT
>JAQQZT010000012.1:5536987-5548543 GCA_030068275.1 Clarias platycephalus | reverse complement strand
CCCTTTTTTTTTAGCTTAAAAAATATCAGGGCCCTACCACTAGGCGGGAATTCCCCCTTTTTGTCGAAAAGCACAGCTAACACTTCCCCAGTGCCACCAGTTTCCTTAAAATACGCCTCACGGATGCAAGGAGGTGAGTCTTCGGTGTGTGTGTGTGTGTGTGTGTGTGTGTGTGTGTGGTTGTGTGTATACCGTATATATGTGTGTGAGTTTGTGTTTGTGTGTGCACATTATGTGTGTGCACTATGAATATAAATGAAAGATCTACTTTTTTTTTTTTTTTACAGTACACTCAGTATAGTTATCTATAGAACATTAATTGAATATACTGCAGGACTTAAGTAAGTCAAAGCTACTTCTTTCTTCTTATGTTCCTTTTGTAGTCACTACAGTCAGTTTTAAACGGTATCTTTACAGCAATTATAAGCATTATACAGTACTTCATATACATGATACTGCCTGTGATGTCAGAAATAGACACATTGTAGAAACTTTTGTACAGGCATAACTCAGAGCAATTTTATCATTCTTGTTTTAATGTCAGTGCACCGTGAAGGAAACTGGTGTAGGAGACATGCAAGGTTTGAAAGGACATAGCATGCTTTTTCTGTTTTCTTTTCTTTTTATCTGAGTTATATGAAAGAATCATATTAGCATGTTATGAAGTTTTAATAAATAAAAAAAAAAAGAGAGATTTTATTTTTAAAGATGCATTGAATATTAGTGCTCATGTACTACAGGATATACTGAAATATCAATCTGTGTTTCATCTACATAGCTTTATGTAACTTGACTTATAAAACTGGCTAAAGGGGCAGTTCATATTTCTTGCATACTCTACACTCTATCATTTTATGGTTTTTCAATAATAATAATAATAATAATAATAATAATAATAATAATAATAATATGCATAAAGCACTAGAAATCTGGAGGTCCAGGATTGGGATCAGCACATGATCTAATTGCTATGATTAATTACTTTATTATGTATATAAGATTATATTATATTAATTATACTAAATAAACACTTATGCAGTAGTTATTGAAGCCAGGAAATCTGTAATCATTGCAAGTCTAAATCTGTCTGATTGGTTGCTTCAGACATGCACGCCTCACTCCTGTACCGTATATCATGAGTTTTATGGATTTGACCTAAAAACTTTTAAGTAATTAAGCTAATATTCACTCGAACATCCGTTTTCTTCTATTTTGTCCCCCTCTAAGTTAACTGAAATAAAAACTACAGTATGATTTCAGCTGAGAGGATTCACATCAGGATACAGGGTTATACAAGATTCACACATTTAAAAAAAAACATATATAAAACATATACACAATAGAAAAAGCATGTGTGTTTATTTTTCATTACAACAATTTTCATTTCCATGTTCATTAGCCTTTTTTTTTGTGTCTTTTTCCTTTTTATTTATTTAAACATGTGATCACTCCAGCAGATGTCACTATTTTTATGACACCCCACACATGGCTTTAAGACAGAGCATTGCAAAGTCATGCTGTGTTGCTCACAGTAAAATGTAATGTAATGAAAACACAGCATAATTAGGAACTTTAATATATATAAATTACATTGGTGCATTATGAAAGCGATCAACCTTTAGACATACAGTATTTGCTTGTAAGAAGAAAAAAAAAAGGAAAAGAAGCCTTTTCGGACTTCTTGTGCTTATCGTTGTAAAGGTCACTACATATAATTCGTATAACGTATATTCATCAGCATTCCTACTGAATGTCTTTTCAATATTCAGAATTATCAGTGCATTGCTTGGTAAAGCTTGAATTAAGTTAAAACGTGGAGATAAAGAGAGAAATAATACGAGTGCAATGTAGATAATGTTTGCTGTTTGATACATTTTGATACATTTTGCTACAAATTTGTAAGTGAATAAAAGATTAAAAGAATATAAAAGTGAATCAAAGTTAGTTCAATTTCAATGACATGGTACAAAGAGATATTAAAATCAAATGTTGTTATGAACAGTATATATGAAATACAAGTCAAAAAGACATGATAGAATTCTATATATATAGAACGTTTTTCTAATATTGTAAAAAATAATATTTGTTAAATAGGTCACTAGTCATGTGCTGTTTGTAGGATTGCTCGATCATTCTTAGGGAACAGGCTAGGCATTCAAAATGGAGGATGAACACATTTCAGAGTTTCCACAAGACAAGTGTTTAAACATGTCCCCAGTCGTGGTTGTGCATTTGGCCAGAACCCCATAACCACTTATGCTACTTTTCAAGTTACTAATTTGACACACCGGATACACTGTGTATGTGCTTTTTTTTCTAATGGTTACAAATTCTCAAATAATTTGCTATTGTACATGTTTACGTCATTTCAGAAATTTCCTGGGAATTAAGCTTCTTGGCCAAATAACAACTTCCCTTAATAGAGTTACTGTTACTAAGGAATTACTTAATCCAGCTTCCCTCATTTTTTTTTTTTTTTTTTTGAGCATGTCAGTATATAGACATACTGTAGTTATAGTGAAACCACAGTTTGTATTCAGAAAGTGAAGTTTGTACAGGTTTAGTCTGAGGTATTTGTGCTGGTCAGGTCAAATGACCTGAGAAAACAATTGCTCATGTGGAAGTGAAACAGTTTTTATTGTTATATTCCTAGTCTTAAAAAAGTGTGTAGCCACAAAGTTGTGTAAATTCATTATGATTATTAGTAGTAGTAGATTCATTGGTATTGCATAATGATTTTGGAATGTATATCGCCTTGGTGGCGTATTGGTAATCACTGTTGCCTCGCGCCTTGACGGTCTGGGGATTCGATTCCTTGGGTCTGTGTGCTGGAGTTTCCGTAGCCTCCCCATGCTTGGTGGATTTTCTCCCACAGTCCCAAAGACATGCAGGTCAGGCAACCTGACCTCTTAAGTAACTGCCACAGAAATGATGCCTATATCACCTGGGTATATAATTATAAGAATACCCTGTTGTTCATACATTCATTAGGGGACAAATGATTAAGAATTCCCTAATTAACTCGAACTATCAGGTTTGGGGGTTCAGGCCCCAGCACTGCCACTGTTGAGCCCTTGAGCAAGGCCCTTAACCTTATCTGTTCCACGGGGCGCTGTCCTTGTGATCTGACCCCTGATTTCTAACTGGAAGCCTTTCGGCTGTTCCCGTCGAGGGGTTGCCATAGCGGACCATCTGATGCAGACACACAACCTGGCACAGGTCTTACACCAGATTAACCCTTTCATTTTATCCGGACTTGGGACTGGCACTGCTTGGTGGCTCAGCGCGTTAAGGTTCTGAGCTACTGAAGGTATGGGGTTCGAGCCCGTGGTTCGCCAGGTTTGCGCAAGGCTGTCAATCCTATCTGCTCCATGTGGTGCCGTACTACTAACCCCAGCGTACTGACAAAAAACTGATTAACAACATAAGGCATCCATGACATAAGGCTCTTCTAAGGCAGTTGTGACATACGAGACACTGTCCCTTTAAATATTCTAATGACTCGGCAAAGGACGCATCCTATTGGCTCCTCCACGCGGTGAAGCGCAGCTGTTTATGTTACCGCGAGGAGGAATTTCCCCCTGGTTACCATTGCGAAACGAGGCGTGGGCGCGGCTAGGGACGATAACCAATCAGAGCGGAGTTACGTAACCCGCGATGGGCGTGTCGAAGGCGTTTCTATGGCAGAGGCTTGGTGACGCCCACGGAGGCATTTCCGCACAGTTCTTCTGTGCTCCGCTTCGGAGGCGCGTCGGAGCTTCAACCGACACAAAGGTAGAGAGAATCCGGCGGGGGGTTTTCATGCCCGGGGCGGCACTGAGCGGTGCTGGGAGGGTTGGGCGGTTGTGGCTGTGTGAGCGGGGACGCGAAGCTCGGCGACGGGGAAATCGGTTAGGATTGAGAAAGTGTTAGCGCCAGGGGAGCTAGCATGGCAGGGTACGGGTAAACACACCACTTGTTGTTAGCCGGATGCTAAGCTAATCAGTTACTAGGCAGTTAAAGCGCTTTCTGTCTGTCTGTCTCTTTCTCTCGCGCTCGCTTTGTCTGTCCTTCTGCCTGTCTCTCTCTATCCTTCTGTCTCTCTCGTTTGCTCTCTGTCTGTCTCTCCATCCGCCTCTCTGTCTGCCTGCCTCTCTATCCTTCTGTCTGCCTGTCTCACTCTCAATTGGTCTCTGTCTCCTTCTGTCTGTCTCTCTGTCTGTCTGTCCCAGGGTGTAATTTCTGATTTATTGTAGACAAAAATAGATGTATAGAAAAAAAAAATGTGTAGAATTATATGTATTATAATGTTATCATATATAATGTAATAAATAAACATTATATATAAAATAATAAACATTAATAATAATTAAAAATAATAAACAGTGTTTGAATGAGGAAGCCTTTTGTGAGATTAAGCATTAAAAATTGAATAAAGCTGTTGTTCCACTCATATTTCAGCCACCAGTCAGATAGATAAGATTATTGTGTATTTCTGTTCCTAGTTTTTGAGGTTTGGATACAAAATCATTTTTTTTAAAAAATCAAGCTGACTATAAGAACAATGAACTTGTGGTAGTTTGTGGTTTTACTGCAGACAAATAAAATACATATAAGATTGTATTGTCTTCAGATAGAATGTCTTTGCCGAAGACATAAAAAAAAAAACGATTTGATGCAGTATCGTGATTTCATGTGTCTGATAATGTATCGACACTCAACATTTTTTATTACATTTTATATTACAGTATGTTTGCATTTGAGCTGGTAAAAATGGTGCAGTTTCTCTAAAATCCTGCAGGTGGTGCTCTTTTAAGTGTTCACATATATTGACAGGCAGCACAGCGCCACCTGGGTATCGTGTAATCATATCATATCACATTGTATCGTATCAGGTCGGCCCTGGTGATTCCCATAAAATAAAGTCAAGATGGAGTTTCAAAGCAAGTGAAGATACGCTAACAGTGATAAGGAGTTGATGGGAATTTCGGAAAAGGTTGAGTACACTGTAAAAAAAAAAAGAAAAGTATTTTAGGAAATGCAGAAAGACGACGAGGAAGAAAAGTGTGTTTTATGGGTTTCTCAAAGGATTTAAACTGAAAGGAAGACGATTGAGATCAAGACCAAGAAGATGATCAAGGCTTAAGAAGATTAAACCCAAGTGAAGGATGAGTCTTAAGTGCACTAAAGCCAGGTCATGATCGAGACTAAAGTCTAATCAAGGTGGACATTGAGGCTAAGTTTAAACCCAAGTCATTTTTTAAGTCTTAAGGTAGTCGAATCCAAGTCTTGAGAATGTTGAAGCCATGTCGAGGCAGTTTGAGTCACTGAATCCAGATCAAGATCGGGTGCGAAAGTCAAGTAATGATCGAATAATATATATATATATATATATATATATATATATATATTTTTTTTTTTAGAAACTATGTTTAGTTTTTTTAATGCTTGTCATGAATGAAACCAATGAAAGTTAAAAGCCCTGTTTCCCTTTGTTTCCCCCGAACAACATATATTTTTAAAAACGTCTCAGTTGAAACCAGGAGCAGATACATGAAGACAGTTCTTGAGTACAAAAGAAGTCGATACAGGAAACTTCTTTAAGAACCACCACTCTCAGATTTACGTTCACAGCTAATCAAGATCTATGTTTTTGTTTTTGTTCCTTACAGATTTAAATTATTAAAATTCTGAGACTAGAAAGTACAAATCTAAACCCTGGTGAGATGCTGATAGGATCACGTTATTCTGTGTAATTATACGCAGAGCTGCTCCAGGGTTTAAACCACAAGAGAGAGAGCACGAACTGTATGTACAGTGTAACGTGAAGAGCTCGGGAGCGTCATATCTGCAAATACGTCTCTCCAGACACTAAAAACAGACTCAAACGTTTAAGTCTTCCTGATGAGGGTACGGGGGTTTTGGGGCCGGATCACTTTGGACCCTCTTCCTGATGGGAGAACGGATGGTGTTTTCTGGGTGACGTGGGTGAGATTCGAGGGGTTCCCTCTGGGTTTCCGGCGAAAAACGTAATGGGTTTTATTAATAGAGTTACGAAGGCTCTCTTTTTGCACTTACTTAAGAAGTAGGGAGCAGGGATCAGACTGGCAGAGGGGTTTATAATGTAATTGAAAAAAATATATTACAAAAATGTTTATTAAAAAAGCATAAATTTAATTATTGTTTTTTTTTCTTATGATCTTACTTATCATAAATTTGAAAAAGAGGAGGATTTTTTTTAGTTTATATTATATAAAATATAATTATATAAACATCAATCAGGGAATTTTAATTATATATTTAATAAGAAATACACAAAAAATTGTTTATTGTCTATTCCTAAACTAGTACTACTAAAACAACAACCAAATAAAAAAGTTTATGTATATAATCTTTGTTTAAGGCCAAGAAATGTTTGAGTTTTTATATATATATTTTTTTCCAAGGTTAAAACTTAAATACATTTATTTTTCAATAAGCATTTCATTTTTTGTTCCTTTGTTTTAGAGTTCTGTCAGATTCTTTCATTGACTTTATATTCATTAAGAAATTAACCAAAATATATCATATGTCGTCAGATATGTACTGTATAATTTATTACAGATTTAAAGACTAATTTATTCAAAAACAACCCATGGCGTGAGAGTAGGAAGGAAGAAAAAAAAAAAAGGTAGTTTGTTCTTGCTTGTAATTGTTGTTGAATAAATCCTTCACGCTGGGAGTTTTCGAGTAGAGTACGATGCTCAGGACAATGTCCGGTCTGTGGAGAGTTAGACTGTGAGGTTTGTAGTTAAGATTTTTAACATTTATATATTACATATAGGTGATATTTAAAGCTCCGGTCTGCTCCTGGAACGATAAATATGACGACATCACTGTGGAATTCTCCAATCAGAAGTTGTTGATTACTTTCTTGGAAAATGTTTCTTGTGAAACCTTCGAGAGCAGCCTGTGAGGAAACTCCTGCTTATACGTACAGTAAATAAGAACAGAAACTTGATTTTAAGGAAATTCCGAATAATTTAATGCAACTATAAATGAATAAAAAGTACAGCGTGTAGTTCTTTCGGCAAATGGGAAACCGTAATTGTGTTGAGCTCGGGGGGGGCGTGCTGTGATTGGAGGACGACCCGGTGGATGGTGGAGACGGTAGCTCTGGATCTAGTTGATTTGTTTTTCCATCACCGCACAACCCCAAGTGGAACGATAGTCGATTGGTCATACTCGTCTCCTTCAGGTCCTCTGGTTTCCTCCATCTTCCTAGAAACCCACCATGAGGTTGATTGATTGGCTAAGGTTAATTTTCATCTGGGGTATTTTCCTCATCCTCATTGCCTCATTGCCCCTCACACTTCTCCGGAAGTTTCCAGTAAAAGAACGGTCCATATCACAAAAAAAAAAATGTCCTCGTGATTTCCACACTGACGTGGAAGCGCTGACACATCTGAGTGTGTCAACATAAACGTGTAAAAAAAAAAAAAAAAAAGCCATGCTCCCACTTTTGACCAATCGGAGAAAGGGATTAAGTTGGACATTTGTACCGTAGCGCGGCGAGGCTTATCGCACTCTGAAGCGAGAGCAGGGTGCGTTCGGGCACGTCCCTTTAGTATCTGATTGACTAATCCCAGGTTTTTATCATTATTACTGGAAAAGAAATTGAAACAGCAGCATTCTTTGTGTAAAGGTGCTAACCCGCAGAGCGTAATCCGATACGCGGTTACGTTAATAAATGTGTGCGTGTGTGGCGACGCCAGATGTGTAGAGAATCCCCCGCGTGTAAGGAGGAGATAATAGATGGTGATATCTGATTATTTAAATTGGTATGTTGTTTATCCTGTTCAGACTGGTTTCAGAAGGTATCCGCTTCTGTTTGGATGCCAGACGCAATTGCGCTCACGAGCACTTTGCACGCAATGACAAAGTTTCAGTCTAATCCAAACGAAACTGAAGGAACTGAAATGTTTCCCATGCTGCAAAAACGGCGGCGATTTATCAGAGCCTCCTTTATCATCGCCGTATCGGTCCCGCTGCGGTCACATGACCGCGGCTCACCAACGTAAGGCACGCGTGGGGGTTTGGGGAAGGGGGGGATTTTTTTCTTTTAGGATTCGCCCTGACTCGACACGGTGGACTGGTTCGGTCTGGTTTCTGGTTGACTAATCCCCCAGAGTTCACGCGCTTACTGGAAAAGAAAGTGAAAGAGTTTCTCCCGCAGAGGCTTTAAATGGCCAGGGCTGCTGACGAGGGGCTTCAGTTGACTAACTCTGAGTTTCACAGAATGATGATGATGACGATGTAGTGTGACTTTGGTGTTGTATCGTGAGTATCAACGCTGATCCGTTTTTAATAGATAGATTGAAACTAATAATTTTTTCAATTCTAGTAGCTATGTATCTATGACTAACGTTATATAATGTAATTGTTTATTTGTTAATCTGGTAAAAGAAGAAGGAGGTAAAGATAATAATCTCAACCAACGTTTCCTTAAATTTGTTTAATAGTCAGTTTGTTTGTTCAAAAAGTCCAAGTCAAGAAAAATCAGAACTAAAATGTAGGAGATTTAATTGGTAATTAATAAATTTTATTGATTATTGCTCAGTAGAAATAGGAGAACATTTTTGACAAATTAATTCAGTTTCCTGATTATTTTGTGTGGAAATTCAACTCTAACAAAAAATTTTGGTTGTTGGTTCTTTAAAAATAAAAAATAAATAAATAATCTTTGCCTATACATATAATAAAACTGTAAAGTTAGTATTTCTGTACATTTGAATATATTTGTGAAGAAATAATTAGCGAAGAGTAACAGAACACATCAAGATGTTTTTAGGAATTTTTGTTTGTTTGTGCACGTATCATGTAAAAACTGCTCCTGAGCGAATTTTAATGTGGTTTTCACACTTGTTTGTCCAAGCCTGAGGTAACATATAGGCTTCGTTTCATCGCAATCGGCCCACGGGAAGAGAAGATCGTATACTAAGATGAAATTTCAATGGAAAACGGACTTATATCATTAAAAAAAAAAAAACATTGACCTTGAAAAAAAAATCATTAGTTTATCTTAAAACATACGAACAAAATTCACGGGCACGTCTAGTTTTAACAAATATATGTTTGTATTTGAGTTTGTGAAGTGTTGCAGTTTCTTTGTAATCCTTCAGGGGGCACTCTAACCTACTCACTTATTAGCAGGCAGCGCAGCATTCTGTGTGGAATTATTAGCAAATTTCGTTTAGAATTGTAGCGAAATCTAATGCTTCCAGAATCGCAGTATAAATCAAATCAGCACCCACTGTACCGCAAAGAAAAGTATTTGCCCCCCATCTTGTTTAATGTTTTTAAAAAAAAATTGGTACATATTTCTCAATTAAGTTTAGGGGGCAGTTACTTTTTCACATAGCAACAGGCAGGTTTGGCCAGCTTTTTTTTTTTCTCCGCACCTAATAAATAAAAATTAAAATCATCTTTAAAAACCGCATTCTGTATTTAATCTTTGTGTAACTTTAACATTTGTTTAATGATCTGAATAATTTAAGTGTGAAAAAAAAATTTAATTAAATAATCGTCAGCGATCTTTCGATCTTCGCTCTTGTGATAGACTCCCTCTCTCTTGTGCTGCATGGCGATTTCATCACGACGAACGTTTCACACGCGCGCTAGTCACTCACGTGCGCTCCTGTGACTCTCGCGGTCAACGTACTTGAATGCAAAACAACAGGAAAAACTAATTTAACGCTTCATTTGGTGGCGTTTTTCATTCAAATCCATTAATCATGTTAAGCATTTCCTGTTTGTTTTTTTTTTCTTTCTTTTTTTCACTTTTGAAACACACCTCATGCTTTTCATGCTAACAAGTGTGACGTAGCTTAGCTGGCTAACTAGCTAAGCCAAACTTACTTGGCTAATGTTAACTGTAAGGATTTGTAATATGATGTGATTGTGTGCGACCATAAAACAAATCCCCTCCCCCACCCACATCGCGATTCCGACATCCAGACGAAAATGAGTACAAACGCTTCCCTCCGGGTCTCTCTCTGTGACTGACGTGTTAACGACTGCTTTGATCTAAAGTTAAAATATCAGCGCTCTTATCATCCGCTCTCTTTGCCGATAACGAGCAGACGATCTTCTCGTATCGAGGCGCGGCGGATACACCGCTTAAACAACTTCTCGTCTTAAACCTTGACGTTAACCAAAGAACGTTGATGACAGAGGGCGGAAAAAACGCGACCTCAGGTCGTTAAAGTCCAGGGATACAGATTCAGTCATCGTTATGAGTTTAATGCCCGCAAAGTGAAGCATAGGTTGCTTAAGTGTCTTGTACACTTGGCTTTGAGTTTGTTAAATTTTGGCTCAAAAAAAAAAATGTTCACTCTGTTTTTAGAAACCAAAAGTTTCTGAAGATCTTTCTTCCTGGATCCATGTAAACCACCACGCCTGTACCCCATCTCCTCCCCCTCTCTTTCTGTCTGTAACACAATTTAAAAAAAAAAATTTTTAAGCACTTTTTTTTACATTCTTTATTATTGTTTTGGAGAAACAAACACACCTCGGTCTCACTTGGCGCGAGAACGTTTATCTAAACCCCATCTCTTTCACTGCCCTCGTCGTGTTTTTATAACGCTATCAGCATTCAAATTGGCCCCGGACAAAAATACCCCCGAGAGAAATCCCCAGCCCAGGCTTATTCAAATAACTCTTTTTGAATTGTAAATGGACAGATGCTGAGTCGCTGCATGTAGGTTAGATTTACTGTAACAGACATTTCTAAATTGCCCTGTCATGTTGTTTTTCTCTCTCTCTCTCTCTCTCTCTCTCTCTCTGTCTGTGTGTTTAGGAGAGAGCATGCGAGCCGATTGAGTAGACGGGTATGGATGGTAAAGGCCCGTATCGGATCTACGACCCGGGCGGGAGCGAGGCTCAATCCAAAGAGGAGGCCAGCAGCTACAGACAGCTCCTGGAGGAGAACACGGTCCTGAGAGAGCGCATGAAAGGCCTCAAGAGCCTCGGTTAGTCACCTTCTCTAGAAAAACTCAGCGCTCTTCCGTAGAGGTCAGGGCGAAATGAAACTGACCGAAGGAAGATCATTTCCCAATCCTGATTCTTGAGAACGCGGTGGTGTATTTTCTGTAGTGTGATTTAAAAAAAAAAAAAAAAAAAATGTTTTTTGCATAGCTAAGGAAAAAAAATAACTTACACATTAGAATGTGATCGTGAGACGTTTATTCAGCGTATGTCTCCAGTGTCGGCGCATCAGGACAAAGGCTGGAGAATTTTATTATTTATTCATTTTTTTAAAGAAAGAAGCGTGTTTTTTGACTTAAACGACAGATTTGTCTCACACAGCATAAACTGTTGCTTAAAATGGGACAAAAAAAATGAGGTAATATATTTAAAAGCACAATGGCAAAAAAAAATTATACACACTTCAGGAAAAAGAAAAATTGTATGATGTATATTATATTAATATTATATTAATCATATTATTGTATAGCTATATACAGTGGGGGAAATAAGTATTTGATCCCCTACAGATTTTCTAAGTTTGCCCACTTACAAAGAAATGAATGGTCTATA
>JAQQZT010000012.1:5492466-5504269 GCA_030068275.1 Clarias platycephalus | reverse complement strand
TACATTTTTAATGAGCTACTTTTTACTTTTACTTGAGTAGATTTTTATAAGGGTAACTTTACTTGTACTTCAATAAACGTTCACTAAAGTAACAGTACTTTTACTTGAGTACAAAATTTTATTACTCCTTACACCTCTGGTGAAATCTACCACAGATATTTATGTAACACATTTGTTTTTATGTTATTATGAGATAATTCCCATGATTTTTTTTTTTATTGTGTGAATGCAATGCGCTTCCGTAGATTCCGTAGTAAAAAAAAATTTTATTCCCAATTTTTTTTTTTTGCTTGCACATACTTGCCAATAAAACTCTTTCTGATTCTGATTCATAAAAATACACAAATAAAATCTGTGTTTCAAAAAAAGCAAGTTATAATGTATAGTGTGAGCATGGAGTTTGCATGTTCTCCCCAGTGCTTTTTGGGTTTCCTCTGGGTTCTCCGGTTTCCTCCCGCAGTCCAAAGACATGCAGATTAGGCTAATTGGTCTTCCCAAATTTTCAGTAGTATGTAAGTGGATGTGTGTGTGCGCCCTGTGATGGATTGGCACCCTATCCATTGTGTACCCTGCTTTCCTGCCCCATGAGATCAAGGCCTCCTGTTACATGATAAAGCTGTATAGAAAATGAGTAAGTAAGTGTCCAGATACTTAATTATAATTGTAATGAAGTGCTTGACACTGCGGAAGCCTCCATAAATGTTAAATAAGCAAACACAGTCGAAAGTTTGGACATCCCTACTAATTCCATAGTCCTTTTTCATCTTTTAAAAATTTCTTTCTACACTGTACAGCAATGCTGAAGGCATCCAAAGTATACAATAATCTCCTTTGAACAGTTGATATTGAGATGTATCTTGCAAGAACTATTCCAGAACAGATGACCTACATGTCTTAAAATAACAACTGACACTGTCAACTGACAACTACTGTTGTTATTTAATTATATAATGCTATATGTGTCTTTTATATAGTTTTAAAATCTCCAGTATTGTACTAGAATGTAGAAAATAAATCTATGTGGATATATGTGGATCATTCAAGGCAGATGCTGTAAACCAGAGTATCCTGAAATTCGGACCCGCTCTCTCAGCTGCTGCGTACATTCCGATGCTATTTGACCTCATTGTTATTTGAATATGAATATTGAATATTGACTTATGGATTTTTTTGATGTTGATCCTGATTCTGTTTTTGATTCCATTTTGATTTCTTACTTTAATTCAGTTTTTTTTTTTTGGTCTTTAGATTTGCAATTCTGTTTCTAGTTTGATGTGTTTAATATTAATTATTTTTTATAGTCATCATTTGGATTTGTTCCTGAATTAGGTCAGACTGTTGTGTTAAAATAGTAAATCTGGCAACCTGTGGTGACAGAGCCATGAGTCAGTCAGTAGCTGTTGACAGTCAGAAATGCAACAGGAGTTTATGTGTTATGTGAGATATAACCTGCTGTGTCCTAAAATTCACACTTAATTACACACCTAGACTGTTTAACACCTACATTCTGTAACAAATAAACCCTTCTATACAGTGACATGTGTTCAGTTTGTGTGTTTGAGGAAAAAATTTAATCTTTCTGAGGTAAAAACTTAAACTATATATACACACACACTTCTGGCCTGTGTGTGTGTGTGTCAAAGAAGCAGAGTGTACATATGAAGTGGGTGTATATTTAGATGGCTAATGTTTGTGTTTGTGTGTGTGTGTGTGTGTTGTGTAATACTCCACTTACTGTAGACATTCCGTATAACGGTGATCTTTGCCCCCCATGTGTGGTGTGAGACCAAACATTTCTGCATTAACTCCCTCATCGCCTTATCGCAGAAGCACAGAGACGACATCATCACATCATCAAACCTATAATGGTTCCCTCTAGAAGGACATTTTAAATATACACTCTCACTAGTACTGGTCAGGAGCCTGTTTTTCCTTCAGAACTGCCTTATTTCTTCGTATCGTACAAAGTACATTCAACAAGTTGCTGTAAACATTCCTTAGAGATTTTGCTTCATATCCACATAACAGCATCACACATTACTGCAGATTTTTCATCTGCACCTCCATGATGCGAATCTCCCGTTCCATTGCATCCTAAAACCACTGTATTGGAGTGAGATCTGGTCTAGAGTACAGTGACCTCACGGTCATGTTCAAGAAACCAGTTTGAGATTATTTTAGCCTGCGTTTTATCTTGTGGTCAAAAAGAGATGGACACAGTCAGAAATAATACACTGTGGCGTTTAAACCATGCTCAATTGGTACTAAGGGGCCCTAGTGTGCCAAGAAACACTATTCCCTCCACACGCGGTTATTACCACCATCACCACCAACCTGAAAACGAGACTCGTTAGATCAGGAGACTTTTTCTTAATCTTTTGTTGTCCAATTTTAGTGATCGCTTACGAACTGTAGCCTCATTTTCCTGTTCTTAGCTGACAGGAGCGGCACACAGTGTGTTCTCCTGCTGATGTGGCTCATCTACTCCAAAGTTCAATTTATTGTGCACTCAGAGATGTTCTTCAACATACCTCGGTTGTAACCAGATGTTATCTGTTGCCTTTCTGTCAGCTTGAACCAGCTAATTTTTCTCCCACCTCTGGCATCAACAAGGTATTTTCCAATAGAGAACTGCCCTCACTGGATATTTTCACTGATTGCTGATTTATATTTCTGCAAGCTTGTACCTGTGAACACGTATATATATATATATATATATATATATATATATATATAAAGGCAGGTTAATGTAAGTTGCTTTGGATAAGTGCTCTTAAAGTCGTCATCTTGACTGAGTCAAAACTGGATCCAGAGCAAGTGCATTAGACGGAGCCTTTCATGACCACGCCCCTTCTTTATGCCAGGAGCATGCTTGTTAAAAAATATTATTGATTTATATGTAATTGATTTTTATATATCAGTTGAAAAACTACACTTCCTTAATGCACAATATGACCTTTTTCTTTGAAAATGAAAACAAGTCGCTGATCTCCATCAAGCCTCCCCTATAGCTCTGACACTCAGTCCTGCTGAGAAGTGTGCACTTATCCTGCACTCACTCTGATGATGAAGATCATTAAAAAAAAAAACAGGAACTAGTCATACGGTCCACAGGAAATTTGTCGTGTTGGGTCTTAATGTTAGATGAATGCATACTGCAGATTACCAGTACAGGAACAGGAAAACAAATAGAGAGAGAGAGAGAGAGAGAGAGAGAGAGAGGCATATATGAAACCCAGTGACACGTACAGTGCTGCTAATTACATTTAAGAGCTCGGTGTTGCCAGAGAGGAACATGGAGCTCCATAAAGCCTTCACTTATTTTTCTCGTGTCTGTCAACACAGCTGTGTGTCTGAACTCAGATAAACCCTCTCTCTCACTGGTATATATAACATGTTGCTCCTCAGTTCAAACGTTAACATTTACAGGGGCAGAGAAAATATGAATCAGAATCAAATCAGAATTAGAATAAAGCAAGTCTGAGTCATAATATGAGGGGCGTTCAAGTCAAACCGGGACATTTACAGATTCCAAGCACAGTATGTGATGAGCCTCTTAGCCGATGCTTTAAAGTAGGCTGTGAATGTCTATTCAGCTTCAAAGCGCACCCTTTGACGAGCCCACTGCAGCTGTTTTCAGTGAACATTCAGCGAGTCGAATGCCTGATCCCTAATCCCTGAAAATCAACGGATAACTTGCCTGTGAGTTATTGCCATATCCACTGTACAGTCCTGACCTCGCTCAGGATCCATGTTAATGGAGCTCCTGGGAGGCCAGTGTTTCAGACGTGAAGCAGACAGGCAGTCTTGTCATACTGAGAGAACTTTCTACCCTGATGGTGTCCAAGCACCAGTGAAACACTGGGATAAGTGCATTAGTGCAGCAGGAGATTATATAGAGAAATAAAGGCAGTTTTTACTGTGTACTCTTATTCTGCACAATCAAATGTCCCGCTTTGACTTGAAGGACCCGACATCACAATAGAATAACAGAAACAGATTAAAATTTAATTCTAAATAAAATTAAGAAATTAAGAAAAAGAAGTCAAAATGAGATTTAATAGAGAATCAGAATCAAACAAGATGAAATTTAAAATTAAAATAAAATCAATGACAGGATAAAATCAAAATGAGAGTAAAAAACATAATCAAACAAAATCAAACCAAGATGTGAGTTAAAAAAAAAAAAGAATCAGAATTTAATAAATAAAAAATCTAATGGAATGCAATCAGATAATTAAAATCAGGATTAAAAAAAAACCTATTTAATTTAAATTAGAATAAAAATTTAATCAAAATGAAAAAAAATTAAAAAAAAAAAGCATAACTATCAAAAAACAAATCATAATGAAAATAAAATAACAAAAAAAAAAAAAAAAGAATGAAACAGTATCAGAATAAATGAAATACGTTTAATTCAACCCAAATTTGGAAGTATTATAAATATTATTCAGAATAAACAATTATTTCCCCAAATGCAGTATAGTCAGTTAACAGGTAGTTCTGGTTGCTAAGCAACATAATGGGCCAAGATTAGGGTGATGTAGAGGCAGAACCATGGTGTTAGAAGAACTGAGAACTAGCCAAAGAAACAAAAAATAATCGTTTCTCAAACACTAATAAATACCAACCCCTGGGTTTACAGTGCATCATTTTAAAATGACCAGTGTTGTAGTTTTTAACATAAAATGGCAGCTCGGTGTAAATCTTCAAAGAAATAAAAACAGCTGATCAGCAAGAGGCGCTGTTGAGTCAACAGAAGGAGAAATATCTGAATCTCCGCCCCCCTGCTTCGGATTGGCTAGACTTCTTTGTACCCTGCGTCTTATTTAACGAATCGCTTGTCAATTAAAACAACCAGCCAATCATGAGCCAGGAGGCGGGGTTTGTCGGGGAAAATAACGCGGTGAGAAGAGAAAAACAGGAGTCACGGTTCAGACATGGCGTCTCTCCTGCAGCCGGACAGGGCGGTGTATCTGGTGCGCGGAGAGAAGAAGATCCGCGCCCCGCTCTCTCAGCTCTATTTCTGCCGGTACTGCAGCGAGCTGCGCTCCCTTGAGTGCGTGTCACATGAAGTAAGTGTCTCTATCAAGCTTTCTTTTTAATGGACGCCTTGGAGACGGATGAATACATCATCGTTATCATCATCATCACCACAACCTAGGATGCTTGGTGCCCCGCCTACTTGTGCTCCGTCCTGACGTGTGATTGGCTGTATGACGTGTCAGTTCGGGGAAACTCGCGATTCTATTGGGCGCCTCAGCTGTCTGTTTAACTGTTTTCATTCATTGACACTAGCTAGCATAGTGATTTTTCACGAATTTTTATACATTTCGAGATATTTCTAGATCATTAATGAAAAAAAAAACACATTTTGTTTAGAAAATTTCTATTCACAAACGTTGTTTGCTATATTTATTAATCAAACACTTATAAATATAGCTAGTTAGCTAGCCGGCTAAGCATCACCACACCCGGCTAATTCACTCTGATACAGCTTACAATAATAATAATAATAATAATAATAATAAATTAAGGAACATCCTGAGCAATATTGTCTTTTTGTAGCTGTTAAATATTAAATTGTCATTGTTCTTCTCTGCATTGAAGTTCTACTGTATGTTAACTAACATTGTGTGTGTGTGTGTGTGTGTGTGTGTGTTATTCAGGTTGACTCTCATTACTGCCCCAGTTGTCTGGAGAGCATGCCATCAGCTGAGGCGAAGCTCAAGAAGAACCGGTATACACTTAATACATACTAAATACATACTAAATACATACTAAATACATACTTAATACATACTTAATACCTTGAGTGCGATATTGCTTTTGTACAACAGTTGAACAAACACCATTTATGGGGTGATTAAAAATTTTTCAAGATTTGCACATCACAGATTCGGTTGCTTTCTCCGCATGTCCTCCGTTATACGCCTTAAAACCTGGCAGTAGAATTCGCCGCTGACCATCTGGCCCCTGGGAACGAATGTCAAAAAAGACCTACCTCGCCTTTTTTTTCGGTCGTGGAGATGATGGACTCTTCATCTGTGAAGACTTTTGCTTTGTCTCAGGGTCGTACCCATCCTCGACATGAAGGACGGGTCATCCACGGCACGCTGACGGAGTTCTTGGCAGACTTCGACCTGATGTTCCTTCTGTTCCTGGATCAGCAGCCTGGTGACGAACTTGGCAGCAGCACTCCGCATGTTCAGATCACATGTGAGGACTGTCTGGACTGTTCCGTATCACACAACGACAGCAGTGTCGTGGGTTGTTCTCTGATCATCCTGTTCTCCCGTCGACTTCCAGTGATCTTCTTCCGCTCTCAAAACATCTCAAACGACTCGTTGCAGCATCGCCGTAATCCTGCCGAATCATATCAAATGTCTCTGTGGCAGATTTGCCCAGTTTCACACAGAATTTCACGTTAGATTTTTCTTCTAACTTGCTGTCCATCGATGCTATTGTTGTGACCAGACGTGGTCACAATAGCATCGATGTCTTTTGGCACGCTGACTTATGAAGGTCGGCGCTCACTGTGACTTGTGCTGCCATCTGTTGGCTGGTCTCGAAACTGTGAGATACCACCTCGTAGTGGGCTGTAGGGGTACTGCGAGTGGGCTGTGACACATCATTATAACAAATAAATAAAAAGATAAGAAATGTTGTAATTACTTTAAAATTTGCATTAAAACATTTCTGATGTAAGAGTAAACAGGACAAAGCAAAGCCACGCGGTTTAAACTATGTGATATTCTTAATTTATCTAAATGATTTATTAAGGTTTGCGTGAGCCGTCGAAGATTTTCACCTTTCAAACTGAGACATAACAGCTGCTGTTTTTAACACCTTCCAGATGTGCGAACTGTTTTGACTGCCCGTGCTGCATGCACACCCTGTCCACGCGAGCCACCAACATCCCGGCGCCGCTGCCCGACGACCCCACAAAGACCACCATGAAGAAGGCGTATTACCTCGCCTGCGGCTTCTGCCGCTGGACCTCACGCGACGTCGGCATGGCTGACAAGTCTGTGGGTGAGTGAGTGAGTGTCTGTCTGTCTGTGTGCTTGTCTCCTCCTGCATGAGAAGACACACACACTGAAGTTTTTGTGGAAATCAGGAATTTAATTAGATCATCAGGTTATTAACTTTTAAAGCTGTGTTCTTTTTATGTGCTGTAAATATGATCAAATAATGTGTGTGTGTGTGTGTGTGTGTGTGTGTGTGTGTAGCCAGTGGAGGATGGCAGGAACCCGAGACTCCTCACACTCAGAGGGTAAGTGTCTCCAGCAGCAGTGAGAAACTCGCTTTATATTTAATTGTGTGTTTATTTCTATAATGAACCGCGGTGTCCCTGTGTCCTTCTGTCCTTTGTCTCCTCAGATTAATAAACTGATTGAGTATTATCAGCAGCTGGCTCAGAGAGAGAAGCTGGAGAGAGACCGGAAGAAACTAGCCCGAAGACGTCCTTTCATGCCTCAGGCCTTTTCGGTACACACACACACACTCAGTAGTGCACACTGAGAGTTGGTATTTACCTGCCAATACTTTTTTTATTTTTATATATTTTTTTTAATTAACAGCACGTTGCTTAAAGTGACACTTTAAACTTTAAGCCCCGCCCCCTGTCCCCTGGTAAACAGTTCATTCATAGCCTTGCATTTGCATACTGGAACATGATTGGCTGTGTCACAAAAGCACTTTTTTTTAAACAAACTGAAATGTATGTGTGAAGTGCTGTAATAAAAATTTATTTATTTTTTAAAATTTATTTTAGATTTTTAATCTTTCACATACTAATTCTTCCCTCTGCCCCATAATCTTTAACTTCCAGTCACTTTCTAGCTACTAAAATTGCATTCATTTAACTTTCCTTAATTGCGATACTGAAGTCAGACGACATGATATCAAGCTGTAGCTCTTACCTGCTGAAATGATTTATAGGGTTTTTTTTCTACATTCTTTGTTTATTTACATTTTTTTTTGAGACAGTTGTAGAAAATAGAAACTTCTCTTTAAAAATAAACAGGTTTAAAACAATACAAATGTGTACAAAGTGCTAAAGCTTTATGCTTTAAAAAATAATCAGTTCTTCCATAATTAGTTTTAGAATTAAAATCCTAATTAGAATTGCCATTAAAGTTAGATTATGTAAATTGTTTTAGATTATATATTCGATTAAGTTAAATTATGAAAATTTTAGAAAATGAAGTGTGTGAACTTTAACAGTTTTGGTGAAGGAAAAAAAAATAGTGGTCTCTGGCAAAAAACAAAACAGTTGTTGTTGTTGTTGTTATTATTGTTGTTAATATTATTTAAATTTATTTACCTGGAAAGTTAAGTTGTTAATTTTGCAACATTTAATAATAATTATTGCTATTTTTATATGATTGATTAGTAGTATTATGATTAGTATTATTGCTATTTATTATAATAAGTGTAAAACATTCATATTATTATTAGCATTAGTATTATTTCTATTATAAAAATATTTATAATTTATAATTATATTATTATTTTGCATTTTTAGAAAATTATCATTTGCTTTGTAAAATGTAATAATTGCTGTTATTATTATCGCTATACTAATTGTTATAATAATGATAATAATAATAATAATATTAGTAGTAGTCTATTATTATTATTATTATTATTATGACTTATTAGTAGTAGTAGTATTCTTGCTATAATAGTAAATTTAAGTAATAAGTAAAGGTATAATTAGTTTGTAAAGTGTAATAATTGTCAGTTATTATTATTATTAATAATGCTGTTGCTATAATAATAATATTTAATACTATTGACATTAATAATTATTATTATTATACTTATTATTATTAGTAGTAGTAGTAGAAGTAGTATTCTTGCTATAATAATAATAATAATAATAATAATAGTAATAATAATAAGAATAATACTGCTTTTTCTGCTAAAGCATGGTCTGAAATTAACCTGTCTTTCCACCTAATCTGTATTATTATTATTATTATTATTATTATTACTACTAATCTGCTGTTCAGGTTAATTTCTAACCCTGTCTGTTAATCTGAGTGTAATTCCAGGGATTAACCGACTCTCCTTTGCTGCTGCTTGTGCTGAAGTTTCATCTGCTTCTTTTCTCTTTTCTCCTCCTTCTTCGCTTGTGCACGCCGATCTTTTGGTTCGCACCTCCGCCTCCTCCACTCCCCCCCCCCCCCTTCTTTCCCCAGCAACACACTATTCATGTGGTGGTGAGTGGCACTCGTTCACATCTCTGACTCACACACACACTGGGCACTCGCTCGCTGTTCAGGGTTAAAACATGTGAAAAGCTCTCTTTCAGTCTTTCAGTGCTCGTTATAATATCCAGATCACATGAGACTGTAAATGACCAGCTGTAGGATATAAACAAGATCACGCTGTTTAGTCAGATTATTATTATTATTATTATTATAGATTATTGAAGTGAAGATGACTTGCTAAAATAAAATACATTTTATTTTTTTGTCTGAACTTTGCACAGTAATGTTAAAGGATTTTTTTTTTTTGGTTAGTTTCTTCTTTAGAAATGTCATTCCTTCTCTAAGAGAAGCCACATTTTGAAAAACTATCTGAAACATTATTTCTCCCCTAAATCGACATGAATCTGTGTACAAATACAGAATAATCTAAAAAGAATCTTCATTCATGAAAGAACAAAAATCTACAATCTAATGGTTCTGTCATTAATGCAATTATAAATGTGTGGCCTCGTTTCTCGTCGGTCATGTGACTCTCGGGGAACCCGACACACGCCTCGAAGCGAGGCTTTATTTGGACACGCCCCCTTCCGCTCTATATAAGCTGTTTACATCTTTAGGCACTGTCGCAGTAAAACATTTGTTTCCAATTCATTCATTTAATCTACATCATCTCATTTTACCTTAATATGAAAAAAAAAAATAAAACAAACAAACAAAAAAAAAACAACAAGAGGGGGGTGTCTCAACTTTTGCACTAAACTGAAGGAGAGGAAGCTGATCAGATTCTGTTTCCGTACTGTTAGTGTTAACACTGCTGTTAGTGTTGATGACGTCTGATGACGCTTTGTTGGTTGTGTGTGTGTGTGTTAAAGGAGAAGTACGGCCTCGGTACCCGGCTTCAGAGGCAGAGGTCCGGCGCGCCCATCAGCGCCCTCTATGGGCTCTCGTGAGTATTCCTGATCATCTCTACGCATTAGTACTGGAAATAATAACAGGAGGAACTTCATCGCGAGACCAGAATATTGATCATGGAATGTACACGGTGATTCACCTGTTCAGTTGATAAACTTTTTTAATCTAAACCTCAAAATCTATAAAATAATATAGTAAAATTATATGAACTTGGACTCTATGGTGTCTGCTGGCATTAAGATTAAATGTCTTAATTTATTTATTATTCATAATTAATTTTAAAGTCAATGTGGGGAAATAAAAATAAAGGACTCCTGCATAAAATTATGTTTTGCTTTGTGCGACTTCAGAAGCGAATCAGAAGCTCTGTGTGTGGTCATGTGACCTTTCAGAGAGCCTGGAGACACAGATTTCAGATGTATAGCGGCTCATTGACGTTAAACTGGGAGGGTTTATAAGCGACGATGCATTTCAATCCCTGAATTTTAAAGACTCGCACACACACACGTGGGATTATTAGCTACTCCTAACTCCTCACATATATTAGCCTCTCTTCGATGTGTGAAGATCTTTTGCTTTTGTTTGTGTGATTTTTTTAAAAATGGGCGTGTCTCCGTTCTGTCTTGTTGCAGTCTAAAGGAAGGTGAGGAGCAGAAGGAGGTCAGTATTGAACCGGCTCAGGCGCTGGACGAGGTCGAGCCTCTACCCGAGGACTATTACACACGTCCTGTTAACCTGACTGAAGGTGCATCTCTCTCTCTCTCTCTCTCTCTCTGTCTCTCATCCTCATTTACAAATAAAAAAAAAATAATTTGCTTATGTACACATCACTAAAGACTAAAATGAGGCATAATCAGGGCTGATTTCAGTGACGGCTGCATTGACGGTGTCGAACCTTTAGCCTCCCGTCTCACCACTTCGGGATGTGAGCATTGACTCTTGATGTTGAACCTGATGTTGATTTACTTTTCCTTGTGTGTGTTGATGCAGTGACGACGCTCCGCCAGAGGTTACTTCAGCCCGACTTCCAGCCCGCAGGAGTGTCTCAGCTCCACCCCAAACACAAGCACCTGCTGATGAAGCGCTCGCTGCGCTGCAGGGTGTGTATCTAACGCGCACGCACACACACACACACACACACACACACATGATCAGTGTGACGCGCAGTTTAACACTGGCACTTTGCCTTTATTTATTTAATTTATTTTTTGGTCAGAAATGCGAGCACAACCTGAGCAAACCAGAGTTCAACCCGACCTCCATCAAGTTTAAAATCCAGCTGGTGGCCGTGTGAGTACAACAGAACATCTCGTCCACTCCACACACCCACACACACACACTGCTGCTTGTTTTCATACAGACAGTTCCTCTCAGACTGTTGATTGTATGTGTGTGTGTGTGTGTGTGTGTATGTGTGTGTGTGTGTGTGTGTGCGTGTATGTGTGTGTGTGCAGGAGCTACATCCCTGAAGTGAGGATCATGTCCATTCCGAACCTGCGTCACATGAAGGCAAGTGTTCCTCCTCCTGCAGGTTTACTGGACAACTCGGCTGCAATTAAAAACACGACTGATAATAAGAATCCGTTATGGGATATACAGTGGGTGCGCAAGCAGAATGCAACTTCTACCGTCACGGCCTATGGCAGTAGCATTTGGGTTTGTGCGTTTGC
>JAQQZT010000012.1:5470500-5484092 GCA_030068275.1 Clarias platycephalus | reverse complement strand
GAATCGAGCCTGGCCGGGAATCGAACCCGGACCCTGGAGGTGCAAGGCGACAGTGCTAACCACTACACCACCGTGCAAAAGGCAAACATTTTAGCGTTAAACTTTAAGCCCAGATCCTGCGATACAGCTGTACAAGCTGAAACACTGCACAATAATTAAGATGTATACGTAAAAAGAAAATGTGAATAAGTGATAAGTGAGTGTGTGGATTAAGTTGTTTAATAAGCCTGGCATCAGATGAATCCTGCGAACCTGATTTTTCAAGGCCTGAGAGTGCAGCCGGTTGCCAAGTCCTGGAGCTTGTATGTGTGTGTGTGTGTGTGTGTGTGTGTGTGTGTGTGTGTGGAAAGAGAGTTGTTTCCGTTTCCATGCGTGACTAAGAGGAGAAAATAAGAGCCTTTCGATGTGGAATGATTCTACATTTAGTTCCAGTGTGGTAGTAGTGCATCAGACGCAGCTGGGGAGTGTTTCTGATCACGTCCCAGAATTCACTTTAACAACTCAATACTCCTTTTTAAACTCTGTTTCCCAATCCCGCTTTATTTTACCCATTGATTAAGTTTATTTACACTGGAAGTAATCAGTGAAATGGCCGTAATAAAGAGCCAATGGACTCTGCCAGGATCTTCTGCTACTTGAGAACGACTGCATGCCAACTCTCTTATTAGGCCTTGGAGAGGAGGTGCTGTTTGGATCTAAACACAACTGGGCATTCTTTACCGTAAAGGAAGCCATTTACTCTAGACAAGAGATATGTTTTGTGTCTGACATTAGCTTTCTTATTTTAAAAATAATAAATCACGCAATTGAAGTCTAAACCAGATTTTTCTAGTCGTTCATCGTCTATACTGCTTTATCCTGTATTCAGGGTCGGGAGGCTGGATCTTATCCCGCACGAGGCGGGGTACACCCTAGACAGGGTGGCAATCCATCGCAGGGCACACACACACACATTACAGGCAATTTGGGAACACCAATTAGCCATGTCTTTAGAGTGTGGGAGGAAACCCACCAAGCACAGGGACAACCTGCAAACTCCATGCACACAGAGGTGGGAATTCTAGTAAATACGTCTGAGCCTAATTGTCAAGATCAAGTGGAGCCTCTTTTCATTTTCCTTTTTCTCTCATCATCTACACCACTTTATCCGGTATACAGTGTTGCAGGCGGCCTGGAGCCAATTCCAGGAAACACCCACACGCTCATTCACACACTATAATTTGGAAACGCCAGTCAACTTAATCTGCATGTCTTTGGAACCCACCAAGAATGAGGAGAACATGCAAAATCCAGGCTCACAGACCCCGAGGCGGGAGTCGAACCAATACTCCAATACTTTTGAGGCACTTTGAGGCAGACGATCCTCACACACCCCTGACACATGGTCACATGTGTTGACACCTCTGATGAAAGAGTGAAGTGGAACAGTCTATCTGCAGGAACAGCAATCAAGTTTAATGTCAGTAAGTAAAACTACAGATACGTTTCATGCTCTAGCTTAGCAGTGCATCTCCTTCAGTCTTTCAGAGGCCGGTTTGGTTGCCATTCACATCTAGAGCTGTGACAAAAGTGAGAGTGAAATACAGCAATTTCTTTCATTTGATAAATCCCAATGAGCAACTGCGTTGAAAATCTTAGCTTAGAGAAGTTGTAAGTAAAAATGCACTCATACGTTCATAAATTTCAACTTGTGTGGATTTCAAACAACATGGATTCCTTCTTTACCGAAATTATAAAAAAAAAATAAAAAAAATAAAAAAAAAAATATATATATATATATCATTTTCTTTCTATAAATGTAAAATTTTTCTTATCTTATGTTGCGACTTCAGCAGTAACGTTGCCGAACGCTCTTGTTGTTGTTGTTGTTGTTGTTGTTTATGAGAGGTTGCCATGGTACTGAAGGACCACAAAGAGCCCTTGAATGGAAAGGAGGCAAATGGAAAGTGTCTGTTTTTTTCCAGCAAGCCTAATTGCATGTAATAAAGTAATGTTTTTTTTCCTCGCCATAAAAACAAAACTGAAGAGTAATCAGGAGGATTGATGAGGAACTTTCTCGACAGAGGGGCGCTCTACATGCAGAGCAGCTTCAGGGTTCACGCACATGTGAAGCAGTGTAGCAGGTGAATTTGAGGATATGTTTCAGACGTGGGGCGTTCTGGTCATGTCGCGCTCTCAGACAGAGGAAGGTACTGGTATCAGCAAGAACTCAAATTATTTGCTCTGACAAAAAAATGGTATCAGGACATACCTAACATTTAATAGATTGGAATGGAAGATGATCAAGATTGCTCATTATAAAATGGTTAGTACTGTGGCCTAGAACCTCCTGGGTGAAGGGGTTTGATTCCCGCCGTGGGGTCTGTGTGTGTTCTTCTTGTGCTTGGTTGGTCTGTCCAAATTGCCCATAGTGTCAGCTTGTGTGCCCTGCAGTGGACTGGTACCCCGCCTAGTGCCCCGAATCCCAATGGAAAACCATGTGATGGTTAGCTGAATGAAGAACAAGTGACAGCATTCAATAAATTCATTAAAGTTATATACATTTTTTTACTTACGAAGCTACAACTAATATTATTGAATGATTGACTTCCTATTGCTTATGTACTGTATTGCATAGGGGTGCTTCAGGTTACCACTTTTGACCAGCTGCACAGACGCTGAACAGATGAAATGGATCTGTTCTTAACTAGAAGCTGAAAATAAATGAATACTTCTTTGTCTATTCAAACACTGATTTGATTGTCTTTAAAATAATATAATATATTTAGTTCATTACTCAGACCTGGAAAACTTCTGGGAAAACTCTCTCATTTTCGAATATCTCTAGACTTGACGCTAGTTTCTTGTCCAATGATTGAATAAAAAAAAAAAAAAATCCTGAGTCTGTGATGGTTTAGAAAACTAGAACCCCATATTTTAATACGGTTTTTATCTCGGATGCAGTTTCCTTTCAGCTGAAATACTATTCTTGGGGCTGCATCTGGACCACGCGCCACCTGGAAATGAAGGTGCACATTATCCATTCGATGCACTGACCTGGTATACAGTAATACATTTAAACATATCTTTCTAATAACTAAAACATATTTCCTGGTATACAATTGCACTTTAGACCATGCAGCGTATAATTATAGCAGGGATTGATTTATGGTCATCAAACCCTTGACCGTGGCGGTGCGAGGCAGCAGTGCTAACCACTATGCTAACCCTAGAACATATTTCTAAT
Source organism: Clarias platycephalus (assembly GCA_030068275.1). Lineage (NCBI taxonomy): Eukaryota > Metazoa > Chordata > Actinopteri > Siluriformes > Clariidae > Clarias > Clarias platycephalus. Next base: position 5,480,866 of record JAQQZT010000012.1, on the reverse strand, counting down.
CTAAATTAAAAATGGAAATTCATCATCATGAGCATTGATTTGGCCTGTAACTTAACTTCCACAGGGTTTAAGATCGAACTGAGCCCCTCAATGTTATTAGGTAGGTTGGATCTCTAGTTTAATTAGAGCCATAACACTATTACATCATCCCTATGACATCATAGTGTGTGAAGGGCCCTCTAGTTCTTCTTAGGATAATTTTTTATTTCCAGCATCCAAGGCTTTTTGGCGGTCTTAACATGCTCAAAAAGTAATGAACATCAGCACACACAGTGGAATCTGCTGCCATTAGGACACCTGATCATGGCACAGGGCCTTCACACTTGCACATATACATGTGAAACCCGGTACACGTTTAGATCTCATTAAGCCCACTTAATCTCACTTTCGCAAATTTGGTTATTTTGGGTTGTTTGCAAAATTCACCCAATGGATTTTAATATCTCAAATGGACCAGCCATGGCAACGACTTAAACTTATGCTGAAACGTGGCTAATAACACCCTGGGTGACATCATATTGAGTAAGATCACATTCATTGACATCATAGTTTGATGCTTTTGGAGGTTGTGTGGGGCACCTAGGCGGCGATGACGCAGGTGCTTAATTGTGTAATAATTTAACTACAAGTGAAAGTAGCAAGGAAATCCTCCCTGAAAAGGTCCAAGAAAGAAACATTAAAAGGACTGAGAATGATACAAGATAGTTGAATTTATAAATCTACTCAGGCGTTTGCCTTAAAGTCTGTTAAATAGATAAACAGAGGACAGTCTTCATGGCTAAAGTTTCAACTGCAGTCACGGGTGGACAAAATACACAAGTCCTGTACGTGGGTAAAAGTAGAGATACTGTAGGTATGACTCAAGTAAAACTAGTTGAGTAAATATGTTCACCAAATTTGTTGTTATAATAAAAAAAAAATCGCTCTCTCTTTCTCATTCCAGTCTGTGAACGAGCTGTTTTCGACCCTATATGCAACCATTTCCGTTTCTGATTTCAAACACCTGCTACGTGACTAAGCGCTTCATGGAGGGAAGTCAAATCACGCAATTACACATGATAGCCAGCAGGTGGCTGGTCCTGCTTCAAATACTACAGTACACACCACTGTTATGTTAATGCAACGACATGCAGAAATGTAACGATGTATATCGTGTAGGATGCTGTAGGATGTACTGGAGTAAAAGTAAAAAAGTATTCTTTAATAAAAACGACTTGGGTAAGGTACAGATGCGTGAACTATGTACTTAAGTACAGTCAAACAGTAGAAGTACTAAGTTACCTTCTGTTCTTAGTCTACAATTACCAAATATGATTATTTGCTCAGACATGGAAAAGACCAGGACACAAAGTATTTTGTAGAAGGACAGATCCTTTGTGTCTAGTCACAGTAAAAGAAGGCATACAAAGCTCAATCTCGGATGAACAGTACATGTGTCTTACATCACATCATCTACGTCATTTCAGCTACAAATTCAAACTATGGGAAGTTTAGCTAATAGGGTAAATAACTGAAAAGTCATTGGAGCTGTCCAAGATGGCTTCTGCATAATGTTTTAGTGTTCGCAGGAGTTTTTTTTTTCTCGTTTTAAGATTATAGTGAATGTTCTAAGCCACACCAGCAAGTATGAAAAGTTTTTGGGTGAGAAACTTCTATTACATCTTATCTCAATAAACCTTGCAGCACTAGTGCAAAACCAGAGCGAAAAAACTTGGCTGACTGAGTATATTTAAACGATTCTGTGAAAGTGATTTTGACACAAATGCAAACACAAATGTTTTTCACTGGGTCTAAAATGCTATCATTCCACCGAAGACTGAAAGCCTTTGAGCGAGTTGGCTAACCTCAAGGACAGTTTAGAAGTTTTAAGCTGTGTCTCTAAAGTGGTCTCGCTGTTTCTACCATCCTCTGCAAAAACACGTGTCATTTATTACCTCACACACTGTTGACACACAATGTGCCAGAACTCTGTGTGCCTGTTCGGGAAGATGAAGGATAAAAGAGCGTCATGCTTTATTACAGGCCTGTGGAAGGTCCTGTTTGTACAGCAGGCGGGTTTATTGCACTCTGAGAGGGTCATAACGCGAGGCGATTCTCCCTCCGTGGCCTCGACGCAGGTTTTTCTGCTCCTCTTTTCTTGACTTTGCAAACAGCTGAAGGTCTGTTATTATTCGGTGAGGTCAGACCTTTGGGCTGTCTGTCATTTTTGCTTCTTTGCCCGAGACCATGGAGAGGGAGAAGGCATGAGCGTGTGTATGTGTGTGTGTGTGTGTGTGTGTGTAGTTACAGCAGCTTCTGAGGCTTTGGAAAGCTTTTACCACTGAACTGTGAAGCTTTCTGGGTGACTTGAAGTGCACACTTGGGGCAAAACAGCATTCCAGCTCGAGCTATTTTTCACCAAGACTGAAATGTTTTGATGGTGTCCACCTGAAAGAAGATAATTCAGAAAACTGAATTAAAATTGTCTCCAGAGATGGCGATCTCAACCCATACCTCTAACCTTTTCCACATCCTATATCCTTCTGCTTTGGGAGATAAAATTATTGCTTTGTAAATAGCTTGAAATTTGTGCTTTCATGTGTGCTCCTTTATTTTCCACATCTCTGATGGAGCGTTTGAGGAATTCCTCATGAAATCACAGGAAGGCAGGAGTCTGGCCCGTGACTCGATGACATCACCTCTGAATATGTCAGTAATTCCCGTTCTGGTTTCCCCATTACGCGCGAGTGAGACGATCCACGCAAAGCCGGATTTAACACACATATCAGAACTGGTGTTAAGTTCTGAAATGCCTGGATTAGTGATTATGCACCATCGCTGGAAGGCTACCGTGGCTGAATTCTGAATTTTTTCTTTATGAAAGAGGCTAAAGAGTCTCCCGATAGTCTCACTGATCATGAGTTATGCGGTTACGTCTGGATCTGGTTTGATTTTATGGTTGAAACTAGGAGTCTGATTGATCACATGCAACATACATGGAGGAAAAGGCAGTAAAACCTGGCTCGCTGTGTTGCCGAGACGAAATGATTTACATTTACGTGTAGTCATTTCGCAGGCGCTCTGATTCAGAGCGACTTAGGAAAGGTGCAAGCTTTTCTAAAACTGAAAAAAGAACTAATGCCGGCAGGAAAAAGTGCAAGCGAGCAACAAAAGGGAGGACACGCGAGATAATTTGAAGAGGTTGTGAACTAGCCGTCAGAACTGTGAATGCTTTGTAGTGGAGATATTATGTACAGGAATATCTAAATATGTAGATACATGAAGGAAGGCCAGAGAGTAGAGCTTTACAAGAAGATTTGTTGAAAACAACTAGAGCTTGTTTCACAGTGTAGGTTTCTGTAGTCAGGAGACCTTTTGGATCACATGATCTGACACCACACAAAACCTTGGGGTAGTTCTAGTCCTTCTTCCCATCCTACTGCTACCCGGACTTGCTCTTCTTACAGGGCTCTCTTTTTTAACATCAGGATGAGCCAGCCTTTTATATACACAGGGGCCACATAGATGCCTGTTTAGTCTTTTATCATCTCAAGACTGGAATACTGTATATTGCTCCCTGCAGATTTGCCCCGTGCACCGTCTGACCCTTGTGACTGATCCATAATGCAGCTGCATGACTGTTCTTAATCTCCTCAAGTTCTCTGACATCATTCTATTGCTACGCTCTCTACACTGTTGCTGTCTGCAGTAGATTTTAAAAACTGATGATTGCCTACAACGGCAAAAATGAATCCCCGAACTACCTGAAGGTACTTATCATCCTTCACTCTGCAGCAGGTTCCATACAAGGCGCTAGCAAGGCTCAACCTGGCCCAGATGTGAAAAAATAATGCTAGCGTACAAAGCCAAAAAATGGACCCAGAACGACCTGAACGTATTTATCAACCTCCCATGTGCACCAGCCTCTATATGAGGCTCCAGCACAGCTCAACACGGCTTAACAATAATGCTTGTTTACAACGCCAAAAATGGACCCCCCTACTTCCTGAAGGTTCCTATAATCCTTTAATGTGCAAGTTTCCTATGAAGCACTAGCAAGGCTTGAATTGGCCCAGATATTAAATAATAATTCTTGCTTCTATCCATCCATCTAGGAACCTCCACAGTCCAACTAGGGACCATTGTGGCCAATGGTTATTACCATTGTATTTATTCCCATTTTTATGACAGTGGTAGGACCTCCTTTCAACATTCAACATGTGCATCCACACACTACAGGCAATTTGCGAACAACAATTAGCCTAATCAATAAGTTTTTGGGACGTAGGAGGAAACCCACCAAGCACAGGAGGGACATGCCAACTCCATGCACTCAAAGTGGGAATCTAACACTGGAGGTACATGGCAACAGTTCTAACCAATAAGTCACTGCGCCTAATTCTTGTTTACAAGGCCAGAAACTGAAGGGACAGAGGCCCTGCCTTGTTTTTCAGTAATGCCTGTCTACAAAACAAAAATGGACCCAAAGTTAACTAAAGGTACCAGTCTGTACCTGTATATGAGGCTCTAACAGGGCTCGACTTGGCCCAGATTTAAAACAATGATGCCTACAAAGCCAAAAATGCTCTCTAACAAGGTTTTAGTTTGATTCTATTCTTAGACCCTGGCATAGTTGTACTTAAACAAGGATGTGTTTCTGATGGAGACTGCATGATGCTTTTGGAAGTCATGCAGAATAAGGGTGTATGCCGTTAATGTAAATGCAGAATCTTGTAGTTGGGATGCGTAGAGGTGTTCACAGTAATATTCTTTGCCATGTGTCATGAAAGAACTGTGAGGGTTTTGATAGTCAGGTCCAGAATAGGAAAGTCTTAGTTGCTAGTTTCAGATGGTGTCTCCTCATTCAGGAAGAGAGCTGAGAAATCCGGTTCGATATGTCCAAAGAGACTTTGAGGTACATTAAGGATTTTGTTTTGTTGTGTGTCATTAGCACAGCAGGGTTAGGAGAATCTATGAACTTTGATGACTGAGCCAATTAATTTGGGGTTTGGGAAGAATACAAACGGACCAAGAACAGACCCCTGAGGAACTCTCATAATGTGTTTCAACCAAATCTGTCAACACTACTGCACAGTATGTGTTAGGAAATAAAATTATAACCCATCATAGATTAATCTTAATCTCTTTTCTGATATTATTGATAATGATATAAAGCTTAATAATATTAACAGATCTTCCAAAACTCTTTGTGATTCTGTAATAACGATTTGGGATCAGTTTTGGCACCAGATAAGAAGAGGAGCAATCAGGAAGTATGTCACTTTCTCTGTGGTCCTGGTGGGTTTGGTAGGAAATGAAGCTAATCTGGTTGATCACTGCCAGCTCTCCCTGCTCACCAGACCATCAGCAATGCTAATTGCAGTTACATCATAAAATCTACACAATCCTCCAACCTCCAGACCAGACCTGTGTAATCCAATCTTGAGTCCAAATCCTCCAAATGTCTCGAGCCCCCTGTTCCCCTTGATTTTTTTCCTCTAAAGTTGCTTCTTTTTTTTTTCAATCTTCACACCACATTTATACATTTTCTTTTCATACGTTTCTCACTTGCTTGCTGCCTGGCCCTGGGCTCTCAGATGGCCAGTGCATGATGGAATGTTAGTTTTGGATTCCGCAGTGAAAGGAGACTCTGTGAGAAAGCAGTCCTGCCCGGTTTATGACTGGCACACAGGCTTGCTGCTTTCTTTCTGTTTGTTCAGACCCTCTGTCTGTTTGCTTTTAGGCTGGTTTGTGCTAAGAAAATGAACTTTATGACTTTTCCAAACAGTAGCCGTTTCTTAGCTGTTTGCTGGCCATCAAACAATGGGGCTTAGAAATAAACAGGAAGTGGTGACGTGTATGCTTCATATGCTTTTAGGTCTTACTCAGGGTGACTGGAAACTTCTTCCTAAAATCATTGGAAGAACCTCATTGACATGTATGCAGGTATGCGGGTTACTTCTTGATAACTGTTTCAAACAAATGTTTTCTTCTCTTTTTGTCATTTGCCAAAATCACCCACTAGCTACAGTACCTCCCCAGCCATACAACTGCTACAAATGGGTGAAGGCTAGCACATGTTTCCTCTTATCTATGCAAGAACTTTTCAAACTGCTCCTCATGCCTTCAACCCAGAAAGCTCAGCCAGCTTTTCATTCCTGGACTGGCATGAAGCGCTGTAGCATCATTGGTATTTAAATATCCTGATTACCAGGAGATAGGGAGAACATTTCCTCTTGTACCACAGTTATTTTTAGTTAAGCAGAAGATTCACATCCAGAGTAGAGAAATTATACATGAAATCAGTGCCTTGCTTACCAGTGTAAAGAAAATTAGTGCCTTGCTTACCAGTGTAAAGTTAATCAGAAACGTTTGTGGTCATACGTGAATAATAAAACCATTAAAAATAGCAGGATTGGAGAAAAAAGAAAAAAGAGCCACATGTGTGCTGCTACTGTAGCTAAGACTTCAATCTGGCCAGTGTTCAACTTAGATGCTCCACCAGAATGGTTTTTAATGTATATCTTAAGTTATTTAGTGTTATACTACTCACTACGCATTATAAGCTTCTCTGAACAATGCTACGAAGTCTACATGTTTTGTCCAGTGATTTTAAAATCACTAACACCCAACTTCCCGGTCTCCACTTAGTCACGGCGTTTCCTGGTAGATGCAAGCTGGTCTGTTTTTGTTGTAGCCTCATTATTACAACCCTCACACGAAAACATCTGTGGCCTTTAAACAGTTAGTCAAATTTTTTGGTATGTGTAAGTATGCTCTTCTAAGTAGACCACGTTGAGTAATAAAACCTACGCATCTCACTAACCAGAGAGGACCATACCTTGGTTGATCAGTAGTTTTCCAAACACCTTTCAAAGAGCATAAATCTGACTTTACATGTTCATGGGCCGTACATAACCCGTTTCATGCTCGCTGTATGGAAAATCCAAAAACGAGGCTACATACTTTTGGAACCTTTCATTGAATGAAAAGTTTTAATGTTGCTCCTGGCTCTGAGCTAACTTCTTTACTTGGTATATTCGAGTCCTTATAATGTGTCTGCTGGCTGCACGGTGCTGTTACTCTCGGCTCATTGAATGCTTGTGCAAAAAGTGTGGAGAGGGACGTCGAAGGCCATATCGTCCTGCAAGCTGTAAAATACCAAATCCTCCTGGACACGCTCTACTAATGTGCACAGAAAATGTGATTTATTATAGCAAAGCAGAAGAGTGCAGGCTTGGATGAGGTTTCATTTACAGTACAATGTTGATATTAAAGGTGGGGAAAGTGACTTTTAGGTCCAGAAAGCTTTTTTTTTTTTGGTAATGTGCGGCAAAGTTTAATAATAAAAATGTCCGCTCAGGGTTCAACTCAGGACTTGGTGATGTTCCAGACTATACAGTAATAGACCTACTTTATAATGTGGACCACCAGCATCCAACCTATCAGGTCTACTTGTTTCTTAATCATGGTGCTTGTCAGTTCAAAAAGAGTTGCCTCTTGTACTAGTATATAGGATTTCTAGTCTAGTTACCCATTTGGGAATTTATTTGAATTAAATTGTGGGTTTTAAAACAAGAGGCTTCAGTTGTTGTCTACCAAAGCTATTTTGGGGAAGTACCTGTATAAGACCTGTATAAAAAAATGTATGTGTTCAATTGGTTAATTTACTTTAAATGTAGTAAATTAACTGATATTATGATTCTAATGTTACTTACATGTAACAGTAAGATTCCTTTACTCGTAACTTTACAGATTTACCCTGAAACTGAACAACTGAACGAGGCTTGCATAGGTTAGGTAGTGGTTTGGTGTTTCCAAGCTTTCGAAATGATTTGTTGGATATTTCAGCGTGACTCTCTACAGTAGTGGATTCAATCCCAGACTTTGAGGATACTACCCGACGCCCCCGTTCCTTTTTTTTTATGAGCCTCTGTACTTCTCTGAACTATTTCCAAAGGCAGTCCAACCGTAGCTAAGCTCACATCCTTGGAGTAGCTGATTCATCCACTTTGGGGCTTTTAATCATCCACATTTCAGTCATTTGTCTGTCTTAAACCTTCCAGAAAATATGTGTGAACTCAACATCATGTTCTACTAGCAGGGGGAAATCTGTTCTATGGGAATAAAGCGAGCTATGAGACTTGGCCTTTCTTTAGATGTGAGCAGTGTCTATGATTGAAGCAGAACGTGTAGCTCAAATGAGAGAAACATTCGCATGTAGGCTTTAGTTTCTCTAAGGTCTGTTTTCTTAGGTCTGCCAATGGATATGGTCTGAAATGTGCACTTATGATCGATTGGGTGGTCGGCGATGGCAAGGTGTGTTTGGTTTTTATATATGGTTGTTCTTGAGCCACTGGAAAAATCAGGTAAAGCAGACTATTCATAAACGCTCATAAAGGTCACGAGACATCTCCGAAGAGGTACTTTGCATTCTTTAGCAATGACCAAGGAAAGAGGAAAGGCTGGTTTATTCTCTCTTCCAAGCAAGCTTCTAAAAACCTTAGGGGACATAAATATAATTCAGACAAGGGTACAGGATGAGAACGATTTCAAAAGTCCTTCAAAACAGAAATGATGAAAGTTTTGCACGTTCATAGCGGTAGTTATAAATAAAGGAAGTATAGTCAGTATTTTTCTTCCATATAATACAGTCAAAATGTTTCTTACTAGTAATAATGTGGAAAATTCTGCATGAATTATTATTATTATTATTATTATTATTATTATTATTATTATTATTATTAAATAAAAGTTTGCTTTGAGTCCAGAATGCTTGTAATTGGCTTGGTTTCTTGTCAACCATGTGTAGACACACCCCCTATGGCCTTTTACATCCTCATAAATTGCTATTGCATGTTAATACAGTTAAATGTACCTGAAAGTCAAAATCTTATTTAACTCCATCTATTTACCCGCAAGAAACCTATTTTCCCACAAACGCTACCTAGTGCACATTTAAATCAACTAGCAAACTGATCAATCAGAACTGAAATTTTTATCAGCTCAGTAATTATCATACACACTACATCACTGCATTATGTCTTAGCACAATACAGTAATATTCTTAAAGATTTATTCAATATATTGTATAAAGGTCCTTTTTTAAGACTTTCCACCTGGAGACCTTTATAATACGGAAACCCATTAGAAATATATATATATATATAAAAAAACGGTTGCTGCATCAACCTATGCATCCTAATGCTGCTCTCTCAATATCAGTTTTATAAAAAATGTTTTGACGACAGCGCCTTATCGTAGTACAGGGAGGTGCTGTATCGAGCATCAGCCAACCGCTTAATGCTTGTGGTTCCATAAGGCTTTAACAGAGTTCATAAATCTTGCTTGGCGAATGCGGAGTAGCGTATTCAGGCCTATCAATGTATCCAGGCTTATCAAACACAACAGCTTCCCATATCTCATGTCTCTTGCACACAAAGTGATTGCATTTCTCTCGAGTGACATGAAATTCATAAATACTGACGTGTAGAGCTTCCAAATTCAGCTAAACCAAGTGCTACTGATAGGTTAAAGCTTCTAAAAGAAGAATATATAATTACTCTTTAACACATTTATTTTGTTATTGACAACCATGTGTGGCTGAACAGAGTTAAAGTAAGAAATTGGTGTTTTTCGCATTTCCCCCCTCCCTGAGTGTATAAAGGATAATCTAATAGCTAATAATCACTGAGAAGTTTTCTCAATATTGACTTTTGTGAACTTTTGCCTCTTTCTTTGTCTAACCTTTAGATTTTGTTCTTTGTGTCCAAGTTTCGTGCTCGGCTGCATTTTGGCCATTGCCCTCCGCACGACCTTGATTTTTGGATTGTGTGTTGTATTTGTCACTTAATAAACCTCAGTTTTTAAGGGTTATTAAGTATGTGTCTGAAATATTATTTCCAAGACTGCAGAGACAGCATGATCCCGTGCATTTTTCTATGTAACATATCGCCTTTGACTACTTCCTCTTCATTTTCAAGCCAGCTTGTTTTCTGGATGGTTGGATCCTTGAGCTTAGATAAATTGTCAAAGAACGTTTGATTAAGAATGATGGGAAATGTTAAAGGTGTTAGAAAAGATCTACAAAGCGATTTCACAATGTACTATAAAAATTTTCCCATTTTGTTCATTGTTTTCAAGTACTGCTAGACCGACGGTATCCCTGGATGGCCTGATTCCTGAGCCAGCCTTAGGCCAACCAAAAACCTAGAAAGATGAAACATGGAAAAAAAAAAAATATTCTTTTGACATTTCTTATGATTTTGGAAACTTTCATCTAGCTTAAATACCAGACCCAATAATAAACTAACACGAAATGGTGCAAGAACTCTGTGCTAGTTTCTAGTTATTGCTCATCGCTGGTGGAGCTTGTGACTGTTAGATG
>JAQQZT010000012.1:5431341-5441855 GCA_030068275.1 Clarias platycephalus | reverse complement strand
TATCTATCTATCTATCTATCTATCTATCTATCTATCTATCTATCTATCTATCTATCCATCCATCCATCCATCCATCCGGAATGTTTCCTTCTCACATTTATTTCTGGTTACATCTGAGACCCACCTTTATAAATAAAAAATAAAGTAATTTAGCATAATACGGCTCCTTTAACTCTTATGATAAGGTCAGATTTCACACATGGGATACTTATATTCTTCGTACCTACTATTTAATGTTCTGGATCACACCCCAGGTTCTTCTTCATCTCGTACTGAACTGTAACGAGCTAAATCTGGTTAAGTAAAGAATAAAAGGGTGGAGAATGTGCTAAACTTTAAACTCCTAGTTACTAGACACTGCTGTTTTCACCCAGGAGTTGGTAGGAGAATTATTTTCCTGTAACCGGTTATGATTTATTCCTCTTACACCAGGGCAATTTGATAAGAAGATTTATGAGAAGTTTAAATGGTTATGAAATAATGACTTGGTGTAATATTATTGAGTAAAAATTAATTTTTATAACAAATTTGTATAGTTCAACAATTGTCATTGTCGCAAAGCAGCTTTACACAATCAAAATTATGGAAGTTTGTATGACACGTGAATGTGCATGAATCAAAATGATCAGATTGTCTCTGATGAGCAAGCCGAGGACGACGGCGACAGCGGCGAGGAAAAACTCCCTTAGATGGTAATAGGAAGAAACCTTGAGAGGAACCGGACTCAACAGGAAACCCATCCTCATCTGGGTGATAACGGATAGCAGGGATTGATCAGCATCATACTGTATGTTAGGAGGCTGGACGTTCAGTATAACAGTTGATGTCTTTAAGTTAATATGGAGTCCAGTTCATTATTGGAGGCTCAGGTAGACTGTAGGAAACTCCAGTCCTGAACTATGGAGCGACACAAGTCCTCAGAGAACATCTGTCTGCATCATGGTAAAGAGGAACCGTCGCCAGTCACCACACGGATCCCAAGCAAAAGAGGGTTTTGATTGCAAACATAAAAACAACAAAAACCTGGGTTAAAACGTGACCCAGCTTTATGTGGTTCACTGTCTATATCATAAAATATGTGAATCATGAAAAAAACAGTGACTTTACCTGGGTCAGATAATAAATCCAAAAGAAGCCCAAGTCTTGACCTAATCAAGCGGCCAATGCTGGGGTTTCCAGAACGATTCGAAGATCCCTGTGATCCCTGTAAAGTTTTCGTTGATGTATTGGGCTCAACCTTTTTAAGGGATTAGGTTTCAAAGACGCGCACCTCATGTTAAAGGTATTTCTCTGTGGGTAGGCAAAGAAGTCGACAGTTGGAACATCTACAAAGATAGATATGAGGTGGGAGATTTATCGATCGGTGGGGGTGAGGAGCACGATGAAGGACGGGTCAGAGTTTCCAGCAGCTGTCTCAATACTTCTCATGCAGAAACCTTCATTAAAGAGAGAAAAAAAAAAGAAATTCCAGTCTGAATCATTCGCCATTCCTCCTCCGTTTGCTTATTATCAAAGTATGCAAGAGTGAAATCGAATATCCTTCCAAATCAGACTATTGTGAAAGAAGGCATATTGCATTGTTTTTGCATCTGTTTTAAAAGTTAACTGGTGTAAAACCACTGTTTATTTTTCTCACACTGGTACCACGATAGCTCTCGTTTGTTTGTCTTGGCAGTGCCGCGTGCTTTGCCTTTTGTGCGGAGATGTGTTATGCGCCGAAGCCCTTATCGAAACAGGAGTGGACCAGAAAGCTGAGTGCATGGATTGTTTTTTTTTTTTTTTTTTTGTGATCAATCTGAACTCTGATTCTAATCTGTAGAGTACACCTCAGGAGAAACCAAGCACATGCTGGTTCTCTACCTTTGGGCTTTGTTTGTGGTTAGGGCGGCTTCTCAGGAGCATGAGAGAACTGGAAGCGTGAAAGGATTTGATTCGTTCCTCCCTCTTTGACAAATGAGTCATAAATATATATTAAGCATCAAAACTTATTTGCTTTCCAAGCAGCCCTAGACGTGTCTATAAGAAAAGCTTGTTAAAATGGAGAAGCTGAGGCTCAGAGGTGGTTGAGGTCTGGATAGAAGCTCCAAAGCTCCTACCACAAGCTCACACCCTGCTGCTTCCTGCCAAAAACCCAGAATTTTTTCGTGACCTGCTCGGATGGATCCTGATCACGTCACTGAGCACACAATCACTCTCTACCACGTCTAGGCACGCTGAAAGCTCCAAGCTTGACTCCAGACCACAGGCCGCCATGCTGCAGCTGCAGCTTTAAGTCTGTGAAATTTCCTGCTAAATCGTCCTGATGGAGACGCGGTGGAAATCACGTCTGATGGAACCGAGCATCTGCTTCCAGCAGGCTCCGCAACGGAAACGAAGAATAACAAGACTAACAAACAGATTACAAACAAAGGGGAGATGATTAAAAAGGACGTAAAAACGCATGAAAAGTATGAGCATACATGAGTGCGAAGGTAATTACGGGTAACCAAATGCTGGGTGTACTTCAAAACACACTGAATGGAGTGAAACAGCATTTGTGGAGAATTTTGTTTCTTGCTCCAAAGTTCCCACAATGTTTCAGGGGATGTTCAGGATCCGAGCAATTATAGAGACATGCTGGGAAGTGTTTGAAATTTGGCACTGATGAGTCAGGAGACTCTCGGCGTCCACTTGTGCTCGCAGTATCTTCAGATCGGCTTTTTTTCAGCCAGCGGATGTGTTACTTCGGAAAGTCTACAAGAGCTCATTTGTTTAAAGCTATGGCTTGCAATCTGGAGTCCATAATAAGATCCAGGGATCTGTATGTCTGTATGACTTTTTTTTCCTCCACTTTTGTTTTATTTAAAAGGGTAATTTTTAGACATTCAGATGGGTCACTTTTTCCATTCTTATATCGGCTAGGGCTTAAACAAGTCTTAAACAATTAGATTAGATCAGATCAGATTAGATTCGATTAGATTTAGTGCATAAGTGGCCTATTTACAATAAATAACGATGTGGTGTATGAGGGTACGGGTCCATACGGGACTAGATGGTTATTTTCCTGTAACAGTAAATTACAAAATGTAGTTTTTAGACATTCAGATGGGTCACTTTTTCCATTTTTATATTGGTCAGGGCTTAAACAAGACAATTAGATTAGATCAGATTAGATTAGATTAGATTCAGCGCATAAGTGCATAAGTGGCGTATTTACAAAAAAATAATAATGTGGTATATGAGGTTATGGGTCCATACGGGACCAGTTGGTTATTTTTCATGTAACAGGATATTGCAAAATTTAAGAAATTCAGATGGGTCACTTTTTCCATTCGTATATTGGCCAGGGATTAAACAAGACAATTAGACTTTAGATGAGATGAGATTAGATTAGATTCAGTTCATAAATGGCATACGTACAATAAATACCAATGTGGTGTATGAGGGTACAGTACAGGTCGGTACAGGTCCCGTGTTTTATTTCTACCACAGAAATGTGCTAAAAATGACAATTTAAGATGTTTACGAAAGAACGGCATGTCGTACTATTAAGAGTTTCGACTTCAAGCATACTGTTTTATTTATTTATTTGACCCGTATAACTGTGAAAAACAGTGTGCAGTCGATGAAACATATGACTCATGTCAAGAAGATAACATGCTCAACACTATACACATATGCATATACAGTATATATGAGTTTCCGCCGGATACAGTATATACAGAATACATATGAGTGGAAAACACAGTAGTGCAATGATAAAAAATAAATAATGGATTAATCTGGATTTAAAAATGGAAAATGAAAATGGATTTGACCTCATATAAGACGGATCTTTTTTTGCTTAATTTCACCCAGCTCTGCTCCTATTCTCTATAGGCTGGGGGTGGAGCTTGGTAGTAGATGAAACAGCCTGCATGGGAAAGGAGTGAATCTAAGCTGGAGTTTAAGCTGGAGCATTAATACACCAACACGTTGGGGAGGATCTGAGACCTTCATTCACGGGTTAAATAAATAGTAAAATACGGGACCTTTAAACTTCCATGATGGTGACCTGGCTTTAAGGTTGTTTCTTATACAGTATATTTAACAAGCTGTATTTTTAATTGACAGTCATCTTGAAAAAAAAAATCAGCAGTTAAAAAAAAAAAAATCTATAAATGATAATTAAACCAGGAGGTGCTGTTAAGGACAAAAAGCTTTAAAACACAACATCTGATGGAGTGAAAGATTCAAGAATTAAAAAAATCACTTTGATGTACATTGCCATTTTTGATGTCGCTGAGCGCAATACTGTATATCAATCTAGAAGCAGATGACAAGTTGTTCTTCTTGTCAAGACTTTGATGAAAATTCATCCTGATGCTGAATGATTGAGTACCGTTTATGGTGTGTTCCATAAAAGAATCCAAAAGACTTTTAACACAAAGGATTGATTGATTTGTGATGCTGTCATGACAGTCCTAAACGTTCTGCTATAAATCTTCTTCAGAAGGCTTTAGATGCTTAATATTGTCATGAATGTCCTTCAACCACGAGGAAACATTTACTGAGTGAGACTGAGTTTGAGGCAATCATTCTTGTTACTTGACTGTGAACAAGGAGTGCCATTCTTTCTACTCAGGGGGCGCTAGTTATGAAAGGGTGAGGCGTCAATGATACTTGACCTTTTGATATCCTTTGGTTATGAACATGCCTCCTACAGTATATGAACCACGACTCATACTGATTTGTACCCAGTTACAGCAATGACTCCATTATGAACCGTGATTTGTAACCTTTTGCAGATACGGCTCTTTAATGAACCGCAGCCCAAGATGATTTATAACCACTCATGGTTACGACTCCTTTATGAATCACAACTCACATAAGCTAAGTTTACATGCACTCATGTTTATTCGTTCACTGTTTACATGGACATAAAAGCATCAGTCTGGATGGCGAGCAGTCGCAGTCTCTCCTGGAGGCATGGGTTTGAATCCCTCTTCTGACAAGAGCACTTTCTAGAACAGTGGTGGCTCAATCAGCAAATAATTCAATCAATCAATTTATTTCAAGTCAGCCGAAACACAGTTTTGGTGCTGATTTTTAAAAAATGTTATGCATACTGTACAGTATACTACAGAAAATATGTGTTGCCAAAGAAGCAAGTTCTGGAATTTATGCAACATGCAAGAGACCAATCTTGCTTCCCTAAAAATTTCAAGAAATTTAAATTTCAACATATAAAATATAATTATTTTATATGTCTCACTTCAAACAATAATCATTTAAAATGCAAATTATAAATTTTTCTTTATGAGTATTGGTGTATGACCTGACAAAATTTAAAGCATTCCATGCAAAATTGTAAAATTAAGGATTTTTTCCAAAAAAGAAAAACCATCTGTAGTGTCCGTAACCATGTCAAAATGTATTTCATTCCGATCGGGCTGGTCCAGGTCAGACTGTATCGATAGAGGTCTATACAAGATGAATTCTATCCTGATTAGACTACTCCTCCTTCTATTCATGGAATTTTAGGGTCCATGTAAATTTGTATCCAGTTCCAGATACGACTCCTTTATAAACCACAACTCACACTGATTTGTAATCAGCTACAGATATGACGTCTTTACACTCTCCAGCTCACGTTGATTTGTTATCAGTTACAGATATGAGTTTACTATGTTCTCTCCTTTGCATTTTGCAGAAAACACATTAACTAAACATGAATAGGAGTCACGGTGGTGTAGTGGTTAGCACCGTCGCCTTGCACCTCCAGGGTCCGGGTTCGATTCTTCATCTGTGTGCATGGAGTTTGCATGTTCTCCCCGTGCTTGGTGGGTTTTCCTCCGGGTACTCCGGTTTCCTCCCACAGTCCAAAGACATGCAGATTAGGCTAATTGGTGTACCCAAATTGGCTCCAGGCCCTCCGTGACTCTGTATACAGAATAAAGCGGTATAAACGCTGAGTGAGTGAGTGAGTGAAAATGGATAAATGAGGTCATAGTTTTGTAAATTGTTAGTTCTGAACCCCAACATAAAACACTAACTGATACAACTCCTTTATGAACCCCATCTCCTTCTGATTTGGTACTGTACCCCAAACTCACACTGGGTTCAGGCTTTCGGATCTATACTGGATGGAGCACCGGCTTAAGAGGTCGGTGGTCTGGCTAAAGGTCGTAGAGTTCGTTCGCAGCCTGCGAGCGTTTCTAATCAACGTCAGCGCTCAGTCAGAGCCTTCTTTAATAACTTTGTGTACGGGACAAAGGCTTGAAGGGAGAATGCAGACCAAAACATTTAGGAAATTCCACCCTGCCAGAGCGAGGGGAAAGTAAGCCCGGATTTGACGGAAAGTGTTATAACATTTCCTTCAATTTCACATCAAGCCACAGTACTTCTTTCATACTCCCCTACTTTACAATCATACACCCCCCCCCCGCCCCCGCCCCTTCTCCACCCCCACCACCATCACAGCTGCCCATTCAAATATAATGCTGTGTAGAAACCAGCTGCAAAGGCAGTGTTGGAAAATAAATAAATAAGAAGGCATTGAGGCGAGGAAGGAGCAACAGAGACAGAGAGAGAGGAATTAATCAACGTGATCTATGTCATACAGCGACTCGATGGATGGGTCTATCTGGACATTAGTATTATTCCTCATTTATTCGTTTTAGGGATTGTTGCAGTTCTGCAAAATCACTGTGCATGTGTTAATTTTAATCATGAACTTATTCTTGCTTGTTCTTTGGCAGAAAAGTTCAATAGCTACATGCAAACACCTGGAGCACTCTATCCCTGATTGTCGCCATGTAGAATATGAAGCTGTAAAAACTCTGTTGTTCAAGTTCAAGAATCCCCAAGACATACAGTATAATTTCCAAGACTAGGCTTAATCTGTGTCTGGCAAAAAAAAAAAAAAGAACCCAGGCTGGTAATTTATAGATGTCCGCTGATATATGATGCATGTCTGTGGTCCGAGATCAAAGCTTGGGCACTACTCTCGCTCTAGTCAAAGCCAGATGATTATAAGACGAACGTGTGTGGAGGCATTAAATATTACCCAGACATGAAATTTCAAACAGGCACGACTATTTGTCAAGAGGACTTGAACACATGCATGCTGTGTCGCTCCGGGAGAAGCAAGTTCAGGTTTATTTATGGGATGGGAAGGACACCAGGAAGCTGATCTGTCTGAAATTTGACTAGGCGTATCACTTTGACGACCACTATCGCACAGAAGCCTGTGTATCTCAGTGGAACCATAAATTAATCAGTAACACGATACGTTAATCCTCCTGTTCTGATCACGATTTAGCAAAATATGGTCTATTAACCCACATTATCTACTGTATTTTCTTATTTATAGGTTCGGTGCTAATGTTGGAAATTAAGTTTCTCATGTCTAATCAGCAACATTTTGATGATGTGTTACATTACATCATACAATTTTGTTTTAATTAAAAACAACAAAAAAAACTACATTTCTACACTGTCCGCAGGTAACTCCGCAACATTGTGATTTAGACACATTATAGCTACATAAAACGGCCATACTGTGAATTTGCGCTAGTCACGTTACAGCTACTTAACTCTGTGACATTATAAACTATGTAACTTTACATATGTAGTTGTAACATTACAACTATGTAACTTTCAATACTAGCCGTATGATAGCTACAGATTATTGCAGTGTAATTCATTCATGTTATAGCTACATTAAGGGACATTCACATGTTCAAGTTTCTCAAGTTTCTTAAGTTAAACAGAGTCAAGTTTTTTCATGTGTATCTTCACTGCAGCGAGATAAAAAACTGTTCAGAACGCTGCAAGAACATCGCATATCATGTGACATGAACCAACCAATCGGCTTCACCCTTTCCATCCTCCTGCATAAGTTGGTCAAATTCTCATGGTTTTCTTCATGCTTGAAGGATGGAAGGATAGTGTGCACCCGGACACAAATTGTTGTCCATAAATAAATCTAGTAGCAGAACAGTTTTCAGTTATGTATTCAGTTCTGGAAATCCATTTCCGGGATAGCTCATAGGTTATGGCATACTCGAACTGTGGTTCAGAAGGTACCAAGGTCAAACTCTATAACCACCAAGTTGCCACAGTTAACCCTCAAATGCTCAGATTTTATAATGAGATATAAAAAAAAAAGCAATTCTGGATAAGGGTGTTTGTCAAATGGCATAAAGTTAGTGTAAATATACTGCAACAGCTCATGGTTGCACAACTTTTTAATTGTGTGAATTTGTACTTGTCATTTTAGTACTGAGTAACCTTGAAGTGCTGGAAGTAAGTTCTAGTAAGTTAAATAAGTTATAGCTACGTAATTTGTTTTTCTGTTCAAGTCAAAGCGTGATTCTAGATTTTGCAAAATAACAGAATACAGTTATGAGAATAAAAACTCCCTTTATTTCTCTATATAATCCCCTGCTACACTTAAGCCCTTATCCCAGTGTTTCACTTGTGCTTGGATACCATTAGGGTAAAACGTTTTTATACAGTAGTACGACAGAGCCCTGATCAGACTACTTGCTTCACCTCTGAAACGCTGGCCTCCCAGGAACTCCTTTAATGGCTTTCCAAATATATGGAAATGGCTTGGAGCGAGGTCAGGACAGTATACGGGGTATGTGGCAATAACTCCCTGTAATGTGCAAGTGGTGTTGGTGAATGATGGTGTGTAAAGTTCCCACAGACGGATGCGTCTCTTCTGCGAGTTATCAGTCAATTTTCAAGGATCAGACGTTCCATTTGCTGAATGTTCAAGGGAATGACTGCGGAGCCAGACTGCAGAACCGGATCCAGAGGATTCGTTTGTTTTGTTTACCAAAGTATGACCTTCCTTAAAACTTTTCACTATTCAAATGGCTAAGAGTCCCATTACGCTTGATGTCTTCTGTAAACAAGAAAGTTGATCACAAGTCCTGGTTTGACTTGAACGCCATTCATACAGTATATAAGCAACAATATTTTAGCTACTTAAAAAAGAACAAAAAGAAGGAAAAAATACTTCCTGTGGTTGAAGTTCTTGAAATATTCCTGTGGTGGAGATGCAGCTGAAGTGAAGTCCTGGAGTATGTCACGTCCATCTTCACGGCTCTTTTCCTGACTTTCGCCTTCGTTTTAAACTCACAGGAGAGAGTGATTACAGACTTTCATCATTCATAACAGTCAGTCACGGTCTTAAACATGCATCGGGACTACGTTAGAGCACGGTTCCCGGTGTACACATCGTTCCCCATTCAGTTTTCTTTAGTCTTCAAACGGGGTCAGGTAGAATGGAAGGGGACAAGATGAAGAGGTCTCGGAGTCATACGTGAAACGATATCTAATGGAATAATGGCTTCAGTATGCATACTTGAAGGAAACCATATGAAAGGGGCCAGACAAAGAACCTTCTGTGTTCCAACTGCGGTGCGACCACACCCCTTTTTAACCCCCCCCCAAACCCCCACCCCTCCGTTTCCTCCGTCCCGGAGAGAGGGGACGAGCGTGAGTGAAACACTGAGACAGAAAGAGAAAGAATGAATCCGAGGATGAGAGAGGACAAAAAAAGGAGAGAGTGACGGGGAGGAGAACAGGAGGAGGGTCTGGAAAGCTGACTCACACACCTTACACACACACCCACACCCACACCACACACACACATACATAGAGTGAAGCCCAGGAGAGTCCAGGTGAGTCTCACGTCTCCTTTATTAGTGATGTACTTGGTGTAATATCTACCCAGCGCCCTGCATCACCTGCTGGAGTTTTTACTGAGTATGCTGAGTCTAGCTATCTGGAGAGAAAGCATGTGTGCGTGTTTACCTTCCGTCCGTGTGTTTGCCCGTCTCATAAATATTTGGCTCGCCTCATGGAGGCTCTTCCTCACCCAGCTGGAGATAAAGAGGAGCTCGCCGGGTCGCAGCTGCTCTCAGATCAGTCATGAACTGGAAGTTCTGTATCAGTTACTGTTGGTGTTGTTTGCTGCGTCTGTTATCAGGACATTAGCACTGAATAGTGTTTTGTGTGTGTATGTGTGTGCGTGTGTGTGCGTGTGTGTGCGTGTGTGTTCTGCATGCTCTCTCATTCCCAGTCCTGTGAAAAACGAACGTTTCTTTTTTCCCGTCAGTAAGAAATGAGAGAGAGAGAGTTATAAAGTTATAAAGCAACATATCCTGTATATCAGTGTGTGTGTGTGTGTGTGTGTGTCTTAGGTTAACACCAGATACTTTAGTGTCTTATCATTTGTGTGTTCCTGCATGTGTGTGTGTGTGTGTGTGTGTGTGTCTTAGGTTAAAACTGAGTACTGTACATTAGCATCATGACACTGTGTGTGTGTGTGTGTGTGTGTGTGTGTGTGTGTGTCTTAGGTTAACACCAGATACTTTAGTGTCTTAACATTTGTGTGTTCCTGCATGTGTGTGTGTGTGTGTGTGTCTCTTATTTTAAAACTGAGTACTGTACATTAGCATCGTGACACTGTGTGTGTGTGTGTGTGTGTGTGTGTGTGTGTGTGTGTGTGTGTGTGTGTGTGTGTGTGTGTGTGTGTG
>JAQQZT010000012.1:5403013-5429841 GCA_030068275.1 Clarias platycephalus | reverse complement strand
AATGTAGAAAATAAATCACTAAACAAAAACAAAGAAATTTGCAAGTGACCCCAAACTTTTGAACGGTAGTGTATATGGAAACCCAATTTTTTATTGGTAATGAGCAAGAAAAAGTGCATACTTTATTTGTTATTTACAGTAAAGCTGGCCAAATGGTCTGCGTTTCACACAGATTGCGACACAAACCTGCCCACAAGCAAATGTAACTGATTTGGCATCCAAGTTTACCAGTACTACTTCATCGTGGAAAAGTCTGCTAAAGAATTGTTTAGTGAGCGTTCTATGTATAAACCCAACTCGGAAGCCGTATAAGGGGCAATGGTTATATAAGCTTAGCGGTTAACCCCTCATTTCCACCAGGAGCAGCTGTGTGTCATTCCAGCTATGATGCGGTGACCGGAGATGATTCCACCAGGTGTGCCACAGCACATTTCACAAGTTCCTCAGGAGTGACTGTACGCTCCACTAACAATACACGCTTAGTCAAAATTTGGAGAAAAGCTGCTTCTGGTACACTTCTGAAAGCAGTTCAACCGTTCAGCAAGGTATCAAGTAGCAAGTAGTGCAAAGCTTCAGCAAGTAGCTGAATATTCATACCACCATGGACAAATTCATTAACAACTAAAACACAGCCACCAATCTTTTATGTATGCATTTTGTACCAGGACTGAACTGTAGACTGAACAGACAATAAATAAGCCATTTGAAGCCCTTTGTAGAAACAGTAACAAAAAAATATCAGCAACGCATCAAGAAGCCCTGTTTCGGGGTAGGGCACGAACAAAAGGGAAGATCTGATGTCATTAAGGCACCTGGTGAAAAATCCAACATAATAAGTGATCACAAGGTCAGGAGTTCAAATCCCAGCACCACCAAAGTGTTGGGCTCTTGAGCAAGGCCCTGCTTGCATCAACTGCTCAGATGTATTACTGAGATGAGTAGCTCACTTTGCAAAAAAGGCATCTGGAAAAATGCTTAATTCTACTTAATTCAGGGTTTTGCAGGAAGTTATTATGATGATAAACCAGCAGCTATTGATAATCTTGATATTATTTATTACTTAATAGCAAACAATTAAAATTGTTCAAAATAGTGTATTTTCAGATAACAACAAAGTGGCGTGTTAGAAGAGTTTGACAGCAAAATGAGAGAAACATTATTTTCTGCAGGCACACATTTGTCTATAACGAAACGCTATACATTTTTTTTGTTGATCATCACTAGATATACAGTATATCCTATATTTGATATTTTGTTCTTTTATTTTTTTCTGCAGCTAACTTTTTCTATATTTTATTCTTATTCTATTCCATAATTAATTTCATATTGATAATCTTGATTTTAAGGTAACAAGCAGTTGCATAAGCATTTCACTGCATATCGTACTGCGTATGACTGCGTATGTGACAAATAAAATTTGAATTTAAATTTGAATATTCTTATTTTACAAGCGTTTAACTTTTACTCTCTCTGGTTTTGCTACATTTTTGCGAGCCATGATTTAAATGAATCAGGGAGATACTGCTACAATGCTCAAAAGACATGCAATTGTTTTGTGACCAAGAGACATGAAGTACACACATTGCTTTTGATAAGCCTAGATATGTCTGCTGCGCCCCATTCTATAAGCATGAACTCATGCTCATGAACCACAGAGCTTTATGCGGTCTACCTCATAGAATATGATAGCTGAACTGTTTGGATCTTTTTCTATTTTAACTCAATGAACATTGCTGCTAAATTTAAATAGCATATTAACTTGGCCACAAACACAATTCCAGGTTAATTCATCCATGTAAACAAAACTCCGTGACAATGGAGTTATAGCGTTTTGTAAAATCATCCAAAAGCCACACTGTTAAACTTAAACAATTTCTATGTAAAATTTAGAATTTTCACTTTTTTTTAAGGAAACAATAAAAAAAAATAATGTTTAATACATCTTTCTTTTTGTTTTTCATCCCCCCCCCCCCCCCCCCCTCCTTAAAACTACTCTCATTTTACTGGCTGCATTTCTTTTATTTACAGTAAAAGTCTTTGTTTAGCAGAAAAAGTGTAAACTACTGTATGCATAATACATTGGATTCATGGTTGTCTGAACAAAATACAGTAAGAACGAATACGACTGCAGTAATCCCTTGTAAAAATTTCCTGGAAGTGTTCATTTTGTTCCAACAAAACCTAACCAGAACGTTAATGAGGTATTAAACATGAACATAAGCTGTCTTGCTATAGGGGACGTGCACATTGTGCAAAATCGTATTAAAATCTAATTTCTTCCTGGTTCTTTGTCTCCTTGCCTTTGCCCTTAGGTAGTATGTATCATCATCGGGAAGCTTTTCAAAAGTCTGGAGCTTAGCACTTTGGTTATCTGTCAGCATCACAGACGAGTCGAGGCACGCCGGTTATCATGCGGTCTCTGAACATTACCAGCAAGGAATGCCAGCTTTGCAGAGTTACCTCTAAATTATTTTCGTGAGCCATTTACAGGTGCTTGAAAAGGGGCTTTGTGTGTACGTGTGTGCATGTGTGGAGGGCGATAGAGTCAAGTCAGTGACCTGTGAGCGGCTGAATGAGATCCAGGCCCAGCAGGCTGTAATGGATCCGGGAGATCTGTCATAAACCACAGTCATCCACCATCCCGTCTCGCACACACATATGCACAGATGATTACGCTCGAACAATCAGTGATGTCAGACAAGAAAGCGGAAAAATTCGCACAAATCCGACACCTTTAACCGGAGATAATGGCCTTGTATAGGCGGAGCACTTTCTTGGCAGCATAAACATGAACAAATGTATGTGGCGGAAAAACAAATAGCTGGAGAGAGTGAAAGAAAAAAAAAAAATCTTAGCTCACCATACAACCATGTAGTTTCTCTCCACAAAGCTGATAAGGCTCACCCTCTCGTTGCAAGCTTCAAGATGAGTAATAGCCTCCACTCGTTATCTTATCGCCTTCCTGATTGGTCCTGATACAGGCACTTTGGCAGACTTTCGGTAAAACATAAACACGGCAGGTGCGGTTATTATTTCTTAAGATGTACAGATTGATATTTGATATCCGGCCTCGAGTTTCAACATGTTCACCAAAGAAAAAAATAAGGAAAATCAGTTAAATCAAAAAAGAAACCAGCAAGTAAAGTCGTATCGATTTCATACAGTGATTGCAGAAGGTTAAAGCGAGAACCTTGAAGGATTCTTAACTGGTCCTAATTGAGAAATGAATCTAAAGGGCATCTTTTAAACCATTAACAATACAAAGAACCCTTATTAATGGTGTAAAAAGGGGATCTGAAAAGATATGAACCAAAGGCAATGTGTTTTTGGATCTGAATACATAGGGATGTTACTGCTGCCGTCTCATATCTCCAGAGCCCCTGGGTCAACACCAAGCTTACTGGGGTGACTGTCTGTGTGAAGTCTTTGGGTTTCCTTAGGGATCTCGGGTTTCCTTTCTTCCTTCAAGACCAGCAATGGTAAGTTTCAAGTTCCATGCAACCGTGTTAGGGATAGCAGGACTACTAAGCATGCTGTTATAGAGAAATAATCAAAGACAGGATGAGGTTTTTAAAGGAAGAAAAAAAAAAAAAAATCTGGATCCATGGCATCATCTACACCCTGGAATGGGGTTAATTTCAGGACACCATGAACGCACACACAGATTCACGACCTAGGGGTAATTTAGTGAAGTCAATTGACCTACAGGTTTTTGTGAGGTTGGAGGAAACCAGATAACTCAGAGGAAAAATGTGCCATAGATAACAAATGAACTTCAGGGTCGAACCAGGATCTCTAGGGATGTGAGGCTTACCGTGTTTCTTACATACAAACTCATATAGATGTCTAAAAGCAATTGGACAATGAGCTCTAAACAAAATCCCAGCTTAACATGACGTGTTTGAAAATGTTTGCCTTTGGTTAGTGAAACACCTTTTGACCTTTAAATTGTAGGCTTAAAGTAATAAACGTTAACGGCTGCCATGAGTGGTCCTATCTCCTGATGCCAAATCTCGACAAAGCAGCTTTTCCTCTCTTCTCCTCTTTGACACCAGAGTGCACGCAGATGGCGCTGATCTGAAGCCCCACTGTGGTCAAGTTCTTGACTGCATTCTCTTTTTTCTTAAGGATAACGCCGCTTTCAGTGTAAGCTCTAACTGCTTTCAACCGGGTATGAAAAGAGGCGATCGTGATGAACGTCATCTCGGTAACTCGTGCGCCCTCGGGCTCAGGTTCAACAGGATACAGGAGACCATAGTGCAGGTTAGAGGTCACTTACGCCCTGTGGATTGTTTTCTTTTCCTTTTTTTTTCCACCCTCAACTTGAAACTCTGCCTTTTAAAAGCACGGACCTTGGCGCTTAAGAGAAGTCAAAGGGCTTAGCACTTCTCTTTTTCTTTTTTTTTTTTGCCACATTCTTGGGACGTGTTCGGCTTTGGATTGGAAACCCTCCCTGTTTTTATGATAAGGAGAAGAGATTTGTCATGCCTTTAATTGGGCGACACATTGTTCCTTTTGACACCCTTTCCTTCTCCATGCTATTAATCCGAGAGGAAATGGGTGTTGTATTGTGTGTTTATTACACGATTAGGAAATTCATTCAATTTTTTTTATTCGCTAGTAACCCAGTGGGAGTGGTGTCCTTCTCAAATGATGAAAAAATTAATGTTCATGGAAAAAAAAAAAAAAAAAAAAAAAACCCAAAGGATCTTTCTAGTTTATTATGACACAAAGCCACATATTTGCCACACCCAGGGGTGAAAGTAGTTTGAAATTCTTACTGTTACTATGTAGCCAAAAACCGAGAAGAATGGAGCATGGAGGTGGTCCTGCAAATTCTGCTGCTTTGATCTTTTTGTCAGATGTTACTCTGCTATACTGAAGTATAATTGCGAGAAAGGTTTTTATTGACAATTACATTACGTTTATGCAAAGAGTCAATATTTGCAGTGTTGCCCCTTCTTTTCCAAGACCTCTAGAGTTTGCCCTGGCAGTCAACTTCTGAACCACATCCTGACTGACGGCAGCCCATTCTTACATACTATAATAAAGTGCTTGGAGTTAGTCAGAATTTGTGGGTTTTTGTTTTGTCCACCCGTCTCTTGAGGATTGACCACAAGTTCTCAATGGGGTTAAGGTCTGAGGAATTTCCTGGCCATGGACCCAAAATTTTTTATGTTTTGTTCCCCTAGCCACTTACAGTAGTTATCACTTTTGCTTTATGGCGCCGTAACCTTCACCATGTTGGAAAAGTGTTTGACACTGTTCTTGGTTGGTTGGGAGAAGTTGCTCTCGGGGGATGTTTTTCTACCATTATTTGTGTTCTTAGGCATAAATTGTGAGTGAGCCCACTCCCTTGGCTGAGAAGCGACCTCACACATGAATGGTCTCAGGATGCTTTACTGCTGCCATGACAGAAGACTGATGGTATCGCGTTTTCCACACCAAGTAGTCAGGGTAGCTCAGGCGTTGGACTATAGCGCTGATGGAAGCTCACACTTATGTTAACTAGCAGTAATAAAAGATGAAAACACAACATGGACTTGGTTACGATGACATAACGTTATCAAATGGAAGCTTCTCTTCCCTCTTTCCAGTACTGCAGACCAACCACTTAGTCTTTTAGTGGTACTCTGTACCGGACCATACTGGGCTACTTTCACCCAGAGCCACATCCCAGTAGTTCATATAATAATACTTCCTGATACATCATGTACCATTACCTTCTCAATCTAACAGCTCATTTCCGTTTGTGTTTTTAGGTGGGAGTGGTGTAGAGGGAAACTGAGTTCATCCTACCTAGGTCAAAACCTGAGGTTCATCCCGAAGACACCATCTGTTTCACTCTGCTTCATCTCCTTGGACCTAATCCGAACAGGACAAATAAACCCTAACATTGATTGAGAGAACACACAGGGTTTAATTGAAGCCACCCAAGCAGATGTCCGTCAGTAATGTGAGAATATAGAGTGACTGTTAGTAGAAATGTATGAGGAGTAATAAATCCTTCTTGAAATGGGAATGTTTCGAACCGTGAAGTTCGGAAATTCACGCGACCTTTCCAATGAATAGTGCTTTCATGCTCTAATGTAATTACAGCAAGCTACAGTACGTCACCTTGCTTTCGAGACATTGTTGGCGCTTGTGCCTTTTGAGAACGGTGACCTGCCTGGTGGAGATTGTGATATATGAGCAAAGGGGAGTGTTTGGGGCCTGTGAGAAGAAAGAGAGGAAAAGAAATGTCTGGATCGCTGAGGGAAAACAAACCCGAAGAGAAGCGTGGATGGTGTTTCAGCTCTTACCGGCGCTGCAGTGGAGCACATCGTCAATTGTGAAATTCCTTTGGCTGTTTTCCATTGGAACTGGTCCAGGGTGCATGTAAAGGAATCTCCCGGGACTTTGTTTAAGCACTTGAGTCATATTGTCTTGCATCGAAAGTAAAAGTGCATCTCTCTCTTTCCGCTTAACGGCTTGTTCCCGAAAAGGACTTAGACGCTGAAGCTGTAACTCTCGATATTGCTTTTTTCTTTTCGTTGGCCTTGAAAGGAGAGCAGCACTTGAAATCCTCCGTTCTGACCACCCATAAGGCTTCAAGCACAGGCACGCAGGAAAAAACTAGACTTCTAAACAAAAACCCTTTGCTTTTTTAATTTAATCCCTTGAAGCAGCCAGATGGAAACAGGACACAACCCCGTCAGGAGAGGGATGAGCTGGACTGGATGCGGTACCACGAGCCATGGCACCATGATCTCATGTGAGGACGACACAGAAAAGACTGGAACTGATTCCTGGGAAAAGGAGAAGCACAGCTGGGTCAAAGCGAAGCCTCTGATGACCTCCAGCATCAGTCGCCCAGTGCGGAAAACAAGTAAATATTTGCTCCAGTTTTTGTTTATTACCTCTTACATGCCTTTGTAAGTAAATACAGATTTGGGTAAAACATTTAACGTGGTTGCTCTTTTTAGGGAAAAAAAAAACATGTAATCGACCTACTCAGCATTTCTCAGAAACATTTTATGTAATTTCCGGGGCTTTGTAGATATGGGCGGGGATAATTTAAATATTATACCCTAGCAAGATGATCCGTTCCAGTTGTACATTTCTCATAGTCTCGTATAGTATAGTTAAATGGATATTATCATTATCAGGAAAAAAAAGGTCATATTTGTGCTTGACAGGAATGCGGACAGAGAACAGATCACCATCCCTACAGCTTCACTGGTCAAACTTCAGAGCGTGTTAAATATTAACATCTGTTTCCTTGTGGCCAAAAGGCACATTTTCTGTACTATAATTCTCTAATGGCCCGCACTCTCCCATGCAGCGGAACCACTGACCGTACTGTGAGAGCCAAAAAGAATTAGCATGATCAGAAACGCAGATGAACCTCTCTCGCCCTTGTTGCGTTCTCTCATGCGTGGGTGTTGCGCAGATGGAAAAAGCGTCAGAAGCAACCCGGCGTTATACTGTATATCGACCTTGCGCAAGTGTGATTGATAGCTGTTGTATTGTATTTTGTGCAGTTGGTGACGAAAAACAGATGATGTTATAGCGTTACAGTATGTCAGCTCCAGACGCTTTCCAGACTAGAACACCAATAGATCCATTAGGATCCTCATTCTTTATGGAATAATATGTTTACGCATTATAGGATAAAACATATACACATCTATTGTCAGACTTGACATTTAGCGGCGTGATTCCGTGCTCTTAATTTTGCATTCGCAAGAAATATAATCCAAGTTGATTTAAAGGCAATGTGCCCTTAAAGTAATATGTTTGAACTGAGTCTGTTTTAATAAGCAAACCCTGGTGTATTTGAGAATTTGCTCTTTTTTTAGATGAGAAAATCAGAACATCAGAACTTAGCGACATCTGATTTACAGCTGCATCCTCTCTCTCTTCTGAATTTAGCCTTGTTAAAGTAAAGTATGATTTGGTGAGTAGGAACGCATGGGGAAAACCCTTAGTAACCTATTTTCTTTCTTCTTACACACACACACATGCACGCACATGCATGTGGAATCCTGTGGGAGTGGGTCTTGTGAAGGACAACATCCGACACGATAATCTGACCTCTTGATCCTCAGCCCTCAGGCGGCAGAGCTCCCCGTCCTCCTGCTTTAAGGAAAATTTCTCTCTCCACCCACATTCTAGACTGACTACTGCACCACTTCCAAGGAATCAGAGAGTTTCCTCCCTCCATCACTTAGGCTCTCTTTCATTCTCACTCACACTCACTTTCCAGGCCGTCCTCACTTATCATCACTTTGTCTCACCTGTTCTCCTTCACAGAACTCCTCACTCTCACTTCCCTGCTCATTCTCTCTCTCTCTCTCTCTCTCTCTCTCTCTCTCTCTCTCTCTCTCTCTCTCTCTTTCAGTCAGAGAGAGAAGGAAGTTCCTTTCCCTTCCTGAAATGTGCAGTCAAACGGCACAGAGCTAAAGAGCTAATCACTGCAAACTGCCGCTGTTCAGTCTGTAGACAGCTTTTAACTTTAGTAGCAGGAACATTAATCTTCAGTGACTCAATTATAGTCCTGTTTCCTTATTCCATCTGTCGAACAAACAGACGTAACTGGAAATCCCAACCCTAGACCAAACAATAATAATCCAAACAATTCTAGCTGAAAGAATAAGATGTTTATGGTGACCCCAGGCCTTTCACTAATCCCAACCAAACGTCTTTGCACAATAATCCCAAATTACGATCCCAGCGCTGTATTCTAAATGTAATAACCATACCATCTCTAAATTCTTACGCAATAATCTCATTCCCAATTTGAATTCTAAAAACTGACTTCAACAAACAAATCTTGAAACCTAATAATCTCAACCCCATCTCTAAACTCTAAAAATAGTATGAAACGAAACTCGAAACCCTCGAAACACTCTTAAACCTCTAAACACTAATATCTTAATCTTACTGTTCAATATAACACTAATAATCCCAACCCTAATCTAAATCTCAACTCTAAAATATCTAGTCCTAACTCATCTTTAAACCCTTACACTAACAATCTCAATCCCAACCCCATCTTTAAACTCTAATACGAATAATCTCAATCCCAGCCCCATCTTTAAACCCTAATACGAATAATCTCAATATCAGGCCCCATCTTTAAACCCTAATACGAATAATCTCAATCCCACCCCCATCTTTAAACCCTAATATGAATAATCTCAATCCCACCCCCATCTTTAAACCCTGACACTAATAATCTCAATCCCAACCCCATCTTTAAACCCTAATACGAATAATCTCAATCCCAACCCCATCTTTAAACCCTAATACGAATAATCTCAATATCAGGCCCCATCTTTAAACCCTAATACGAATAATCTCCATTCTAACCCTATCTTTAAACCCTTACACTAATAATCTTAATCCCAACCCCATCTTTAAATCCTTAGAATATAATTTCAATCACATACTCAACTCTAAACGCTAGCCCTAAGAAACTCAATCCCAACCATATCTCTTAACTCCTAACACTAATAATCTTTTTCTCAACCCCATCTCTTATTCTTATCATATTCTAAACCCTAACCATAAAATATCAATTCCTCCATCTTTAAACCCTAATTTAAACACTGAAAAATAAAAAGTTGACTTAACTTAAAAAGTTAAGGCAACCGGCTGCAAAGCAATTTTGATTAATAATTAATTAATAATCTGAATCCCGAGCCAAACTCTGACTGATTTTATTATAAATGTTATACATAATATTATAAAGAACTAAACGGTTGCAACATAGAGGATGACACACGCAACACTGTATAACACTGTAATTTCACACTCGATTCAATCAAACCTGTCTATTCCAGTTTTAATACACTAATCCCCACTGTCAGGAAATTACAGTCCAATCAAAGACACCTGCTGCTCCCTATATAAAGTGCACGGCGTGACGGTGTAGAGGTTCTGCAACTTGTGAATGGCACTAGGTTTGATAAGTCACTCTGGATAAGGGCATCTGCCAAATGCCTAAATGTAAATGTACTCTCTTTATACACACACTTAGGCTGCTCCTTTTTATTTTATGGACATTGCCCGTTACAGTATATACATTTTGCACATATTTACTTATTACACAATTATTATATATATTATTATAATAATATAATTATTTATAATTATAATATATAATTATTTCATATAATTAAACATATCTGTATATACTGTACGTTGTACAACTAATCTGGCACTGTATAGATATTATATAGACAATATATAGATATATATACAGTATGAAGTTTTACATCACTGCGTAGATGTTATATAATTATTTACTGCATTTATAACATACTGTGTGTACATATAATTTCAATCTATACCTAAAAGTCTAAACCTAAACTGAATAATCAGAAAACTTATCTTTAAACTCCAACTCATATAATCCCAGTTTTAATGTTTTAGTGTCTAAACACTGACACAAATCATTCAATGTTCTGAATCCCAAACCAAACTCTGGATGATTTTATTATAAATGTTATACATAAAATCATAAAGCACTACACGATTGCGTCATTGAGTATGACACATGCAACATTGTATAACACTGTAATTTCACACAAGCCCGTCTATTCCAGTTTTAATACACTAATCCCCATTTGTCAGGAAATTACTGTCCAATCCCAAACGCCTGCTGCTCCCTATATAAAGTGCACCGCGTGTCGGTGTAGAGGTTCTGCAGCCTGTGAAGGGCACTAGGTTTAATAAAGAGGCGGGAGTGAGTGGGACGGAGTGAGACAAACAGCTGAAGTGCAGAGAGACGAAACACGAGCCGCGCTCGAGCCGCTGGAAGAGGGCGTGAGCTGAGGCGCGAGCGCGCCGCGAGCTGAAATATAACCGCCACCGAGCGGTTTATAACAGACAGAGGAGAGAGAGAGAGAGAGAGAGAGAGGTACAGAGAGAGTGTTGGACTTTAATCACGGTAAGGAGATTTTTCTCCCTCTCTTTGTAATGTATCCTGGTTATTTACTTTGATACTCTGTATCCAAATAGTAGCGCGCGAAGGAAACTGTGTCCAGAATCAGCCTGTGAGTTCAGAGAGATTTTTATTCACATCGATGTGTTAAACCAGAGATGGAGGAGTGTAGGAGTCAGGACCAGGGAAGAACAGGGTGAGATGGAGGAGTGAAGAACAGACAGGGGATGGAGGAGATGGAGGAGTGTAGGAGTCAGGACCAGAGAAGAACAGGGTGAGATGGAGGAGTGTAGGAGTCAGGACCAGAGTAGGACAGGGTGAGATGGAGGAGTGTAGGAGTCAGGACCAGAGTAGGACAGGGTGAGATGGAGGAGTGTAGGAGTCAGGACCAGAGTAGGACAGGGTGAGATGGAGGGCTGGGGGTCTGAATGCTCACTGAATTCTCCATGAAGTTAGTTTTGGAAATAATTTTCCATAATTTTGCAGTGTTAACATACACTATAGCTGTCTGCCTGCCTGCCTGTCTGGGTATCTGCCTGTCTGTCTGGTTTTTTTTTTTTGTTTGTTTGTTTTTGTCCCCACTACTTCATGTTTGTATTGTTTGTCTCCCTGACTGTCTCCCTGTCTGTATGTCTGCCTGTCTTTCTCTCTGTTTGTCTGTCTGTTTTTCTTTCTGTCTTTTGCCTACTGTCTGTCTGGCTCTCAATCTCTCACCATGTCTCTCCCTGTCTCTCTGAGTGTCCCAGGTAGTCCATTAAAACCCCACACTTCTGTGTGCTTCTCTCCCTTTTTCGCTCATTATTCTCTCAGATTTCTTGTCTTTTTCCTTCTCCTTCTCTCAGTACATCGTGTTTTTTGCTTTGCTCTGTTTTTTTCCCTATCTGTTCCGCTGTCTGTCCTTACTTTAATCTTCGTCTGTCCACCCCCCCCCCCCCCCCTGTCCTGATGTATGATTCACATTAACAACCTGAAATAAACAATCTGTCTTACTCCATCACTTTCACTGTTTTTTTTCTCTCTCTCTGTTCTTTAGTCTCACTCCGCCTCTTGGTCATTTAATTTCTCCCTGTCTCAGATTTCTGTCTGTTCATGTTGTCATCTCTCAGCTCTTACACTATCCTTTCTGGGACAAGACTGACTAAAACACACAGGTTGTTCTCTCTGTCTCTCTCTCTCTGTCCATCTCTTCTTTCTTTTCTGATTAGCGATTCCTCTCTTTTTTCACTCTGTCATTCTTTTAATGCCATTTTTACAACTTTCCTAATATTTTCCATTTCGTCCCACTTCCGTTTATCCATCATTTTTTCCTCTTTCCATTTCACCTCTTTCTTTCCGTCTCTATCTCTCTCTCTCTTCTCTCTCTCTCTGTTTATGACTCAATTTTTATCCATCACTTTGCCCTTTGTTTTTCTTCAGCTGGTTGTCTGCACTTTATATCAAAATTTTCTCCTCTTTCTCTCTCTTTCCCTGATGCATGCTTTGCATTGAATATCTGTGTGTGTGTATGTATGTGTGTGTGTGTGTCCTGATAAACATCCCACATAGCTTCACCGCCCACAGAGTTACAGACTTGATCAGTTAGAGCTGTGTAAAGGAAACAGACTGCATTTGTGCTAAAGTGTTTAATAACACATAATCCTCAATACCTCTGAGTCAGATGTCTGCTCTGTCCACATCTCTCTCTCTCTCTCTCTCTCTCTCTCTCTCTCTCTCTCTCTTTCTCCCTCTAAGCATTATAATTATAAAGTGCATATGTAATAAAATAAAAAAATAACCCTAATAAATCAAATTGAAAATGATGATGATGATGAAGACAATGTTTGTTAAACACCATTGGGTTGCACAATAAATCTCAGTTTTAATTCTGTTCATGTTGACACTAAAATATTAATAAAATTAATATAAATTAAATTATATAATACATAATAATTTGTGATATGTACTTGCATAAGAAAAAAAAATACTTTTTCCTTTATTTAAAAGCATCTTCTCTTTTATGATAATGATCCTAAATGTCTAACATCTCTGTCTCTCTCTCTTTACTAATCTCAGTTCCTACTTTCATGATTTCTTTATGCAAATTGCTACAAATCCACAAATCGTGATAACCCATGAATAATAAGGTTAGATAAAACTGTGGCGTGTCAGGGTGACCCTTAGTGGTCTGCAGTTTTGCCGGGGTGACCCTTCTGTCTGTTTCTCATTCTTTCAAATCAGGGACAACATTGTTTTTTGAAAGTTAGAACGACTTTGATAAAAATTATGTTGCGATAACATTGAACGGATGACTCAAACACAGAGGTTGCGAATACAACCTTAAAAACCCCAATCTTAAAAACAACAAAAATGTAACCTTTACTTGGAATATTCATGACCATTAACATCTTTTCGCACAACGTTTTGACCCGACCGCATCCCCATGGTCCCTTAAGTTTCTAACAGGGTATAGAATTACAGCTGGATACAACAGCTTCCCACACACAGCGTGTGTATCTCATGTCACGTTTTATATCTTAGTGTTCTAATTTTACCTCTCTGTTTCATTTTCATTTAAATCACTCTGCTGTAATACTGTATGTCCGAACTGCATCACATCTGCTTTCATAGAGCACATCTCAGCACACCTTTTGGTCTGCTGTTCAATTTTATATTTAGGTAAAGCACACAATGCTCTCAGTGCAGAGATCTGAGTTTGAGTTCTGCCCAGGACATTGGTTTAGTATTAATATTGTTTTGAAGTAATTTTTGCATTAATGTTGCAGGGGCATTTGTTTAACCTTTTTCCATCGACACATGGTCTGTCTGCATTGACGTCATTTCATCAAAGTTATTCTAGCTTTTAAAACCCAAGGTTGTCCTCGTTTGCCACGTTAATATCACCATGATGTTTGGACGACCAAAAATTCCTTCTGGCATTCCTTGTGGTCAGAGATCACGTTTCCAAATCAGATGCAGACATGAGCGCTGTGTCTAGGAGCAGAGAATATTCTTAATTCTTCCACAAACATGAAACAGTCTTTTATTAACCGGCATTACGCATGTACTGTATTAGACATAGAAAAGTTATATACTGTATATACGACTTTCAGCAGGAATGCAATAAATGCGTAAAATATAAACTCTACTTAAACCAAAAAAGTGTTTGGTGCAACTTTTTTGGAAATGTTCGAGAATGTTGAAAAGTCTTCAAGTTTTCATATAAATAGTTTTCCCCAAATAAATGTTTCAATCATTGTTTGAACTCTCAGGTATTAATATAATTATGCAAATTTTTCTCATTGTTTGAGCTATCTATACTGTATATACACCTTTAATAATAACACGCCTTTAAAATAATATTAAGCTAAACGAGATAATAGTGAACCCAAATTCTCAAGGTCAAAGTTGAAGGAATTTTAATTGCAGTGTCTGTTGTGTAAAGATGTGTCAGGACACGGGCGCAGCTGGCTAAATGTGTAAGGCCTCGCTGTCTGGGGCCGAATGCCACAGAGCCGAGCGGGGAGATTTCTCGGCAGTTCAGGAATGCTGAGTGAGCGAGCGAGGCCGCATGCTAAAGGAAATACTTTGTGCAGCTTGGAATGGCCACTCTTAAGCCTGGACAATAAAACCACTGCCATATTCAACAAAACGATCACTGTCTTGCTCCCCTTTTTTTTTCACCAGGCTATGAACAGAGTCTTGTAAAAGTGCTGTAATTTGTTTAATTTTCAACACAATACGAATAATTTCATCTTATTTTACCTCAAATGTGAGGAAAACATTCATTTATTAATTTAAACATACTTAATTTTTTTTAGGAAATATCCCTAATTTTATCAGAGATGCTTTTCAGAAGGGCCTACTGTAGCTTAAAGGAGAATTACATTAAAAGCTGACCAAAATGTAAACGTTTCTTTAAGAATCCTGACTTATACAGTACATAATCAAGACATGCAAAATGCGGATATTTCATGTTGTGTAGAGCTGAATGCTTTTCCAGTTTGCATTTACAGAATGAGTATCTTTTTTTTATTATCTGTGACCTTCATGAGGACACATGCATTCATTAAAGAAATGATGCTGTTCTGGTTAAATCAGGAACATTGTCTTTGTTGATTGTATTGCAAATTCGGTGATTTGAATCAAGTCATTGTTAAAGAGCTGTCGAGTGGAGCTGAGTTACTGAAATTGTCTTTAACACACTGAGAAACTTGCTGTGAGGCCTTGCTATTAGGGTGTCCCATATGGCTGAAATGCAGGCAAATCCCAAATTCTCATGACAGTAATGAGAGAATAATGAAAATAAAGACAGTGTAGGAGTCCTCCGGCCTCCATCAGAGACACTCTAATGCAAACCAGGACCAAACCAGGGGAAGTATCACCCTGAGCCAACGCTGTTAGAGAGTGGCTAATCAGAGCCACATGCTGCAGAAACAATTATATGGGTTTTTAAAATAGGATCATGAATAGTCAATGTTTGGTGGCTCACAGCGAGCTGGACATTTACAAGTTTTGCTGAGCGGCACCACACACAAAGCTCCTTGTTAAATAAATAATAAAAAATAACCTGTAACTTTGCATGTGGGCTAGACCGTTTGCCTCAGGGTTGAAGTGATGAAGTCATTGTATAGACATGGTGTAACATCTAATTTTCTTTTGACTGTATTGCTCTTTAATTGCAGATCTTGGCCGGAGCGCCAGCTTGTCAGAGAAGGAGCTGAAAGAAGCGAGGACACGAAGTCAGATTATCGCTGCACAACTGACGGTGCCATCGAACCCCAACTCTCGCGGTGTTCAGCTCTTCAACCGGCGCAGACAGAGAGTGAACGCTTTCACACTCGTGAGCGTTGCCGGAGAAGGAGAAGGAAACCATCATGAGACCCACAATGAACCTGACTCACCGTCTCCAAGTGCATTAACATGGAACAGGGAGTGCTCAACTGACAGCCAGTTCAAAGACTTGAAACACAGAAGAAGTGAAACGCAACTCCGGTGGCCAGCTGTCGAAATACACAGCAAGGGGCATAAAATGGAGGAGTCTAGGAAAGTAGCGTGTGAAGCGGGAGAAGATATTGTGCAAGAGAGGCATTTTCTCCCTGTAAATGATAAGGATGAAGATATTCCTGAGCATGGAGAACCGGGGAAGGATGTTACCTCTGGTATTGACAATAGTCCTGCTGTTCCTAACCAAAACCAAGAAACAGAGCAGCTAAATGGGGCATATGAAGGTCCTTTGGAGACTCTTAAAGACGTCCAAAATAGAAGCCACACCACTGAGACCAATAGTAAACCAGACGAGTCAGGATCAAAGCAAGCGTCCATCACTAACAGGACAGCTCGACCCTTTTTTTCCCCTGTTGCTATGAAAACGACAGTATCCAGTGATCTCTCACAAGTCATCTCTCCCATCCCAGCTCAATATGAATCACCTTCTAACGCATATTCTAGCCAAGAACATTCAACTTTCGTTGTATCCTCCAGAAAAGTGTTCTCCCCTCCACCTCCAGCTCCTTCATACCCAACCCCTCCACTTCCTAGCTACACAAGCCTACCACCATCTATTCCATCTGATCCTCCTCCACCATCAGCCATGTCCCCCCCTCCACCATCTGCCTACTACACTCCTGTGACCACACCAAGCTCCACCTATGTCCCTCAGCTGCTGACTGACAGGAGGTCGGTCACGCCTACTTGCACAGGCATCCTAGAAGAAGGCCGAAGTAGGCGGACTAACCGCAAGCCGATGTTTACGTTTCAGGAGAAACCAAAATTAGCTCCCAATCCTGAGCTCTTGTCTCTTGTCCAAGGAGCAGATGAGAAGAAAAGATACAGAGGACAGGCAGAAACACATCAGGAAGAGGAGCAGCTGGCTCTAGGGGCAGAGGCCTCCAATTTCCTGGCCAAGGAAGAGAGTGGTGTGGAAGAGGCTTTAGTGCCAGAGTGGGCGTCAACACTGAGAAGCTCCAGGACTCGAGCCAGGGTAGAACACAAGCCTGAGCAATCCCTGACCAACGCATCTGGCAAAGGAGCAGAGCTGTTTTCCAAACGACAGACCAGAATGGAGAAATACGTTCATGAAAACGTAGAGGGTCTAAGATCACCTTCTCCTACCATGTCTTTGCCTCCATCATGGGTGTATCCTTCAAACATGCCTGGCCGTGTCAAGGCCATGATTAATAACTCCAATGTCACCACAGAAATTTCCAAGACGCTCCAGGCCCAGCACGCCACACAGAAAAAGAATATGCCAGCAAAGGCACCAGTACCAGCTCCAGTCGTGGAGAACCCGACATTGGAGAATGGTTGCACAAGAGTGGAAATGGAGCTGTCCCGGCACCAGCCTTACCAGCTTAATTCATCGCTGTTCATCCTCAACCCAATCAAGGATCCTGTAAGGACTCTTCCCAAAGCAGCACCCCCTCCCAAACCTGTACTGATGTCATCTTCATACTCCAAACAGACCTCTCTTCCATCTACACCTACCCCAAGCCAGTATGACTCACATGCCTACAGATCAACCCATTGCTTCTCACCACCTATGATGCCTGTGGAATCACAGAGCAGGGGTGTGACCGCCCCTGTGTCAGGTTTACCTCCTGGTCGTGTGACTTCTCCTCGTTCGGTCATACAGGCACCAAAGCCCACCTTCTCAACTAAGAAAGCTGGGATTACCCCACAGGTGTGGAAACCATATTTTTTCTTCTAGACTGGCTATTTCTCTTCTTCCAGATCTTCCACTGCTTTTGTTCACTCTGTGTTCTTACCAGACTAAAGCAAAACATACACGGAGGCTTAACAGGGAATGACTGAGCTCCTTATGTAGTTATGTAGCTGATGAGCAGGCAGAAAAAATGTCAGGAGTTCTTCCAGGAAAATGAAACAGCCATAAACGCTATAGATTATTTTCACACCGAGACAGTTTATTATTCTCTCCAGACTCACAGGATTCCTTCAGCCCCTGATTAAATGACGTATTGCGTTTGACTATAGTTTATTTTCGTAGTTTGGCATGGCAAAGTAATAGTCTTCAGATGGTCTGATGAGAAACGCATGAGGGTTGGGCATCAAAGGGTCATTTTAAGGCTTGCGGACTAAATTTGCATCTTATTCCAGGACGTGTCATTAAATAAAGCCTGGGTAGGTCTCTCAGCTTAATTTAAATATTTTTTAGCTGAGATGGCAGGATGTTTTTTTCCCCCTTGGCTGTTCTTTCTATAATTCTAAGTTAACTCAATTCTGCTAGGTTCCTCTAAAGCACTTTAGCAGATGGTGTTTTTGGTTTATGACCTACGATTTGTAATTTAATAAGAGCACACAGACATGAAAGAAGGAACGAGCATACTCCCTTAACATTTCTTAACTGTATACTTGTAATTATGTTGAGTGGTTGCTTGTGAATTGTAGCTGCATTATGATGATGTTTTAGTCTAGTTTTAATAATGCAATAAAGCAACAATTCCTTATAAAGGTTATTTTTGCATGGGTATATGACTGGAGATAGACAGACAGACTGTGTTGTCTTGCAAGATTTTTAAAACAGTTAGGTTTTAGGTTTAATAGAATTACAGCATGTTGTTTGTTCCTTTTTTTTTTTATTTCTTCTTTGTATTTCACTTTTCTCTGATGCTATCTTTTCCTTTGTCCTTGATTAAATCACAACCCAACCTGCTCTCTATGGATTCTTTGTGCTTTTCACATTTATTTAACATCTGAATTCTGTTCTTTCCCACTCTTTTACACTGGAAATCACTTGCAATAAAAACTATTCAAAGGCTTAAAATTATATTTTAGGTTAATCATAGCTCTAACTGATAGTTACCATAAGCTAAACCTACAAGTATAACGCAAGACAAGTAACTAGTAAAGCACTAAGGAAAAACCCTAACACTCACACACATAGGCCAAATAGAACTTGGCCTCATCTTCATATGATGTAAAAGTTTTCTGGAGGTGAAAGTCTATCCAACAGACTCTTCAGAGTAAATGCATATATCAGCAAAGGTTAGTTGCATTGGCTGTCTGCATGCTAGAAACCCGAAGATGATATGCCGTCTCACTTTGCAAGAAATAAAAAAGACATGAGAATAAATAGAGCCTGCTGTATTTACCTAGAATGCCCCAGAAATCCTGCTATACCCTGTTTTTTATATAGTTTTCTGGATCTGTGTGGAGTGTATAATTAAGGGCTTCCTAATCCTTTTATAAGCATGATGCATGGTATGTACTTGGCATGTGCATTAAGGTATACTTGACCACATGGATGTTTGTATCTGTATTTTTACAGATCTACAAGTAGAGTCTAGTTTATATCTATAATAAGCATGATTAAATGTGCAGTGTAAATACATAGGTACAGTTATTCAAGATTCTTAAATGTGCAGTAACCTTTGTGGACTGCGTATATCAAGAACAGCTTTGACCTTATGCTTAACCTTTATCAGGCAAACTGATCACTTTTGTACTGTGGTATTTGCTGTGGTTTTCACTACATTACTGAAAACTGTTTTTGGTCTCATTTGCATGTTAAGGCCTAGAGTTATAATATTTAATATATGTCTGGTTATCACAAACAAACTACTTACAAAGCATACAGCCAAGTTGCATATTTTTTTCTGATAACAATTTACTTTTTTCACCGACAGGTTAAGGAAGAATCTTCAGTTGCACCACAGTGCAACAGCCCCAGCAGCCCAACGACTTGGACACCTAACCTGACCCGCCACCTCAGCAGCACAAACCGATCCCCAGGTGCAGTGTGGACCCCCAGCAGCCAGCGCAGCTCTTTCTTCACCTCACCACCACCAAGAAACATCCACAACCCAATCAACTCTGTTCCCTCTTCACCAACACCGAGGTCGATCCATAATTCTGCAACCTGCTCCTCAAACTCAGGCTCTATTTTTAACCCAGTCACGTCCTCTCTAACACCACAGTCTATCCAGAACCCCATCAGCCCTCCCCCAACCTCAAGACCATTCCAAAGCCCAGTTGCTTCATCCCCAATTCCACAGTCCATCAGCTCCTCCCCAACACAAAAACCCCGCAAAAGTTCTACCGCCATCATCTCACTGTCCAGGCCAACCAATAACCGCGCTGCCTCTACTCCTGTATCTCCACCCTGGGAAAACAGTTGCCAATCCCCAATCCCACTTCAAGACACCACAGCCAATCACCGCCTCCTAGCCAAGAACATCATCAATGCAGCCAAGCGAAAGAACAGCCTATCACCTAGGTCCCTGAGTGGCCATGGTCTCCTTATGTCTCCAGTGAGCAGTACCATTTTGCCATTTGACACCAAATCTCCGAGTCCCTTTCAGTCTCCTTTGCTCGGCGCCCAGTCACCCACATTCACCAGCCCCCCAGCCACCCCCACCCAAATTGTCCGGTCCCCCCTGCGCCTCTACACCACTCGCTCGCTTACAGATTCAGATGCCTCATTGGAATCAGAGGACTCTGGAATGCGTTCCCCCGGGCTCCGCAGCCACAACACCTGCCCTCGTGGCTGGTCTGGAAGCTTGCGGCTTAAAAGAGGTGGCATGTCAGAAGACCTGTAGGTTGGAGGCCTTATGAAGTATGGTCGTTGGGTTAGTGCGTGGACCATTCAGTGGATCAGAACAGTGGTCATCTTTCATCCTTCTGAAGACTTACACTACATACCTGTAGAATTTATTTTACAACACTTCATTTAGCTACAATGCTTGCCTATGCTTTTGCATGATTGACAAAAAAAAAAAAAAAAAGAATGACAAGGGACCTAAAGGGATTACACAGTGTCTGCAATGAAAGATCTTCTAAAACAGCAGACAAACGTTTTAGAGTGAATTCCTCAAACCAGTCCCTTGGGTTTGTGACCACTGGATGATGTAGAGTGGATACAGTCTATTGACCAAGGAAAATGGATTACAATTGAGGAATAACTGAGAACGGATGAGAGCAAGGACTATAATCCGTGGATCCTAAAGAATGAATAAGAGAATGTACTGCAATCAAGGAATCAAGAGAATGGACTACAATGTACTGTAGGGATCATACAAAAAGAACAGGTTGACCAGCTATAATCAAAGGATTCTAGAGAATGGATAGGAGAATGGACAACAATCAAAGGATCCTAAAGAATGGACAACAATTAAGGGATCCTTTAGAATGGACAACTATTATGGGATCCTAGAGAACTGATAAATGAATCAACTACAATCTAGTAATCCTGAAGTATGTGTGGGAGATTTGTCTATGAAACGGACCGAGACTGATTCCTATTTTATTCCTCTTATTCCGAAGTGGCCTTTATATTCTGAATGTAATGCTGGGGGAGTTTGGGATTTGGTCAACGTTTGTGTTGTATCACGTTAATCTGCTTGGATTTATGAAGCAAGAATGAAAAAAAAAAAAAAAAGCCTTTTATTCTGTTAATCAGTGGTATTCAGTCTCAGCCTGGTTTCATTTTCTGCACACTTTTTTTTTTTTGTGTTATTTTATGTGCTCTGCCACACCTGATGATGGACTTGGTAATGGGACTGAGTGAAACCAGGTGTGTGTGTTGAATGAGGGGAAAAACACTAGCCTGTGCAATAAAAGGAAAGCCCATGCCTGGCACTGAATACCTCTGCTTTTACTGCCTTGCACCTGACTGTCTGTTTGTTGTTTTGACAGACTGCACATCTCCTTGCATTGCTTTAACCAAATAATTTCAAAGGCTTTTGGTGACCAAAGTAACGTTTGACTTGCAAGTGCCTTCGAAACAGTGTTATACAGTATATTCTCATTTGTCTGCATTTTGCCTCATTGATTTTTTTTTGTTGTTCTTGTTGTTCAGTATTGA
The DNA here is from genome assembly GCA_030068275.1 of Clarias platycephalus. NCBI lineage: Eukaryota > Metazoa > Chordata > Actinopteri > Siluriformes > Clariidae > Clarias > Clarias platycephalus. Next base: position 5,408,113 of record JAQQZT010000012.1, on the reverse strand, counting down.
TTTGGGATCGTTGGAATGCAGTGGCATGTAGTTTACTGGTGATGTTTGTGGTTTGTGGTTTGACACATAGAAAGTATTGGATTGGTACAAGATGACTGGAAGTAATTTCTGAAAGAAGAAAGGTCCTGAGTGTTTGGTTAAAGAGAACTGATTGAGTTGAATGGCAATGTTCACGCCTGGGAATATTATTACATGCTATAAAAATAGCAACCTGATAGGTATCTTGCTTTAAAAAAAAAAAAATACAGTTATTAAACTGCGCTTTTAGGAAACAGTAAAAGGAATCTGGTGGATGATGGTGATATAGTATTTAGTCGAATCCACAGTTTAGTGCATACAGACACTTTCTTTTATCTAAATAAAAGGATGAAACGGAAATAAGAAGGGCAACAAGTGTGCAGCTCAAGAAAGTCGAGGTGTAGTTTGGATTGAGACATGTTGGAATGTGTAAAGAAAAATGTAGAAATACAGCAAATCAATTGACAAATGTGAAAACTGTAACAGACAACAGTGTTCTGTAATCATGTAGACATTTATATGACTTTCATTTCGATTCAAAGAAGGCAAAGAAAAAGTAATGGAAGGAAAAAAATCACAGTTTAAGACTGGACAAATCATCGATTCAGTCGCTTGACGATCGGACACTTAAATGCTCACTAGACTAAAAGGTCCTGTACTAAAGTACGGCCAGCTAGTTTGCTAGTGAAGTAAATGAATACAGAATAAATAAAGTGACTGATAATATGATAATGAAGCACATTGCGTTTCAAATAGGAGCGATGTTGTTCTGTCTTTGCATTGAATGTAAAATACACTGCCTGGCCAATAGTCAAATGATTAAGCTGGATCAGGTCTAGGCTCAGCAACGTCAAGTGCCAATAACATCAAGTCAGCTGATGACCTTAATGACCAGGTTATCACATCTATGTTTTTCTTCCCTGAGGGCACGGGCACTGATGGCATATTCCAGGACCCCAGGATAGTAAGAGAAGTTCTGGGAGGATGGCACTTGATTAGTGGTTAGCACTGCATGTGAGTTAGGACGTGCATGGAGTTTGCATGTTCTCCCCGTGCTTGGTCAGTTTCCTCCTGGTACTCTGGTTGTCTCCCATGCAGATTAGGCTAATTGGTTTTCCAAATTGCCCATATTGTGTGAACAACTGGTTGGTGTATGCCAGGTTGTACACCGCCTTAGGCCCGATGTTTCCTAGGTAAGTCCAGGTTTTTCCTGCGGTCATGTACAGTATGGGATAAGTGGTACAGTATAGAAGATGAATGAATAAACGAATGGTTCTGGGAGCATGAACTGGACACCCGATTGTGTCGTGTAATCAAAACTAAAGCTGATGGAATGAAATCTAAGGATGTGCCCATGTTCCTTTTTTTTTTTGGACAGTCTTTTTTGTTAGTCCTTAAGCCTTTACAATATAAGACAGCTTTATGCATTGACTATTTGCCCAGTATTTCCGCATACCAGTATAAAATAATCTGCACATAATTAATTAGTCTACCTAGTAACATTCATTCCACCGTGAACCAGATCACGTCTTGGCTGATGTGTGTGATGTAGCAGGGGGTAGGGGTAGGGATTTATCGCAACACAAAGATGGTTTGATGCAGTTAAATGTGATGCTTTTGAGAAAACTCTCAAAACTGACAAGAAATTTGTCCTTGTCCTTAAACCATGGGCTAGTGATTTGTCCACCCCAGTATATTGTCCATAGAACCAGACAGTTCTAGGGGTTTAATGTAAAAGAAATAGGCAGGTAATAGAAATAGAATGGAATTTATTTACCCTGTATCCTTACCTGAAGGAAGACTTCCCCCAAAAACATGGCCAGTGAATGTAGAGACCAGTGATCACAATGCATCATTTTCATAATGCTGACTTTAAGGGCAATGATGGTTTATGATAAAATAAACAGTTTCTAGATATGGAGAAGGTTTTACAGAATTTTTTTTTTTTTTTTTTTAACAAAAAAAGCACATACAGTATATAATTTCTTTTTCACTTTTTGCACTTTTTTTTGTACTCGGAAGCATGCACGGAGCACATCCATCCAGTGTATTACAAACTAAACAAATCCTTTCACTATTTCTATAAATTGCTACCGTCTCGTTTCTCATTTGGGCTCAGCACCGCATGCAGTCATGACCGACGATCCTCACAGCAAACTTGCCTGAGGTGTGAAAAACCGAGGATCAGATGAGCGGCAAATCCTATGGAGTATTGCATCTCAACACATGCAGAAGTGATTCTTCTGTGGAGTCGTGACACTCTATCGTGGTACATCAGCAGATTACCTAACCCTAACCCTGCACCCTGAGTGACAGGAACACCAGCTGCAGGGTGACTTGGCAGCTTGGACCAGAATATCCAGGTCTCGGCTTTTCGGCCCCAGCAAAACCAACCGCAGCCTTTCATACAGTATGCACTTATTCTAACAGTTAGTCTTTATTAAGGTTTTTTTTTTTTTTTTTGATATTATGGATATCCAACCAGCATCTATTTTTGTGTAATTTATAAATAAATAAAAAAAAACTGCAAATGTCAGACTCATGTTGTCTTAATTCCATTTTGAAATCTGATTTTTGTATCATTTTACTTTGCATTATATTAATAAGTAATTCATAATTATAATAATTACTGTTTGCTCTTTTTAGGTTATTATTTTCCTGTATTAGGACGTGGCAAAGGGGACGTATTTTATTCCTCTTATACAACAGGATTTTGGCAACTTGTACAATATTTCATTTATAAATAAAGATGCATTTTACTTCAAACCATTATAGTTATATTTAACATCATGGAAAGTGTGTTAAACAAATTAGTTCCTGTTCTCATTTATTTGCTACAGCAGATGTTCTTCTAGATCTTTTCTCTTTCCTTCTGTAAATGTAATAATACAAAAAAAAAAAATTAATATATATACTGAAACTGTCCAGAAACTTACTGACTGTTAAAGCACTGACGCTGGAGTCTCCTTACATTCTTCGCAATACATTTTTCATCATGTAAAGATTAATCACATCATTAATTCTAATTACTTATGTTTTACACTTTTAAACAATACCAAAGACATACAGTACACTATATGCATGAAAAGTCTTTGGTCAAACCTGCAATGACATTGTATACAAATACATATACTTCAATATGGAGTCTGTCCCCTTTTTGCAGCTATAACAGCTACTGTACCAGAAGGCTGTCCACAATATTTTGTGTTTCTGTGGGAATTCGTGCCCATTTGTTCTGTAGAACATTTTTAAGGTCAGGCACTGATGTTGGACAAGAAGGCCTGGCTCACAATCTCTGTTCCAGTTCATCCCAAAGTTACTCGATTGGGTTGAGGTCAGGGCTGTATGTTGGGGCCAGTCAAGTTCTTCCACACTGAAATCATCAAACCATGTCTTTATAGTCCTGGCTTTGTGCACTGGGACACAGTCATTTTGGAATAGAAAACGGACTTCTGCAAACTGTTGCCAAAAAGTTGGAAGCACAGCATTTTCAAGATGTCTTGGTATGCTGAAGAGACCTGATTCAAACAACTGAATTCAATAATAAACAGGTTTGGCCAAATAGTGTAAAATAAATTAAATTTAATGAAATTTAATTTTTGTTATAAATAGCGCTTTTAACAATAGTCATTCTCAAGAATTGTACAGAATAAAAAAAGAATTGGGAAACTACGAAATTAGGAAACTACGAAAAAGCACATATACAGTAGGGTATACGTTCCATCCACGTGCCAATTGGTACATTAGGCAACAAATACAGATATATATATATGTCCCTGGAGATATATATAATTTCAGTGGCAGTTTCTTACAGGGTCGAGTTGCCTAAGCAGTGAAGGATGGAAGCCCTTGCTCTACAGCAGGTCAACTGCCTAACCACCAAGCTACCCCTGCCCCTTAAATAACACTGTGGAAATACATAATGAAGTAAAAAGAAATAAAAGTGCATGATTCAGAAGAAAATATTTGATATTGTGGATGTCTGCAGCTTATTATTTCTGCAGAAATAATACAATACATCCTGTATATATATATATGCAATTATATAATATAATAAGACAGACCACAGATGTAAATGGTGTGTGCAAACTATTTCGACTGGAGTGTGTAAATGTCACCAGAATGTCCATGTCCATGTTAAAAATAGTCCACAAAGCAAATACAGTCAGTAACATTATAGCGACATGGTGTAGTGATACAAGATAGGGTTACTTTATTACCCCTGGTGTAAACGTGTGCATGTGTGAGTGTGGAGGAGCATCCCATAAACAGTGTACAGTACATGCCCTGGATGCCCTGCAAACCCAGAGGGAAAGAATAAATGAAAAATCGATCAATTCAGGGTCTTTCCAGAATCAGATTGTTAACAATGTAGAAAGTATTTAATGTAGGAAACCGTACAAAAACCAGAAATAATAAGTAACAGCAATTATTCAATAAATTTCTGAAAACACAACCACATACATATTATATATAAAGTAGTAGTCATTTTATCTTATATCCAGCGCGATCTGAGATAAGCGAAACACCTTAACAAGTGAACCTAAAATCTTTTTAGGGATGTTTTGATTTAAGATAAAAGCAGTACAATCTGGGTTCATGCGAATTGGGTGTAAGAATAATAAGGAAAGGGACATGAAGAAAAAATACAAAATTAAACATATTTTAATATACATTTATATAGCTAATATTACAATAATATACAAAGAAAGAAAAGTGTGTTTTATATGAGAATGACTTCCCCCTACCTGCACTGTTAGACTCAATGATGTTTGGTCTGTACTGCCATCTGTAGGCTAAAATTGGTGAGTCCCAATTCTCTTTTAAACCAAACACAGAAATAATATATTCTTACTGATACGTTCTTGGAATCCTGAGTTCTGATTGGCCAGAAGGTGTTTGTCACAGTTTTTTAGTGCATTATAATTTACTGTACATGAGTCCACTTCTTGTATTCATTCACAGGGCAACAGGTCATTTGCGGGGAATCATATGATCGACGCTCTACATACAGTGGCTTGCAAAAGTATTCGGCCCCCTTGAACTTTTCCACATTTTGTCACATTACAGCCACAAACATGA
>JAQQZT010000012.1:5336936-5350156 GCA_030068275.1 Clarias platycephalus | reverse complement strand
TGTGTTTTTTGGTGTTGTGTTGACTGTATGGTGTTGTTTGGTGTTGTTGTTGACTGTATGGTGTTGTTTGGTGTTGTGTTGACTGTTTGGTGTTGTTTGGTGTTGTTGTTGACTTTATGGTGTTGTTTGGTGTTGTTGACTTTATAGTGTTGTTTGGTGTCGTTGTGAACTGTACGTTGTTGTTTTGGTGTTGTTCTTGGCTGTATGGGGTTGTTTGGTGTTTTGTTGACTGTATGGTGTTGTTTGTTGTTCTTGACTGTATGGTGTTGGTTGTTGTTCTTGACTGTATGGTGTTGTTTGGTGTTGTGTTGACTTTATGGTGTTGTTTGGTGTTATGTTGACTTTATGGTGTTGTTGTTGACTGTATGGTGTTGTTTGGTGTTGTTGTTGACTGTATGGTGTTGTTTGTTGTTCTTGACTGTATGGTGTTGTTTGTTGTTCTTGACTGTATGGTGTTGTGTTGACTTTATGGTGTTGTTTGGTGTTGTGTTGACTTTATGGTGTTGCTTGGTGATGTTGTTGACTGTATGGTGTTGTTTGGTGTTGTTGTTGACTGTATGGTGTTGTTTGGTGTTGTTGTTGACTGTATGGTGTTGTTTGGTGTTGTGTTGACTGTATAGTGTTGTTTGGTGTTGTGTTGACTGTATGGTGTTGTTTGGTGTTGTGTTGACTGTATGGTGTTGTTTGGTGTTGTGTTGACTTTATGGTGTTGTTTGGTGTTGTTGTTGACTGTATGGTGTTGTTTGGAGTTGTTGTTGACTGTATTGTGTTGTTTCTCAGCCAAACACCTACAATTTCCACAGAAATGAAAGTAAAAGTCCCTGACATCGTCCTCAAGGTACTTTTTCTTTAATGGCTCCTTAAACTATTGTGGGACCGAACAGTGTTTTTCAAATCAGCACAGTGATTACATATTGAAGGACTGTTTGTTTTGCTTGTCGTGAATAAGTAGCTCACCTCCTTGTTAGAAATGTGAACGAGAGAGAAATCGCATTGCTTATTTATAAAGCAAACACAGATTTGGTTTGTGCATATGATCTCTATTATTATCTATTTGCAGTTATATTTCTCAATGAATTTCAGATGCTAAATTTTACAGACAGCAAATCTCTTTTCCATTTGAGACGTTTTATTAGTTTTATAATAATCATGTTCTCTAATAATTGATTCTGAGATTCCCCCCCAAATGGTTAATATACTGTAATTCCTTTTATGGAAACACTGGGTATTCAAGTATAAATATGTTCTTTAGAAGTATTTTCTATTGCATAACTTATAATTGTGGTTCTTGACTTTCCCACCAAATCAGTCTTCCATCTTCGTCCTTTTTCCTCCCACTAAAGTCCCCTGACAGCATGCTCATTTCAATGATAAATCCTGACATACCAGTGTAAGCTTTGGCATGTGAACATGTCTGAATTTACTGAGGCATTCTGGATGGTCTTCAAATATTACAATTCAAGAGGGACTATAGTATTTGCGGAATAAGCAACATTAAAATGCCTTCTTTATTTATTTGTTTGTTTGTTAGTTTGTTTGTTTAATCCATCATTTATAGATAATAATTTCCTATAGTCAGACACTTTGACATATAACAGTATGGTATTTTGGCATAATTGATAGAATATAGGGTTTCATTAATATTCATTAATTAATTTATTTTCTATATCGTTTATCCTGTATTTGGTCCCAGGAGCCTTTGCGCACTAGTTGGGGTACTGGACAGGGTGCCAAACACCATCAGAGGCACACACACTTATTCACACACTACAGGCAATTTGGGAATGCCAATTAGCCTAATCAGCGTTGGACTGTGGGAGGAAACCGGAGTACTCGGAGGAAACCAATCATGAACGCGGAGAACATGCAGACTCCATGCACAGGCGTGAATCATACCCAGACCATGGAGGTGCAAGTCATAACTATATATATATATAGAGAGAGGGGGAGAGATAATGTGAAATAGGTACTGTAGCTTGGCACAGAACAAAAATGATCCACCATATGATGATATATAATAAGTAAGATGCTATTCATCTAGAACACGTCCTTCAGTTCGGCACCTTGCTCTGATCGAAATCTGCTCACACACATTCATGACCCAGATGAAGGAAAAATGCCAAGCTCCCCACCTTCCCCTCTTCACTCTACTTGCTTTTATATAAAGTAATCTCTGCAGCACAACAGCTGAAAGAATTCGTACACCATGTGGATAGTCTCAGTGTGTTGTTGTTTACGAATACACAGCCATGGTCTCTTTCTGCATTTGTTCCAGTGCAGCTAGCAGATACACACAAGTCCTCCCTCTCAACTATTGGCATTTCCCTGCCTGTGACCGTGTGCGTATGCATCACAGATGAGCTCTTATCTCTGGCAGGGCTGCTGAGTAATGCTTTATTGTCCTATAGCCATTTTGTCTCACCAAATGCTTGCCATTGTGATTGTGTTGACTCACTTTATGGTGAAATTGTGTATTTGAGACTTCAGTAACGCAGACATTCATTTATATGTTAAGGGAGAATAGGTCTCCAGGAGCCTACAGTATATTTGGTCTTTTCTGTTATTGCTCAGTGATGGCTGGTAGTGATATTATATAGAGCGTAAAATCTTTGCTCTATCATTAGCGAGAAATTGACAATGAAACTTTTGTTGATCTGGTTATTTATTGCACAATGGCCTCATTGATGGGATAAAACAATCGATGTGGGGCAAGATATTACTCTCTCTCTCTCTCTCTTATACACACACCCTTAAAGGCAGAGAGGCAGCTGCAGTTGTAATTTCCAATTTTTTCCAAGTTCTTTTAACTCTATTGTCTTTATGTCGTACAACATTTCCTATAAATAACAAACAAAGGCTGTAAATGGTGCCAAAGGTGATTCAACAAAAAAAGATATTGTTTCTTATGGTCTGACTCCTAAGAGAAGGACTCTCATTACAGTATGATGTATTGTTTGTAGAATTTTGAGAAAAATGATAAATTTAAGCCATTTTGAAATAAGGCTGTAACATATAAAAATATGAACATATGAAGTGCTGTTAATAAGTCTATGCACTGTATATGAACAAACCGCTGACAATAAATTAATGGAACTGACCTACTACCTACTACAGACGTTCCTGGAAAGTTCCAGTCTGCTGGTCAAGTCATTGTTACTTGTCCACCATTTGCAACTGCAGGTAAGCTGTTTCCAGATTTGTCAACCATCTATAGGAGAAACATCTTTCCTCCAATCAATCACTGCATGTGTATTATGCCATTGAGTCGCACTTGGCCTTGCGTTACATTATTAATATTAAAATTTTCACTCCAGTCTAAACGTGGCGAAAACTGGTATTTTATTGACAGAAAAGTTTAAGGCTGGAAACTGGAGTACATCCACCAAGCAGGGGGAGAACATGCAAACTCCATGTAGACAGAGACGGGAATCGAACCCGGATCGACTCTGGACGTGCGAGGAGACCACTAAGCCATCGTGCTGCCAGTCCACTTCTCATGGCATTTCAATTTTGTCCTAAAGACCAGACTGGAATTCCCAGCACCACTTAGAGCCAAGTTTGAAGTCTGGGAAAAGGTATCTAAAATCAGAAAGACTCTATACTCTCCTCAACCCTATATTTCCCAGTTCATGCTTATTATACCCAACACAGATAAGAAAGTCGGCATTAGTAACTTGTCTTTACCATTAGAATACACCAAGTAATAATGTAGTTTCTCCTTTTTAGCACACTTTACTGTTGTAACCATTACTGTGGCTGCATGCACACTAAAGTGTGCTCTAGTCTGATAAAGTTCAGTGAACTTTCGTGAGTTTTCTTTCTCCCTAGGGTGCAGCTTTAAAAATAATAATAATAATAAGAAGAAGAATTTGGCTCCATTCAGTCGAGTCCTTGATGAATCTTAAAACCAAAATAAAGTGGAGCTGTGGATTTGATACTTAGGCGATGTAATTCCCCTGACAAGGCCTTCACCCCTCAAGGGCTCTACATTGATCTTGTGGTTAACCTCTAACAGACCGCTTCACTGCCAGTTACACCACGTGAGACAAAAGATTTTTATCTAAAAAGCAAGTCCTCTGAAAAAAAACTTTTTGCTGCACTTTTTTCACTTAGGGCACGAGGCGGGGTACACCCTGGACAGGGTGCCAATCTATTGCAGCGCACACACACATACACACACTATGGGCAAATTGGGAAATCTCCATGTCTTTGAAGGAAACCAGAGTACCTGGAGAAAAACCATACAAACAGACCCAAGGCGGGAATCAAACCCTTGATCCTGGAGGTGCAAGGCGGCAACTCCAGGGTCCAGATTCGAATCCCGTTTCTGTGTGCATGGTGCATGGTGTTTGTATGTTCTCCCCGTGCTTGGTGAGTTTCCTCCTCCAGTTTCCTCCCATAGTCCAAAGACCTAGGGTGACCCAAGGGTTTATCACGCCTCGTGCCCTAAGTCTCCTGGGATAGACTCCAGGTCCCCTGCGTCCCTGAATACAGGATAAAGCGATATAGATGATTAAGTAAGTAATAAGAGTAAGTGAGTGAGTATTGAGTTTTCTTTAATATATCCTTTAATTCAAGTAAATTTTATTTGTATAGCACTTTTAACTATAATTAGAGGAAATGGGTTGTGAAACTATGACATGTTTCCTATTTGCCAGGTAATAATAGTAATATTAATAATAAACTTTTGGAAGAATAATGAAGGGAATAATGAGTTAATCATGTTTTGTAAGCATGTTTTGTAATCCCTAATTTAGTCATACCCAATTCCTCCCCATCACTAGGGGGCTCCCAGATTAAGGCTACTACTACCACTCAGTCAGGAGGGCCGAAGACTATCACGTGTTTCCTCCGAACCATGTGGCGCTAGCCGACCGCATCTTTTCGAACTGTTCCCTCACGCACTGTTGGGAACTTCCCTCACACTCTCGCACGTGTAACACACGTGGAGGACAGCGCTATCCGCTGCTTCCGCTTGCGTGAGCTTACAGATGCCACGTCCCCCATACCATCCTGACCTACCGCCATTTCCACATGTTTGGGCCATTAAAGGAGTTCCTGGGAGGCCGGGGTTGCACCCATGAAGCAGGCAGTCCGATCATGGCTCAGGCGTACTGAGAAAAGTTTCTTCCCTGATGGTATCCAAACACAAGTGAAACACTTGGATAAGTGCATTAGCGTAGCATATAGAGTTTTTATATAGAGTTATATAGTCCCGGTTTGACTTGAACACCCCTCAGAGACTGTATTGGTGTGAAATCACTTTTAGCTAGCACAGTTTGTGTTTGTAAATTGTTTTATTATACACCTTTCTTGACATTGACAGGTTTCCTCCAAGGCCAACATGAACTTAGTGTTGTGTCGATCATAAGAGTGATATCCTGAATTTAGACAGAGTATGTGTATAAAGAACACAAGGAAGAAGCTTTTTTCCCCCACATTTTTTGCATTTATTTACCATATTTCAGCATATTTAAATCTCATAAAATGCTCAAAATCACATGTTGTCCATATGAGAAAAAAAATTAAAAATTGGTCATGAAAGCATTGAACTGCTATTCAGTTTTATGGCTTGAACGTAGAGAATCAACATTCAGTTCGTCAGGCTACTCGACAATAGCGTACTCTCCATGAGCACATCCACTCACATCCTGATCACATTCACCAGTCCCCCAGTTCCCACTTATCCCTAGTACAGTCGTTCGTTTATCTGCTTTACAATGTGCCGATTCAGGGTGTTAAAAATATCACCAGCTACACATGACTGAAGCTTAACACATTATCGCTGGGAATAGATGTTCTGCAGTGCCTCTGGGGACCTCAGCGTTAAAAAGCAACTAACACATTGCTCAGAGTGGGAATAAAAGAAAATGCCACATTGGAACGTAAAAATCTGTTTCTATTGAAATATTTCTGATTTAGGTTTAGATTTAGTGGTTCTGGTGCTAGTGTGTTGGCAGTTGTTCATGCTAGAAGTTAGCGGTCGCTTACAGTACAGTCACGGTGGAATGTTTATTGTACAGCAGAGATGGCGAAAGTTACACAAACACTATACTCAAGTACAAGTACAGTACTAGTGATGGGTCGTTCATAAACGATTCACTCTTTTTTAACAAATCTTTAACATGACTCAGAAGAACGAGTAGTCTTGGAGAGTGATTCATTAATTTTCTTCGCATTAAGAAAATTTTCTTCGCATGCGCATAGCATCGCAAAACCTCCGTAGGTTATGTACAGGAAACAGAAATGAGTAGTTACCTTTGAGTCTTCTAGTCTGAATCGTTCGACTCCAATAGACGCTATGCAGTGCAATAGATTCAAAAGAACAAACGACTCTGACCAGAAGATATAAGAGGTGAGCTACTCATTCTGTTTATCATAATATGTCCTTAGCTGCATTGTAATATTTTAATTACTGGAACTATAGCCAAAATTTCTGTATGAAGACGTGTTGGAGGTCTGTTTATTGAAAATGTAACATTTAACTTTATTTCTGATCAAAAGAATGAAATGAACATTAATTGTCATTAATTAAAGAAATGGCCGCTTGCATTGTTACCCTCTTTTATTATTTCTGTTCTTGCTATCGTTGCTACACTGTATAATGCAAGTTGTCTGTGTAAGTAAACCTGGCGTACTGCATGCATACAGTATAGAATATAGTTGGAGGACACACCAAAACATTTTAATTACTGTACAACCTTGTTACTACCCTCAACATTGCATTTGGTGTGCAACACAAACCCAATGTGTAAGAGTTCACAACTCATCTGCTCAGTACGTTAGCTTGTTAGCCACTTCTACGTAATTTTACCTTAACAAGCAGAGAGCTTTGAAAAAGGAGCCAGAAGAATCTGCAGCCCGATGAACCAAGTGGGCAGAATCTGTTGCCCAGGTAACCGTCAATCACTTTGATGGACTAACCAATCTGCACTTTCAGAATGATACTTAAAATACTTAAACACAGTGATAAAGCAGTTGTACTTTGTTACTTTCCACCTCTGTTGCACAGTAATAATGGGAAAAACTTTTTTCCCCATACAACAAGATGATTAGCGATGGAGGTGATGGCAGATTTAGCATGAAAGACGAAGCTCTGAAAGATGATTTACTGAGCAGACTTAAAAATTTAAAATCGCTGTTAAAAAAACAGCATGGACCTCATTAAACATCCATGCATCCATTTATTATCTGTACCGCTGTCCTGTGTAAGGTTGTGGGGGGCTTGAAGGCTACGCTACCCCAGGGAAGTCAAACCTCACGAGTACCAAACCATTGCATGACACATGCATACCTTTAAAAAAAAAAACATACTGTATGATAAAAAAAATTATTTACAAAGTATGGAATTGTAGGTAATCCCTACTGACTGTCTTTGCATACTTCAGCCTCCTGGAAACATGTATGAATATGTTGAAAGAAAGACATTATAATTATAACCTTTTTCTCAGCTTCTTACCTCACTCTTGCTCTACCCTAAGCTCAATCTTGCATAATCCATAAAAATACAAGACACATTTGGATTTTCATCACAGCCAATTATTCGCCATGACTTACTAGTAGCTCATGACCAGTGATGTGGTACAATAGCAGAAACACAGTAAGATATATCAATATGTGAAGTTTGATTTTGCCATTGAGCCATTTGATTGCTCAGGTCATTTCCTGTAGGTTCACGTATAGGTGTCATGCTGCGTCAAGGACAATGCTGAACATGTTGCTTGGAATGCACTGATCCTGCCAGACTCCACTTTAATGGTTCCTCCATTTGTTTTTCGATCACATCCTGTGAACTATTGTTCTCAGGAATCTAGTCCATGGATACATATTTATGTCCCAATTTCACTCAGGTCTTAACCCTAGAATACCATATTTGAATCATCACCACATTTCCCCAACGCAACTTTACAGGAATCCAGTTGTAGATTTTGATCCATAATGACCATACCAGACATGACCTTTGGATATAAACCTCAAGAAAGAAACCCTTTCACGGGTTACAGTAAACAGGTGTGGAAATGTACAAACAGTTTAAGACAAAGAGAGTCCAGTCTGATCAATCCCTCAACACACTCTTTGTTTTTTTGGTCAGCAAAAAAAAGAAGTTCATCAAAAGTTCTTTAGTCAATAAACCGTTCTCATCTTCATGAACAGGTTCTTCTAAGCACCCTCCATGACAGCAGAACTCCCATGTTTTAGGTTTCTGCCATTAAGGGTTCTCCACCAAAGCCGGCTTTATATCTGCATAGCATGTGTTAGATCATGGTCACATGTTGGGTGATATTGGGACTCACGTTGGAACATCCCCCAGTCTTGGACATGTTGCTCCGTGTGTCATGATTACGGCACAAACGCTCACGGTAGTTCTGTGCAAAGATCAGGAGCATGAGTGGGTTGATGCAGCTGTGCGAATAGCTCAGACATATACTGATATTGTAGGCGTAGACAAAGACCAACGTGGGCTCTTGGATACCCAGGTTGATCACCTGGATCACATGATATGGTGTCCAGCACAGCAGAAAGAGTGCAATAACCATCAGAACCATCCTGGTGGCTCGCTTGGCCCACAGAGTCTGTTTGCGCTTGCTTCGGTGCATCGACTGGAATACATGGCACAGAGTCAGCGAGTAGAAGGTGCTGATAATGATGAGGGGCACAAGGAAACCCAGTGTCGACTGGTACAGGGTGTACCAGTACATGTCCTGAGGTCCATCAAGGTCTAATATGCACACACTTGAGTGATTCTTGGAGATTACCTTGGCATAGATCATGACAGGGACGGTGAGAAGGAAACTGCCGAGCCACACTAGCAGGTTGATGATGATTGTTCCATGGATGGTGCGGTTCTCAGACATGGGATGGACGATGGCAATGTACCTTTGGGAAATGACCAGAGAATGAGTTAGAAATCTGGACACCATAATGTACATTTGCAAGTGATCTAACCAATTCCAGTTTATTCCCCATACATTTTTGAATGACAAATTGTTTGCAAATACTTGGAACACTGATAATCCAATGTTTACACTAGAGAATGTTCTCTCTGGAGAAACCTGTTACTGTACCATTTTTACATGTACTGCTCAGAGAAAACGTAGGTAAGTGGGGGCACTAAAACTGAGTTTAAATGAAAGAAAAGTCATCTTGTAGGAAACTAGAGCAACTTACTTAAAGTTAGTCTACCATACATTTGTCTTCACTTAGTGCTTTAATCTGGTCAGATTTTGCGCTTTCTGTAACAGTGGGCATGAAGTCGACGACAGTCCATTTCTGTGGTCCATGGGAAGCCATGAACACACACATTTACACCTACTCTACCAGTTATTATAATAATTCAATGACATTTTACCTGGACAACTGTGATCGATATTGAATTGAAAAGTGACCAACAAAAGATCGGTTAAATTGCATAATCAATTAAATATCACGACTCTAATTTTAAATTTTTTAAAAATAAAAATCCATATGTAGATTTCTAGATTATATTCCCAATGAACATGCCAGAGGTAAAAACAGTAAGGAAGAAGGATCTTTAAGAGGAACCAGGCTCTAAAGGGAACTGGTAGTTGGATTATAAATCATTACAGTCAGTATACAGGTGTGGAAAAGTAAAAGCAGTATGAAGTAAATAAAAAAAGGCTGATGTAAACAGCTGCAAACTCACTGAGGCTAAAAAGCACCTTCCTCAAGCATTATTTAGACAATGAAGAACTCTTAGCTTCTTGTACTGTATGTATGGATTCTTCTAGGGCTCCATCTTGACATGAAAACCACAATGTTACAGGATTCTAGCAAATGAATGATTACAAAGGAATGAGTATCTGAGTCCTGGAATATGGCCGTGCCATCAGGGAAGAAAAACTCCATAGATGTGATAACCTGATCATACAGTACATTCAGGTCGTCCGCTGACTTCATTTTATTGCCGCATAACGTTGCTGAGACTAGACCAGACCAACTGAAACAACCCCAGATCATGACACTGTCTCCAGAGGCTTGTACAGCGGACACTATGCATGATGGGAGCATGACTAACAAGTGGGTTTTTTTATGCCCACATAGCTGTTTTAGTCCCAATCAAGTTCTCATCACATTGTGTGTGTATGGAAATGCTCTTTCTCTATTAAACATAGCTCTGATTTTTCTCATGCGACTTCACCAAGTGTTTAAGTGATCTCCATTCATGATTTTTTTCCCGATCACATTATTTTCCACAAAGTTGAAGGTCCACACCATCCTCGCAAAGTGTTCAAGTGTTCTTAACCCAGTTCCAGTAATTTCAAATATCCTTAGTTGTTTTCTTTGCTTGATGCAAATGTTTCTAAAATGGTGACTTCTTTTCGGCTATGCGGTGTATTTTTAAATGGAAGTGAGTGCAAACACAATAATGTCATTTTGTGGCAATCAAAATGTCCTTTGAAGCTTGAATGGTTTACGCCAACTAAATGTGAAACTCTCATTCACATGCTGTGTGCAATCCCACTGCCTAAGGATGATTTGGCCCTGATATGAAGTCATACACTGCCTGAGATTTATTAACCTTTCATCAATGTTGATGTCTTCTCTTGTTATCGGGCCACAGAACAAGATTTAGCACACGTACAGTTCCAAATTTAAAAGCAATTAGTGATAATCGCCTGCTTCTTTTTCTTCCTGAATTACATTCTGTCTGGTGTGTGACAGTGTCCTTGGAAGTTCTTGTGCACTGATAGATCATATGCTTCAATATGATATGAAAGGTTCATGACCCATCAGGCCAACCAGGCCAAATCTGCTTCTATAAGAGGGGCAGTGAGCAGAGGGTTTAGGACTAACATGCAACATGAAATATTAGCATATTATAGCATAGAGGACTTTGTGGGGCCCTGTCCTAATCTTACACACTTGAAATAAACATTCAGTTGATACAAGGTTTTTACAGGCTTAGGATAAAGGTTTTAAAGTTAAAACCAGACCAAATCCCACCCAATGCCCAAACCCCAGCCACTGGATGCAGTTTTGGTCCCAAGCCCGGATAAAGTACCAAAAAAAAAAACAAAAAAAAACTGTGCCAAGTTGTGTGCGGATCGGGTGGTCCTCTGTGGAGCAGCCAAAAGACCAACAACAACATTAAGACTAAAAAGCCTTTTGCTTTCTAAGAGGTTCTGCCTAAATGAGAATATCATATCATCATCATACCTGAATTCTTTACTCACGTTCTTTTATGCCTAATTTCAGCAGATATAGTGTATACATTTCATCATAAAAATTTGCACACTTGCGCAATTGATGTTCCTGGTTGTTCTTCATCATTTAATTCTATGTCCCACACACAGCTTCCATACAGCACTCTACTGCAGGTCTGGATTCTGTACCCATATTTATATTAATGGATCTCACACTCTCACATAATTACTGTACCTGTGTGTAAAATGATTCTCAATTGTATGAACTATAAACAGTTCCCTGATTAAAACACTATTATAACACAATGTTCATTTCACTGGGGACTGAAAAGTTTTTTTTTATTTTTTTTTTTACTTACTGTAAATGACATCATTGCTGCCATAGAAACATTTACAGTACATTAGTATTGCTCTTCCTTTTCCAGTTGTTGCTATGATTCCCTCTTAGACTGTTTTCTCAAATTGACTTGGATTCCAGTCACTTCTGTTCTGGAACATTGGGTCACTAATGTATCTTGAGAGCATCATCCTGACTTTATTTAATTAATTAATTTATTGATTGATTGCGTTTTCACTTATTTATTGCCTCTTAGTGAAAGGTGGTTAAACTCTGCACTCGACGGTGTAGAGAGCCATGTGGCGAGTTTTTGCCGGCTGACTTGATAAATGGAGCAGATGGCAGGAGACAGTTCGTTTTATTTGTATTTTGTTGTTGTTGTCACTGCTACAATCACTACACTTAATTAGTCCATACATTTTTTTTTCTTCATGAAGTAACGGACATCTGTTTTTAATAAAAGCAACAAGGTCAGAAAGCTTCCAGAGGAATCAGTCCTTCTTTTGAAGCACGTGTGGACAAAATAACAAGAAATTGAATTAAGAAGTTAATTATTCTGTTAATCCAATTAAACGTATCCCCTCAAAATATTTACTTATTTGAATGTTACTCACCCTTATCGTCTATACCGCTTTATCCTGTATACAGGGTCACAGGGCGCCTGGAGCCTACCCCAGGAGACTTAGGAATGTACAGAATACAAAGCAGTTACCATGAGAAAGTCAGATCAGATGATGAATTAGGTAGGAGTCTTGATACTATATTTCTGGACTGAGGCTGCATTTTAAGTATTTAACTGCATTAACACTCAACTGGCGGCACAATGGCTTAGTGGTTAGCACTGTCACCCCGCACCACCAGGGTCCAGGTTCGATACCTCACCCTCGGGTCAGTGTGCATGGAGTCTGTATGTTCTTCCTGTGCTTGGTAAGTTTCCTCCAGGTACTCTGGTTTCCTCCCTCAAAAGACAGATTAGGCTAATGGCTGTTCCCAAATTGCTTGTAGTGTGTAAATGTTCATGTCAGTGTTGACTGGGTTATAAAATGGGAATATCTACAATGTTAATCACCATTGGCCTCCACGGTCCCTATCTGGACTAAAAAGGTTCCTAGATGGATGGATGGATGGATGGAACACTCAACTAAAGTATAAATATAATAAAATAATACTAAAGTATAGAAGTAACGTACAATTATTTATAAATGTTGTCCTGACCCTTCATCTTCACTAAGTACCAATTCTGTTCATGAGAATATTGAGGATGAGGCAGGAGTAGACTCTGGGTGGGATATCATGCACAACATGCACAAATGAACACAGCCAGCAAGTGGGTGAAAAAAACACCACATGCTACCAGATGCTACTTATTTGCCTGCTTGTTTTTTTAGAGAAGTTTAAAAAATCAATTGGCATCAATTCTGTTTAATAAGAATATTCTGTCCCAAAGTTAAAAGAACCATATCTCTAATTTGAAGTTTTTGCAGACATCATCCTAAAACCATGTTAACCATACAAAGTCAACTAAAACAACAGTGTCATTGCGGGTCAACCAGGCGTTGAGCTGGCAACCCATCCCTGTAATGAACTTCCACAGAAACAACCCAATCTCCTATCTTTTTTTTTTTAATTATTATTATTATATTTTGGGTATTTCCAATTTTCTCCCCAATTTAGTCGTGGCCAATTCCTCCCCGTCACTAGGGGGCTCCCTCATTAAA
>JAQQZT010000012.1:5290031-5300251 GCA_030068275.1 Clarias platycephalus | reverse complement strand
TTTTGATTCATACACATTCACATTTCATACAAACTTAAATAATTCTTTTGATTGTGTAAAGCTGCTTTGCGACAATTGTTAAAATCAAATTGAATTGAAATTAAAAGTCAGAACAGGAAATGATTTCCTGTTGTTTCATAATATTAAATATAACTATTGAAGTGTAAGAAATCTGTCACTTTTCAATATTTAAGATAATACAGTGCATTGATTGCCAAACTGCTTCATGTAAAAGGAATAATGTTCTTGAACATTGCTGTTATTGGTGAATTAATACATTTACATAGGGGTATTCAAGTCCGGGGGTATTTAAATGATGATATTTAAATGATGATGATGATGATGTTTCTGATGAATGAAAGCATAAATCTGATTGATCTTGAATGAAACTCTTAGTGACAATAAAAAATTTAAATAGTGCAGACATTTTTTTTTAAGTGAAACGTCTGATCCTTGAAAATTGAAAGATAACTCATCACCAACTTGTGGAAGAGTGTGTGAACACACAACCGTTTACCAGCACCACTTACAGCACATTAAGGAACTGGATTGGGAGTTATTGCCACATCCCGCGTCCAGTCCTGACCTCACTCCAAGACATTTCCACACGTTTAAGCCATTGAAGGAGTTCCTCAGTATGTGCTTTTAATCAGCGTGCGGCTTTTCACTATTAGAATGGCATGGCGTTTACCTTAGAATCATCAGTGTCTAGTCTATGTGTACTATGCGTGTCAGAAAAACCTGGCATGTCCTTGCTTTTTGTTGGAAACAATAACAGCAGGTAAATTGGGTGTTGAGGTGCTAGCCCTGCGTATTGACATCACTCACCAAACACAGTGCTCTGCTCTGATCTCGTTGTTGGCCCAATTCAAAGCCTTTAAGAATTGGCCCCTATTTTAGAGCTTCGGTGGTCTAACCAATCATGGAGCTCAGATGGTGGGATTTGTCTGAAAAACCTTTTCTATATTCATCTGATCTACTCTACACCTGCCCATCAAACCACCTCTGTTACTTTCATACAGATCACAGACGTGCAACAGCAGTGCAATAATCCTGGCCTGAGCAGACTGTGTGAATGGGGCTTACAGTCATGTCTAGAAATAATAATTATTATTCTTTTTTTAGTATTAGGCAAATACAACCTCAGACAAACAACAACATATAACATTTTTCACCATGACATTAATTATTTAACGAAACCTTGATTCTTTAATTTTTTTGGTGTGCTTCAGATCATGGTCTTGTTGCATGACACAATTTTGACCAAGTGTTAACCGTCGGAAAGATGGCCTCACATTTGCTCCTACCATACTATGGTATATAAATGAGTTCATGGTCAACTCAATGACTGCATGATGCCCAGGTCCCATGGTTGCAAAAACACCACCATGCTCAAGTTTGAGGTTTTCCTGCTGAAATGCTGTTGTGCGCTAAACATTGCGGTCAAACTATCCCACTTTCAAACCTTCCTCAGAAGCACCTTCCGAACAAACCTTTTTTTTTTTTTTTTTCGTCTTCTTCTAAGTGTGCAGTCATGGTCTTTTACCATGCTCAGTGAGGCCTGTAGGGTCTGAGATATAGCTCTTGAGTTTTATTGCATTTCTCTGAGCATTGCTTGGTCTGACCTTGGGGGTGAATGTTCTGGGACGTCCTCTCCTGGGAAGTCTGACAATTGTCGTAAATGCTTTTGGAATTCATTTTACAGCGAGAAAGATTATTCACAAGTGGAAAGCATTCAAGACGTGCAAATCTTACCAGGAAGAAGATTCTTTCTGGGAAAATTGCTTCTCTAAATCTATTGCTTATGCATTGTGTTAACACACACCTGAATGCTCCAGACCAGAAAACTGCCAAAACTTCTGCTTTTAAAGAGGTCTGCCTCACCTGCCTTCACCTGCTGATGATCAATTAATCAAGGGCTGATGATTAGGAGCCCCTGGCTGCAACCCTCTTAAATCCTGTGAAAGCAGTATGGGAGGGACCTAGAATTGCATGTTTAGGGGGATTTTTGAAGCTTTAGTTTTTGTTGAATAAATAATGGCACAATAAAAAAAGTTATATGTTGCCGATTGTATGTTGTTATACTTGCCTAATACTGAGACCCGCCATGATCAGATGAAATTTTTTATTATAGAAAAACACATAGATTTCAAAGGGGCACTAAATTTAACATATTACATATGGATAAGGGTGTTTGGAGTGAGATAAAGCCAGATGTAACATGATGGGTGCCAGGTGTTGAGAGTAACATGTTGAGATACACTGTAGAAGATCCAAGTCTTGGGATGGGATCAAAACGGCACCATCACACACTTTTCCTGCTGGAGACAGGGGGAATTTCATCATCAGAGACATAAAAGAAATAAATCTAAAGTACTGAAATGATGTAGGCTTCACCTTTGCATTCTATCTTTAATCCTTTTTGACTTAATCATTGTCTTTGTCTGTATCATTCAGCAGCGGCGTAGGCGTCTGGATTGACTGCGACACGAGTCTGTTGATAGCAGTAAAAATAGTCGGCCAGCTGATTTAATTTCGCAGCCTTGTGTTCCTCCCTGAAGAGAGGATGATTAGGGTGAGGGGAAGGTAGCACGTCTGGGACCGTCGCTGCATTCTGACTGCTTGGAAGAGGATGAAACAGATGCCGCCGCTTTCAAGCAAATGCAATTAAGTGCACAATTAAATTAAAAAGGCCGCCGTTGTGCGGCCAATCCGGGGGGAGCTGGGAGCCAAGTATTGAAACATGTCAAGTGTTAAGTTGCTAATTGTGTGTTGTTGTTGTTGTTGAATGTTGTTTCCTTAGACGGACTTCATCACACTTATTGTGACAGAGTATGCCATATCTCATTATCATCGGTACATTTATTTATTACTCTATATCAGCCTTATGTATAGAAAGCACTGTTCCAAAAAAAAGTGCCCTCTAGGGTGCCCTTACACATGTGGCACATGTTATAAAGTACCCCAATGGCTGCCTGTCAGATGACACTTCATGTGAGAAAATGCCATGCCATGCCATGCCCATTCCCTATATGTAAGAAAACATAATAAACTGCCCTCTAGGGTATCAAAAACATTCTAGTGTGCCTTTTCAGTTAGGACTACATAGGTTTCCACTGCATGTCAGGAAACATGATGTATCGCCCCAATGGGTGCCCTTGCTGTGAAGACTACATGATACAGTACCCTATAGTTTTCCAAACAAGTAAGAAAAAAATATATAATGCCCTTTAGGTGGTTTTTTTTTTTTTTTTGGTGCAGGAAATTTGATGAAGTGCCCTTTAGTGTATACATGGTGCAGTCCCTTATAGACTCCCTTACATGTGGGAAAATTAGATAAAGTTGCGCTTCTATATGTCAGAGAACTTGAAGCAGTGCCCTATAGGATTCCAATTTGTTCACAAAAACACCATTAAGTGCCTTACTGGATGTCCTTTGAGATGAGACAATATAAAAAATAGGATGAAGTGCCCCATAGGTTTCCCTTTATGTAGCTCTGTCCCACTGTATATAGGTGGTGCTGTTTTCCCCCCACCCCTGCCCCTAAGGAAGCCCTAACGGAACCATAACTGAGGAACTACAACTTATCATGAGAGCACATGCCCTGAAGGACCCGAAAGTCAAATCAAATGATATTATAACGATAGTGAAAACAACAGGACAGTTAGAAGACACGACTTAAAACTAAGAAGTGAGCGATGCTGGGAGATGCGTCCACTCGTGGAGACGAAGGATTACCCTCATCCCGGTGCTGATAAATAATTGAAACCCCAGCGCTTTACGGCATGTCACATCATATCAAGCAGCGTGGATACAGGACTGGCCATCATCCTGCAGCGTTATGACAGAGATGATGGTAATGGAGGTGATGATGTTGTCTGAACACAAGATGACAGCAATGTCAGTGGCACTGTGGGACTGTTAGAGTGGCTGCAAGTGCATGTGTGTGTGTGTGTGTGTGTGTGTGTGCGCGCGCGCGTGAACTCTGAATGGAAGGCTGTGATGGATCACAGAGGAGACCCGGAACCCAGAATGAGCCTCGGAGGTGTATGATGGCAGATCATGATGCAGGAGCTCCATTATGGAGAGAACAGCAATGAGACCCAAAACATCTCCCAGCAGATCCACAGAGATGATAAATGTCTTGCTGTGTATCTGTGCACAAATGTAGGTTTGTCCACTATAATGTCCTCACATTCGACACAGTAATGACTCATGCTGGCCGGTGCTACTGAAGATTAGTGCTGGAGTCTGTGCATAGAGAAACGCTGCTGACTATCTCATTTTCAGGATACAGTGGTAATCAGTCTGTTTGAGATTTTTTTTTTTGCTAAGCTCATTATTAGCTAAGTGGCTCACTTTCATCTCAGCAGTAAATGACACTACAGTAGATGCTAACCTTGTACAACAGTTGGTATATCTTTGCAACTATTTATATTAGTAATTTCATTAACTACCATTATTTAATACATTAATTAGGAAATAATAAATAATAATAATGGCTGAATACAATAACTTTTATCTACGCTGCTAATTCAGTATATTACAAACGCAGTTTTTGTGTATACATTTTTGTCTGCACAAATGTTCAAGGCTATCCAAATAACATACAAATGTTATGTTTACTAGACACAACCCTTGTCAGCTTAAAACATACACCAGGACAAAAGTATTTGTCCAAACCAGTTTATTATTGAATTCAGGTGTTTCAATCAGTCCCCTTTTTCCCAGTGAAGGGCAAGCTTAATGCTTCAGCATAAGACATCTTGGGAAAGGTCCTTTTCTATTCCAACATGACTGTTCTCTAGTGTACAAAGCAACGACTACTGTATAAAGACATGGTTTGATGAGTGTGTAAGAACTTGACAGGCCCTAACACCGAGCCTTGACCTCAACCCCATCGAGCACCTTTGGGATGAACTGTAACGGAGATTGTGAGTAAGGCCTTCTCGTTCAACATCAGTGCCTCCTGATATCATAAATGCTCTATATGAATGAATAGTTACGAATTCCCACTGAAATACTCCAAGATCTTGTGGACAGTTATAACTGCAAAAGGTGGACCAACTCCATATTGAAGTATATATATTTGGATACAATATCACTGCAGATTTGGAGAATTTTTTTTGTCCAATATAAGCCAATATAGCTTTATTTATTTAAGTTCAGTAAACAACATACACTACCAGTTTGGACACACCTTCTAATTCGATGGTCATTCCTGTATTTTTTTTTCTACACGGTGAAAAGTAATCAGAAAAAGAAACGATCTCCTTCAAACAGTTAATAATCTGAGGTGCTGTTTGTTAATTGGTGATTTCTGAGGCTGGTAACTCTAAACAGATCACCTTTTTTGCTTTCTTGCTTTCATGGGATGGTTTTCATGAGAGTCAGTTCATCACGTTGCTTGACTTTGCAAATGCACTTGACGATACTGTTCTACCATACATCATTTATAAAATACATCTAATTAGGTGGTGCAGAAGTGGGAGAAAAGTTGGACTGCCTTCCCAGGGTCCCAATGGTGAGAGGCTCCTTGCAAGCCTGGAATGCAAAGTGAGTGATATGGATCAAGAAAGGAAAGGGGGCTCAGTGAGACTGATTATGTATAGAGCCCAGAGCTCTCTGCGATGCCCATGCATATAAGATATACAGTAGCGTGTCAAAGATGGAAAAGAAAAATAAGAAAGTTTTTAGAAGAAATCCAATTATTGGAGAAATAGAAAGAAGGCTGAGTGGGAATGGTGAGAGGAGATCAAGAATGTGTCTTGAACCGCATCTATGTAATTTACTGTCATCTTCTTGTTTATTGGTTTTGTTTGCATCAGTTGTCCATGTTTGTGTCTTCGAAAAGCTCTCAGACAGCCATAAAACCCCATCAAAGCATCATCTGGAGAGAAGCGGATCATCTGCTGCTCTACACAACACTTTCTGACCTCTTTAGCTCCTCCTCGGGCACTTTTAAGTGATACAGAATACAATCCAGGCCCAGATCTGAGCAGGTGAGGGTTAAGTGGTTGCTCGAGTGGCTCTCTGCCAGTCCTTGGGTATGACTTTTAACTTCTACCACTGAGCCACCTGTAAGTCATCACAAATTTTCTTTAAAAAAAAAAAAAAAAAAAAGCCAGTAAACACCACTATAAAACTACTCCACAAGCAGAATATAATATTACGAGCGCCTTGTTTAGACCTATAAAGTTTACAGAATGTCTCCAGTTTCCATGGATACAGCCTAAATTGTTCGCTTGTCCTGTCTGGTGATAGGTTTTATTTTTGATTGCATGTGTTTAATATTGTACGAGCATCCCTCAGGACGTGCGTTTGACCTTCATTTTAAAAACAAAAACCCTCAGAATTCATCCGAGGACAAAAGGTTCGCCTCGCAACACGATTTCAGCCACGAACACCACTGACCTGTGCTGTTCCTGAAAAGACTCGAGGACATTTCCTGAGAGAGGACGATGTGGGTGGATTTTAATCAAGTCATATGAAAAGACAGAACACTAAACTAGCCCCGCCCCTCAACCCTAACTGTACCTTTGTATTTTTTCCCTTTTCATAGGGTTTGAGTTGCACAAATTGCTACTGTATGAGAGCAGTTTTTTTTTAATTATAATTTTACTTTAACCAGGTTTCTTAATAATCTTTAAACCACATAATATTCATTGTTTTGTAATCCTGCATCATGACTGTCTTAGGAAAATATTTTTGTAATTTAATCATAGAATAATACATCTGTCACAAACAAAAAAATAGCCAATTTTGGAACCTGAAACTATTACAACCTGAAGTTGATTATTTTCTTATGAAAATGTCTTTTCTTCGCATGTCTTGAAGTGTTTTATTAATTTTGTACCACAAAATTTACACTTTTTTTTAA
Source organism: Clarias platycephalus (assembly GCA_030068275.1). Classification (NCBI taxonomy): domain Eukaryota; kingdom Metazoa; phylum Chordata; class Actinopteri; order Siluriformes; family Clariidae; genus Clarias; species Clarias platycephalus. The sequence goes on along the minus strand of JAQQZT010000012.1, from coordinate 5,293,371 downwards.
ACATCCTACTTTTTTTTTTTAAATCAATTTCTAGCTATGTTTAAAGTTCTTATTATCACATATGCTATAGCAGCTTTAAACATATTAAATTTTTCAATGTTTTTTGGCCTTGAAGTTAAAAAGGTACACAGCTATTTAAAGGCAACCTAAAGGACCAGGACGCGGAGGAAAATAAGACCTATAGTCGGTCGTGATGCAACTTATAGGTCTCCAACCAAAGTTGCAGAGCGGTACTAAGAGGGAACAATTAGAGTGTGTAGAGTGAGAAACTGGAAAAGAAAGGACAAGATCAGGGAATGACACATTGGACATTTTTAAGGATGGCTGGACTGGAAAATAGTCTTTAGGAGGCCCGGGAAGATGTTGAAGATTGAGACCTACAGGTGGCAGATATGTAACCGATTGCATTCCAACTTCCATTAAACAACAAGTAAAAAGAATAGAAGAAAATTCATGTTTAAACATTCAGTTAATTCCCCAGTGTGCGTGAAACCTGAGGAAAAACCATTCCCTTGGCTTCCTGTTGGCTTAAACAAGTCAGTTAGATTTTGTCTTTTTCTTGTCTCATCGTCTTGGTGTTTACCGGACGTTGGCATCCACTATGTTGCATTACTGCCACTTTATGGTCTTGATCTCCTTCATCTTCCGTTCAATATAAATCTGATTCTCCAGTCCCGTTGCCCTTAAGGAGCCCATCAATTACTTTCCTCCTTGCAGAGTCCACACCAATCAACCTCAAAACCTAATTAGATTTTCTCCCTGTTGTGACCTCATAAAAGAAGACGCCCCTCCCTCCCTCATCCAGCTTGCTTCCCAAATTCTCATGTTCTCTGCAGGGGCGTGTCTCAGCAGTAGCCCATTTACATAGACAGTGAGATGGCATGTTTGAAGGAGGTGTGGAATAAATAAAGGAGTTTGAGGTATAAAATATGCATTATCTGAGGGGTATGTGAGCTAGAGCATTAACACACACACTTTGGGTGAGCTCTGAGACCTGTTTTAACTTGTTAAAGAAATAGTCAAATACAGGACCTACCCACTGGAGACTCATTCCGTAAAAGCTAAGTTCATACAGAAACATCACCGTATTAGTAGTTAAGAGATTTTTATTGTTACCTGCTTGTCTTTAGGCTCTCCATTATTTTGCATTACCGCCAAGACCTTCTTAGCACTTGATCTCCATCAATTTCCTTTCAGTTTAAATCTCTATTCTAGTCCTGTCACCCTTAAGAAACCCATCAAATACTTTCCCTCCTTGTCCTCTTTCTTCATTTTCTAAAATACTTTTCACCGTGTACTCAACCTTTCCAAATTCCCATTGCTCCTCTAAAGGTTGAGTACACTCGTTTCTTGCCTTCAGCTCTCGGTTGACACTTGTTTCTTATCTTCTTGGTGTTTCCCGGCAGGCGACGCCCTTCCTCTCTTGTCCTCGTTCTCCATTTTCGACTCATGTGAAGTGAACACCTTATAAATCTCTGTGTATGATGTAGCTCTTACTAGAGAAACAATACTTGTATTAGAACAAGTGCATTAATACTGTATAAACCAGTGTTAGCACGTCATTAACATCAGTGCTGCTGTTCAAGGAAATTAATCAGCACTTTCTAACTAATGAAGGTCTTGAATTGAGAACTGTTGTTGTAAAATGGTTAACATAAGAGGTGCATGTACTGTATGGTTCGGAGAATCCACCCTTGAGAAAACCTTCCAGCTTGGCTTCATTAGGCTTTTTACAGGTTGGCGTGCTTTTCTGGTTTCTCGGATGTTCCTCTGTCTGTGATTTGATCTCTTGTGACTTTTCAGAAAGACTGAGCAGCTCTGAACCTGACTGAGAATAAGTATGATCTCGGTCAACAAGTAGGTGAAACAATCTGTGTATTTTCTTCGACTTTCTGATGAAACAGTCCTTGTTTGCTTTTCCTGTTGGTGTGATTGAACTTGTCATTTCCTGGTCTGTTTTGGACTTGAGATTGCAGCACCATTTGAAGAACTAATCTCATTTTGTTGTGAATGATTGGCTGCCAATTACCCTTCAGTGCGGAAGCAGACAGGTCCAGAGTGACAGAAATAAGCAGGTGAAATCATTCCAGAGCCAAACAACATATGGGCACCTTTAGTTCCACAAGCTGTTTGATGATTCGGGTTGTCCCTGTACTATGCCAATTTGCGGTGGAATGATTTCAGCTAATGAGATTGTCCTTTTGTTTATCCCTTACTCGACATCCTGTATTCAAATAGTCTCCGCCGCTCGAACATACCCACTTTATGCGCGTTTATCCATGACTTATATCTATACTGTAAGACCTTAAAATAGAATTCGTTTCTTTTAACTAGATTTATGCAACTACTGTATTTAATGAACCTTATGAACTGAAACCTCATTAAAATATGCTTTTCTATTTCAGGCAGACGAACCCCTGCTGCGAAAAGTTCAGTGCTGGTGAACAAAAGATAAGTGAATAAAGTTTAAATGCCATGACAGAAAGCCGGAAAGCTGACCGTCGGGTCTCAGTTCTCTTCAAGCTTAAATTGGATCTGGTCTCAATAATATCTGGTTTGTTTGAAAATGTTTGCAAAACTAAAGCATCTATTAACACATATATTCTGACCAGAGTTAAGCACTTTATTTACTAGAGCACCAGAATTATGTAAGTATACGGTACTTGTGGCTGCAGGACATAACCTAGTAAGTGTGAGGAATCAGAGCAGAGGACGTAACTGCAGGTAAAAGCCATTTGTAATAAAAGCAGGCAATCAAAACACACAAAATTGCAATGAATCAACAGGTCAGGATCAGGTGATGGTCAAACAGCCATACTGTGGACTACACACACTCGTAAATCACTGGGGGGAAAAAACAAGGTCACGCAGAAAGACAGAAAATGGGCTTAGTAACCTACTGGAACAGTGTCTTTTTATATTATCTGCTTGTGTGTGTGTGTTGGGGGTGTGAGAGAGAGAGAGAGAGAGAGAGAGAGAGAGAGAGAGAGAGAGAGAGAGAGATGCCAGGTTTAAACAAACAATAGTCAGGTAAGTTGAAACATGTTCGTCATCAATGGCCATGTTTGTAGGCCGGGTTCTGGGAACTGGGGTCTGTCTGTCTGTCTATCTATCTATCTACGGTATCTCCCACAAGTGAGTACACCCCTCACATTTCAGCAGCCACGTTAGTATGTCTTCTCAAGGGACAATACTATATTACAGTATTTCTCGATTGGTTTGGCTCATTTCTTGAAACCGAGATGACATTCTTAAAACCATACGGTCATTTGGCCAAACAGTCTTACAGTTCGGCACAACATTATAGCTCACTAGCAAAATCAAATATCTTTCCCCAAAC
>JAQQZT010000012.1:5265423-5278801 GCA_030068275.1 Clarias platycephalus | reverse complement strand
TCTCCACATCATTGCATTCAGTTTTTATTCACAATTTGTTTAGTGTCCCAACTTTTTTGGAATCCGGTTTGTAATTAAAAGTTATAAAGGCCAGGTTTTTATTCTGAAGCCGAAAACTAATAATAATAACCTGTACATTTTGTTTAACTTTGATTACAAAATCTGAGGTGCACAAACTTTTGCCCTCGATGCCATCATATCATCAATATAGACGGCATGTACTGTATATACGCTATGCAGTGTAAAGCTCACTAAAGCACTACACCTGTCCTGAGAGGTGCAGTGGAAGAGCCGCTATAAAATATGTATAAACAACGTGTTTTTCATTCCATATTCTGCTTCAGGGAAAATCATTCACAGTTAACCCTGGTGTTTTGCTCACCCTGGTTACTTTTTCATATTTTATTGCAACAGCACTGTAAAATTGATTTGCCCACATTATTTTATTTGAGGCTAAAACACAGTCACCACAATCCTATTAATTCTTTAGGATTATAAACACAAGTCATTGTTTTTTTTGTTTTTTGTTTTGCTCTTAAGCATAATTCAAATGTTCCTGAGCAGAATATAATTAGCTAGTGCTGCAAAAAACGTCTTGCATGTAAAGACATAACAGAGCATAAATGAAACACACAAATCACATTGGAACTGTTTGAATGCACGCAGTGTTGCGGTTGCCCCAAATGTAGATGTTTTACAGTATGTCAGATATCTGCCCTTACAGAGTGAGCACTGGTGGCTCAGTGGGAGGTTTCTCACCTGCCATGTTCAATTCCCAGCTAATGCCCAATGCCCATTGGATAAAATGGGTGGGTTGCATCAGTAAGGGCATCCGGCTGAATACCTGTGCCAAGTTGTGGCGGTGAGGACTGGATGGTCCGCTGTGGCGAGCCCTTGACAAGAGCAGCCAAAAGACCAACAACAATAACAACATCTGCCTCTTCAGTTTGACTCGGGAAGATAATAAGTTAGGCTGAAAAACAAAAAAGCTTAAGGATATCTGTTTAACATCAAGCAAACACACATGTGTCTCCAAAGACATTTTTATGGCTCAGCACAGTATTTTTCATTTTTCGAATAAAATGAAAAATGAGGCATATAAAACAATCATGAGCTATATTGTTATTCCCATCAGGGAAGCGTACAGTTCTTATTCTCATTCACCCACTCACCCATCATCTATACCACTTCATTAGGGCACAAGGCAGTGTATACCCTGGACAGGGGTGCCAATGCATCGCAGGTCACAAACACATACATACACTCACATGCTCATTCACACGCTACAGGCAATTTGGGGTCACCAGTTAGTCTTTGGACTGTGAGAGGAAACCGAAATACCGAACCTGCTCCACCAAGCATGAGAACATGCAGACTCCACGTACACAGACCCGAGGCAGAATTCGAACCCGGATGCTGGAGGTGCAAGTGCTAACCACCGCGCCACCGCTTCTTCTTCTGTTCAAGAATATTCCCTATTTATTTTATTTTACTCAACTCAAAAGTACAGCAAATATCTGTACTCCTAGTTAAGTACATTTCTGCATGGCGTTAAGTTACTTAACCACATTACATTTGGAGCACTTCACCACCTGCAGACTCTTATGCACAAGAGTGACTTGCATCTCCTAATAATTTAACAGATACAGTACTTGAATTTAACAGATAACGTACTTCTGTACTCTTACTCAAGTACACAAGTAAATATAAGACTTAACTTCTACTTGATTAATATTGGACCTATTTATTCAAGTACAGGATTTGTAAGACACTACTTTGCACCTCCACTGCCTAGAACTGGGGAACATAGGACTATTTGTCATGCTGCCATTACTGTATGATAGAGATCTGGTGATCGTAGGACCCTGAGAATATAGGGATACAGTATGTGGGTGTTAACTTCTTTCCAGAGTCTGTCGCTGTGAGAACCAACCGACAGTATGTGCTGAAAAAGACAGATCCTCTCTGCAATATAAATATGATTTGAAACTCTTATTTCCACAATTGTTCCACATTGCTGTTGTATCGTACTGCAATTTATTGTAGAGTGCGAAAGTTGGCCTCCTCCTCCTCCTTATCGCACCCATCTGCAGCCCTTCACACCTTCTGCACATCTCTGTGTAACGTAATAGCCCTCTGTCTGTGTGTGTGTGCGTGTGTTGCGTCAACACACCCGACTCTCGCCACTTCTCAGGCGCAGCCACAGGTATTCCGGCTGGCAGATTTTTCCAGAAAACTGCGAAGAAGCTGTGACCATGTGTGTTAAGTAGCGTGAGGACTGAGGGCACGACAGGAGGGCTGTGTGTGATCCAAACACTTTCTGATTGAAGACGAAGAGTGTCGAGCTGCTGAACCTGAAATGCCTAAGACGTGTGAGATTTGGATTTTCTCTTCGACCCGTGAATGCTGTCACTGAACTTCTTTGGGTCCTGGCATGGGTCTGAAGATGATGCGGATCGCTCAGAGCTTTCCTATTAAAGTAATTACAACAGTGGCATGATTACATTATACACCTCTTTAAGTAAAATTAACCCAGGAAAAATATGTTTATATTTGTAAGAAGCAAAGGTCTTCCCTCAATTTTTACCCATTTTTCTAGCCAGCTCTCCCTTATCATGAAATCTAACACAAGCTTCCCCTAAGACAGGCATCACCAAATGGTTGACTGTGATCCAGATCCGGACCCTGATGCTTTTCTGATAAATTAAAATAATTGATGCGCTAGATTACGTTTTCCTCAAAGTGGGCGTGGCTCAATGCATCACTCAACAGAGCCAATTAATATGATAGTTTACTGTTTTTAGACAGAGTGTGCAGAAGAAACATAAACGAAAGAACAACACAAGCTGGTTTCCTCCAAAAATAAGCAAAGTAGGCTATGAAAACTGAACCTACAAAGATGAACGGACAGATCGTGAAGATGAATGGACAGTTTGTCTCATGTGAGGGCACGCAAAATACCCAAACTGAGAGCCCAGTATGACAGAGCAACCAGAGTTCTTTCACATCCATTTAACTTCAAAACTGACCATTATTTGTCATCATCACTGATCTCTATTAAACTACATTAAACTCAACAACCATTAGTGATCACCACTGTTCCCAATAACCAATCACTGCACAAAATGTATGCTTTTTGCACTCAGTCAATGCCACTCTTAAATTCTAGCCAGAATAGGTATAATTATATCCTTTAGCTGCTCAGTGGCTGACATGGCTAAGGATTCAGCTTTCACCCAGTTTTAGAACAATGGGCCAAATGTTATTCTGGCATTTCACCTTCTATCTTGACTGGCTGTCAAGACAAAAAGCAAGAATTTGGGTTTGTTTGACCTCGGCTAGTACACACCAGTATGAGCAAGTGAACATGAAACACTGTAGATAAGCTAAGCTTCTATCTATCACTGTTACTGAGACTCTCAGCTTGGGATTCAGATACACTAACAATCATATGAAGTCAACAGGCCTGGGTTTTACATTGACATTTGTTATTCATTAGGAATGCACTTGAGACCGTGCTGTTAGCAAATACAGATTTGTGTGTAATGGCTCGATAAACCTTTCTGCTGAAGAGGTGAATGGAGCAGAGCTCACACAGTTCAGATCACGAGTGTACAAAACTCAAAAAGTCTGAGTCAAGGAGAATTAATCACACACACACATACACACACACACACACCAGGCTTATCCACCTAAACAGGAAATGAATGTCTTACTTTGCCTCCTATCTCATGTTCCTGCTGTGGGATTGCCAGAGAAAAACAGCCAAAGCAAAAAGGATATTCTCTAGCGCTGACCGTCGCTCTAAAAGGAGTTTAAAATCACATCTCACCCGACAGATAAATCAACTTGTAGTTTATTTCTTGTGGGTGTGGCAGGGATCTGTCAGGCTGAAATATATTTTTCTGATTCCTCGCACTACATCTAGTAGGCATTCAGCACTCTACAGTACATGGAGTGTTACCAACTACATGACTTTCTTGCTACAACTGTTCACCTGTTAAGTGACTTTTAATTTCAAAGAGACACACTGTCTCACGGGTGCAGTCAGTGTCCAGGAAGGCTCGGTGTGGAAGGTGACGGTCAAGTGCAGAAGATACAACCTTTGGGAGGCAATCCGTGATCAAATGAGGTGATGTTCAAAGGAGCGAAGCGACGCGGTCGAGCCAGAGAGACGGCCTCTTCTCAGAGGTGTGCAGTGAGTGGGGAGTTCCTCGGAGTAATCCGAATATGCAGGGAGAGGATAGTGGCATAAGTAATGTATTCCAAACATTCTACTCACCGTACTGAGTGGCCGCAAGCCATTTATTGGAAGTGGATGACCATGGGAGGGTGGCTGATAATCTGCTATTAGCTGTAGTGAGTCTTGGCATCCAAGCCCTGTTCTGGATCTGGTGGCGCTATCCAGGGTGCTGAATGCGTCCTGTTTGAGCGAGAAGTTACCGTCTTATGCTGTGCACTGGCGGTTAGCCCGCCATCACACCAGTCATTGATCACCATTGTTTTCAACAACCAATCACCGGTCTCCATCGTTCCCAATGACCAATCACTGATCACCATTAGAAAAATCACTAATTACTATTCTTCTAAGTGGCCAACCATTTTTCTCAACAATCAATTACTGACCATTATTTGATTAATCACTGATCTTCATTGCTCTCAATGACCAATCACCAATGTCCATTGTTCTTAACAACCAATCAGTGATAACCATTGTTCCCAATGACCAATCACTGATCACTATTCTTCTAAGTGGCAAACTACTGATAACCATTTTTTCTCAGCACTCAATTACTGGCCATCATTTTTGATAAATCACTGATCACTATTGTTACCAATGACCAATCACTGATCACAGTTTTTCTTAACAACCTATCACTGATCACCATTGTTCTCAGCAACCAATCACCAGGCACCATTTTTCCCAATGACCAATCACTGACCACTATTCTTCTTAACAACCAGTCACTGATCACCATTTAAGCAATTACTGATGTCCATTGTTTGTAACAGCCAATCAGTGATAAAGATTTCTCCCAATGACCATTCACTGACCATCACTGCAGACTTTTCTACCTGCAGACTTTTGTATACATTTTTGCCTCCTTATTTTGTATTACACAAAATAAATTGTACTACGGTATGATTTTCTTTTCCAATCTAATCTCATGTCATCCTCTAGTGACATTTTAATCAATTCCCCCCGCACAAGCATTGGCAAACCTATGCCTGAGTTTCAGGATTTGCAAATCACCAGCACCATGTGGACTATTTGTGCTTGCAATTTGTTCCACTGTACACACAAATAAGCCTCTGTTATTTTTGGATCTTATTAAATCAGGTCCTTAGTCTGTAGAATGTGGTTTGGGATGCGACTCTGAATTCTCATTAAATATCTATTAATTGTGTCTTGCAACCATCAGATTAATTTGTGTAGTGGGAAGTGTTGCAGCACAACCCGTGGTACTGAATGTTCTTCTGCCTGTAGCCTGCAGTAGCATTTTTTTGCCAGAGAGGGCGAAAGTTCCTAATCTTTTAACATGGGTGATGATAAAATGGCTGTGTGTATGTTTTATTTTTCGATTGTATATTTAAGTCAGGAAATGTGAAACATTAAAGCATGAAGAAAAAAAAAAACACACAAAATGTAGGGAAGTTCTAAAAATACACTGAGCATAAAACAGAAATAATCTAAATTTATGTTTATGACCTTATGGTGCTGCTTAACAATATGAAATTAATTTGCTAGAATGGATAGCACCATAGAAACTGATGAGTCAGGGATGGCTCGGCTTTGACCTGCCCTCTAGCAGATACCAGATTTACTCTACCAGATGCATAAAAGGTACACAGATGGGTGTGTAAAAAATGTGCTAACATAAAATCTGTGTTACGTGTAATGATGCAATTAGCAATACATCTGGATCAGGTTTTACAATATCCGTGTGACGCTACATTACTGGATTAACCCCTACGACTGTGCAAATAATTCCTGTACTGTTTAATTAACATCTCTGAGAGGGCAGCCGTGATGAGTCGTCTCATGCATTATCATTAGCAATGAATAAGGCATGATCTTGCAGCTGTGCTGAAAAATGCTCAATGTGTGCATGTTTTACAGGCAGAGAAGCTTCCAGGACTATCCTGATTACCATGTGCGAGTCCACACACACACACAGAACCAAATGTGGTTGCTTAATTTAGAACTTCCAAGGGCTTTAACAGAGACACAAAACAGAGACCGTCATTAGAGGTTATGATGCATTTATGATTAGTCAGTTAATACTCGTTATAGAACTCGTTACACAAAACATTCCAGTATGTGGACTTGCTACTCTAAATTTCTTCTACATTACACTACGCTACCAAAATAACACTACAACACCACAGGGAATCTGTACAGCTTCTATTCAGAGCCACAACCAACTCTTAATGAATAAATAATAGGATGAATGATTGCATCAGCTTTATCATTATAATTAGTTAATTTTTTTGTAGTAAGAGTGTACTTAAATATAAGTTGATAATATTAGTTGTAGTAGCAGTATTTGTTTGTGTAATTATTGTTATATTAATTAGAAAAATAGTAGTGTAATTGTCGTATTATAGCTGCTCATTGAGTATATAGTGATAGTAGTGTAAGTAGTAGTATAATAGTTATTCATCCATTCATGCATTGTCTATAGCACTATACCACTAATCCTTGTCTATACCACTAATTGTTTTCAGTACTATAATAATTTTAAGTAGTAGTATTAGAATTGCTTATGTTTGTAACAGCAGTTCAGTTATTAATATTAGAAGTAGCATAGTTGTATTAGTATAAAGTTTTAATAGTAGCAGTATTATATTATTATTAATAGTTGTATAGTCATGATTAATACTATTGATAATCAAGATTAGTACTAGTAGTCATCAAAGTAGCAGTAGTAGTAGTAGCAGTAGTAGTAGCAGCAGCAGCTTAGATGTTAATGTTAGTATTATTAGTACTGTACAGTTGTCATTATGATTAATTGCGATTAATAGTATAGATATAGTACTATAAATATTTTTGTAGTAGTAACAGTAGGGGCTGTAGTTTTGTAAATTGCTATAAGTTATAAGCTATAAGTATAAGCTATAAGTAATGCGTAATTAATTTTGTAGTAGTAGTAGTAGTAGTAGTAATAGCAGTTGTAGTTGTAGTAGTTTACTTATTTAATGTTAGTAGCAGTACTGCAGTTGATATAATAATTTGAAGTAATATAGTTATAAATATACATAAATGTATATAAATATAGTTATTTTTGTAGTAGTAATAGTAGTTCATTCATTAATATTAGTAGCTGTACTACAGTTGCTGCCAAAATTATTATTATTGATATAGTTATAGTAGTATAGTTAATGTGGAAAAGATTTTTTGTATTAGTAGTTTAGTTGTTATTGTTTTTAGCGGTACTACAGTTGTTAATATAATATTTTTTTGTAGTTATAGTAAGGTATAGTAGTGTAATTATTTTTAGGTTAGGATTAGTAGCTTATTTGTTATTGTTAGCAGTAATGCAGATGTTGCTAAAATTATTAGTTAAGGTATCGTTGTAGCTGTATAATTTAGTAGTAGTGGTTTAGTTAATGTTAGAAGTAGTTCCACAGTTGTTAGTATTAGTATTTTATTGTATTAGTATAATTTAGTAGTAGTAGTAGTTTAGTTAATGTTATCAGCAGTACTACTGTTGTTAGTATTAGTAGTAGTGTTATATAAGAATAATTTAGTAGTAGTAATAGTAGGGGCTGTAGCTTAATTGTTAAGCTATAAGTAATGTGTAATTCGTTTTGTAGTAGTAGTAGTTGTAGTAGTAGTAATAGCAGTTGTAGTTGTAGTAGTTTACTTATTTAATGTTAGTAGCAGTACTGCAGTTGATATAATAATTTGAAGTAATATAGTTATAAATATAAATAAATGTATATAAATATAGTTATTTTTGTAGTAGTAATAGCAGTTAATTCATTAAATTTAGTAGCTGTACTACAGTTGCTGCCAAAATTATTATTATTGATATAGTTATAGTAGTATAGTTAATGTGTAATGAGTTTTTGTAGTAGTAGTATTAGTAGTTTAGTTGTTATTGTTTTTAGCGGTACTACAGTTGTTAATATAATATTTTTTTTGTAGTTATAGTAAGGTATAGTAGTGTAATTATTTTTAGGTTATAGTAGGATTAGTAGCTTATTTGTTATTGTTAGCAGTAATGCAGATGCTAAAATGATTAGTTAAGGTATCGTTGTAGCTGTATAATTTAGTAGTAGTGGTTTAGTTAATGTTATCAGCAGTACTACTGTTGTTAGTATTAGTAGTAGAGTTATATAAGCATAATTTAGTAGTAGTAATAGTAGTAGTATTACTGTATTACCAGTACTACTATTAACAATTAGCATACTAATTGTTAAAAGTAGTAGCAGTAATACAGTAGTTAATATATTAGTAGTATTATAGCCATAGGATTATAATTATTCTTTCAGTTGTAGTATTAAAAGTAGTATTAGTTTAGTTGTTAATGTTAGAAGTATATTAATTGTAGTAGTATAATTATTGTTTATATAAAAATAATATAGTAGTTGTATGACTAATTTTATATTACCATTTCGATTAATGTGTTATTTAATAATATATAGTATTATTACATTATACAATTATAGTATAATAATATATTAATACAGTTATAGGAGTATAATTAATGTTAGCAGTGGTAATAGCAGTAGTATAGTTGAAGTATACTACTATAAAGTTTGTTAATGTTAGTAACAGTAGTATAGTTGTTTGCAATATTATTAATAGCAGAATAATCATAATAATATAAGTATAGATATTTTGTAGTTGTATTCGTAGTAGTATTGCTGTTAATAGTAGTGCAATAATCGAGTTGGTGTTAGTGTGATGTGAATCAGACCAGAGCACTGGACACCAGGTGGTGAGCACCGCTAGTGTTGCACATTTAATACCCAGATACAACAGTCCAATGTTACGACATTTTGCAGTGTCACAACAGAGCCGGCATCTGAGCAAGGCAGCTTTCTACACAACCAGCACTGGAAGAAGCCAAAGACACTTTAAAGCTATTTCTGCATGAGCTTGACACGGATACGTATTGCATTGGGTTTCATCACTACGTCAAAGAGCCCTAGAGTCTCACCTACCTCTTAGTCCATCCCATTGAATAGAGGAATAAAATAGAGCAGTTCCCAAGATGGAGCTGTCATCGCGTAGTGAGAGCAGCCAACGGCTGATCAGCCACGGACCCCAGGTTTTATCACTGCATGAGAAATGATGTCAAATGCTACATTTATCCTCTGCAGCCTGGCTTATATTTAAATGTCAAGAACTAAAAATGTCTGTTACAACCCAGAAACGACAGCATTTAAAGAGCGTTTAACGTCAGCGTCATGTCATTTTTGCTGCTTGCGTTCACTTCACTTAACAAAGAGCCTAATGTAGATCCCAGGGCACAGGGTTGTGTAGTTTGCCGTTTTTGTGCTCGCAATTTCTGCCAATTATGGGACTGACAGTCCTTGAAGCTTTTGTCTTTACAAAATAGTGCACATTCAGTGGCATTTGAGTTTATTTATTTTATTCACTTACTTAATTCCGTGGCTAAGCTTTTGCTCTGGAGGCTGACCGTTACAGTGCTTAAAGTACTGAATTAACTCAAATAGTGCTGAACAAACTTTTACACTTACCATGAATAAATTTTACTCTGCTTAAAGAAATCTTTACAGAATACTGAATTAACACTGAATTATCACTGGGTTTACTTTTTATAGTACTGAATTACATAATAATCTGTAGTACTGAATGAACACAGCATTAGTACTGGAGTAATGAGTACTGGATTATCTCTTACAGTGCTGAATTAAGACTGAGAGTACCGAATTAACTTGGATGGTATTTAATTTATTTGTACAGTGTTGAATTTGTGCGTACATTACTATATTCACACATAAGGTGCATAATAGCATTTACCCTAATAGTGCTGTATTAGCACATTATGTACATGTCTTCTTGTCTAAACTGCTGAATGAATACCTAAAGTACTGAATTCACTCTTGAGATGATAAACTGTTTCTTACACACCATAATACATTTGTACGTTATTATAGTTCAAGTGGAAATATTACAAGGCCTGAATGAACAGTTTTGGTTTATTCGGGGTCCGACGAGATACACGCAGGTCTACGAGTTAATAAAACACTATAAATATCTCAGATTTAATTCACCGCTTCAGAAGTCATTCCTTCACCACTTCAATACTGACGTTAATGAAATCCTGTTTTATTGTGTTGTCAATGTTGTGACATGTTTTTCTCTCCGCATATACAGGAGCGTTACAATTTGAAGCAGCACGACTTTTATCAAACACGCCGAGTCTGATACAAGCATGATTTAATAATGCAAAAGCCTAACTGCGTTTCTCTCCTCGATTAAACTCGCACACTTCAAAAATACTTCTCGCTCCGGAGCGTTGCGTCAGCTTCCTAGCCCACTCGCTCTGTTGTTTATCCGACGTTTGAACATCCATTTGCATACACTAAACTCGCTGGGCGGGGAGAGGGAGGGGGGTGTTACGTCTTACCTTAAAGCCCCTCTGCTGTAAAAAGCATCCACTATATTACAGTTCCCAGAAACGCTTCGCTTCAGAGCGTCATGCTGGGTCGAGCACTCGGGAGTTTACAACCTGTTAATGTGTTTTGCGTTTCGTTTTTTTTTTTTTATAGCACACTTCATGTGATGTGTAAATCACACCTCACTTCCCCTAAACAGGAAAAACAACACAAACCTTAACAGGATTCATTATGTGAAACCATTATGTCTCGATTTGGGCCATAAAACTTTAGAAGAGCCATTAATTTCACGCTTCACGAGTTCAGTTTCAGCTGGGTTTGCGTCTTTGGCATAGGGTTATTTATTTTAGATTATTTATATCCGTTATTTAGGGAAAATTGGTTGTTTGGGTGTCTGGGACAGAGCTCAGATGTGAGAAAGTGCTTATTAAGGCACAGTGAGTAGTATTATTCCAATCCATGTCTTAGGTTGATATGTGCTTGCATTTATGTTCGAGACAAAATCCGTATCTCCAAAATGTAATGTGAGGTGGTATTCCAATCCAATGAAGGCAATACAGTTGTAAAAGCCTTTGCTAGACCACTGTGGTTTGGGCTATTCCAATCCAAGCCTAGGTGGAATGGGTGCCTGCATTTGTGCTTGGAACAAAGCAACAAACATTTGTAAAGGTAATAAGAGATGAAGCCCTGATGAACTCCTTACTTGGGCACAATGAGCTGAACTCTTTTAATCCAAGCTTAGCCATTATAAGCTGACTTGAACTTCTGCTTGAGACAACAATGCACAACAGTTTACAAAGGTAATGCGAGACGAGGTTCCAATCCACTGATGGAGCCTAGGTTTGGTAAAGGCGGCATAGCGGCTTAGTGGTTAGCATTTCCGCCATCCACCTCCAGGGTACGGGTTCGATTCCCACCTCAGCACGAAGATTGCATGTTTGGTTTCCTCCGGGTGCTCCACAGTCCAAAGAGATGCAGATTAGCCTGATTGATGTTCCCAAATTTCCCGTAGTATGTGCATGCGCATGTGAATGTTGACCAGAGGCCCTACCACAGTGGTAAAATGGAAATAAATACAATGGCAACCACAATAGGCCTACTTGGACTATAGAGGTTCCTGGATGGATGGAGGTAAAGGATAGATGGATGGAGGTTTGTTAAAGGCCTTATTAGGGCAAGGGGCAAGAGGTAGTGGTGCGATATTTCAATCCAAGCCTACGGTTGATGTGTGCTTGCATTTGTGTCTCACATTTGCAAAGGTAATGAGAGGTGACATTGCAAAATCCAAGCCTGGATTTGTTAAAGCCATTACTAGAGCACTGTGGTCTGTGTAATTCAATTCTAGGTTTAATGGATGCTTGCTTTGTTTTGGACAAGTCCCAGATTTGTGAAGGGAAACATGCTAATTCCGGGTTTCCAAAGGCTCTTACAAGGGCATAGCAAGTGCTGCTATTTCAGTCCAAGCCTAGGGTTAATGGATGCTTGCATTTGTGTTTGGGACAGAGCCCAGATTTTCAAAGGTAATAAGAGGTGATGATCCAATCCCAGACTAGTAGCCCTTCAGGCCTGATGAGTGCTTGCAGATTTGTTAGACCATTTAGCAGGCACTTTTCCAGGTTGAGGCTAGTGGCCCATTACAGATGATGGTTGTTTACTATTCTGATTTGGAAATTTGTAAAGGACCCTATTAAGGTGCAACAAGCACTGTGCATTGTAGTAAAAGGCTAGCAGGCCCTTAAGGGCTGATTGGTGTGTTGGGACAAAGCCCATATTCTGTAGAGTATTTGTTAAGGCACAGTAGGTGGTGAGCCATTGTAAAACTCACACCACTCTGGGTGGATTTATTTGTGTTTTGGGAAAGGGTCTTTATTTGGATGAACCCCTGCTGAGTCATAATGAGTGGTGCTGTTCCAATCCAAGACCATCTTCTTTTGAGAGTTAATCAGTGCTTGTGTTTGTTTAGGACAGACTGCAGACTTTCTCAGGAATTTATTAATTGGTTCAGGTTTAGTAAGCCTGATCGTTATCCTGTTCGAAGTTATGGTGGAGCTGGAGGCTATCCTGGGAACACTAGGGGTGAGGCAGGAACATGCCCTGGATTGAATGCGAGGAATGTAACGAGGCACAAATAGTGGTGCTGTCCCAACCCTGGAGTGATGAGTGTTTTTTTATTTGTGTTTGAACCAGAGCCCACATTTAATAGAGCTTTATTATCGCGCAGGGATTGGTTCCAATCCAGGGCATCAAGGGCTGATGGCTAGTGGCTTTTAAGGGCTGATGTGTGTTTGTTTGGGGTAGATAGATTTCCTCAAGCCCTTATTAGAGCACACCGAGTGTTGCATTTTCAATCCGAGGTCAGTGGGCCCCCAGGGCTGACAGGAGCTCGTGATTGAGCCCAGACTTGCTATGGCTTTTATCAGGCGTAGTGAGTGGTTGTGTGTGTCAATCTCGAGCTGGTTGTCCTGAAGGTTGGATGTTTTTGGACAGACCTTGGATTTCTAAATGGGGTTTGTTAGTGATCAGGACTAAGGAAGCTGATGGGAAGTGACGAAGAGCAAAGTGAACTCGGAGCCATTGTGAACACCGTGCTCTCTGCGTTTCCTCTCCTCACACTGTAAGACATTCAGTAGTCCCAACTGAGGCACTCTGCACCCTCCCAGCGCCAGATCCAACTCAGATCCTCCATTACTTATTTATAATGGCCCGTGTTCAATTCAATTCAATTCAATTTTATTTATATAGCGCTTTTAACAATCGTCATTGTCTCAAAGCAGCTTCACAA
>JAQQZT010000012.1:5250261-5265323 GCA_030068275.1 Clarias platycephalus | reverse complement strand
ATCTAGTGAGAACCCTGGCGGCTGCATTTTGGACTAACTGAAGCTTGTTTATTGAGGATGCGGGACATCCACCTAGTTCTTGTGCTCATTAGGTGCCAGAATTATTTATGGAATTATTTTGTACTATCTTCTCCCTCTCTCTCTCTCTCTCTCTCTCTCTCTCTCTCTTTCAGAATGACTACCACAAATCTTTCCTTCCCACGACTTCTGTACAGCTCTCTCATTTCCTCGATGACTTATCATCAAGGCTATGAATGCTTTGAGGAGGTACTTCAGAAGCTCCTTGACACCATACACAGCTACACAAATGTGACCGAACCAATTTGCTTCACACGGCAGCGAGTAATCAATGAGTGCAAAAGAGTCGAGCGAGGATAATTTGAGGATGTGTTACATGGATAATAAAGGGTAAAATAAGACTTCTAGCTGTTAGCTTCAGGGCTAGACAGATGCGCTCGCCGTCTAATTGAGAAGATTTTTCCCCCTTTCCTGCAGCGCATGACGAACAACTTGTGATTGTTATTAATGCACTTCATACTCCGGAGCTGCTGATTTCAGATGATGCCCTGTGTTCTCCCTATAAAGCAATTTCCTCCCTGTATGCAAATGCTATTACAAACCCTTGGCTCATTCTGTCATGGTGGAGGTATTTATTTATTTATTTATTTATTTATTTATTTATTTCCAAAGCATCATGGGGCTAATGCATGTTTTTTCCCATCTTGTGCCTTTGCCTTACCAAATTCTGCTGTTGAAGAAAATCATATAAGGGTGGTAACCATAACTTAATTTCCAATAACAGCACATCCCAAAGTGCTTTATAATACTTTATACCACAGCAAAGATTTATGAAATAATGAAATGTCGTACTTTTTATCCATTTGTAGTTACACTTTATATCCAAGACCACCAGTTCATGCTGTAGCAGAGCTAAATTGTCATTTCCTGATCACCATGCAATATATTATATCACGTTATGGATAACCCAAATACCTAAATATGTCTGACACTGGAGGCTCGTTACCTAAATTCTTACAAAACTTTTGCCATCGCTCAAATTTTTTCATCTGTTTATGTTGAGTATTTGCTGTACAAGTCCCAGCTGATGAGCTGCTATTATAGAAATTATAACACACTGTACCAGAACAACCACATTTACACTATGGGTGTTAATAAGTCAATCCAGGACTTTAAAACTCCCAATATTTCTCTATATAATCTCCTGCTACACTAATGCACTAATGCACTTACTATATCCCAGTGTTTCACTAGTGCTTGGGATACAATCAAGGTAGAAAGTTTTCTGCCAGAGCCATGATCAGGACTGCCTGCTTCGTGGCTGGACCGCTGGCTTCCCAGGAACTCTTTTAATGACCCTTTACTTTTAATGGAAAAATGGCCTGGTTTGATCACTAAAAGCATTCTGTTTTCACAGAACGATGCAGGACCTCATACTGACCACTGCATCACTTGCACATTAAAGGAACTCCACTGGGATCCCACAGTCCTGGTAAGCCATTTATACATGTTTGGGCCAATAAAGAAGTTCATTGGACATGAAGAAGGCAATCTGATCATAGCTCTGGTGTACTGAAAAAACATTCTACCTTGATGGTATCCAATCACTAGTGAAACATTGGAATAAGTGCACTAGTGTGACAGGGGATTATATAGAGAAATTAAGGGAGTTTTTGTGTTCTGTTTTTTTGTGCAATCAAAAGTTCCAGTTTGACTTGAATGCCTGTAGTGCAAACGTACTTGTTCTAGTATGTTCGGATTTATATAATAACATCTCATCACCTTCCATGTGTACAGCAGATTCTCAACATAAACAGAAACAAACAAAAATTGTCCTGAATATCAAAAGTCCTGGTTTGACCTGAACGCCCCTCATATAAACCTGTGATTTTACTCTCAGAACTGATTTGGTAGAACAATTGGGATCATTGAGAACATCAGCACTGCATCTTTATATACAGGCACACACCATGATATAGTGTTAAAACATAAGCATGGATAACAGTGAAGCCAGGCACAGATGTGTTAGGGTTTGGGATTTGCTTGTGATATAGTAAAAGATTAGCGTGCCGTAAAACCTGGGCTTGAAGAGCAAACGTTTGCACGCAGAGTCATCATTTTATACAGCCTTTATAAACGGCTTTATCCTTTTTTTTTTTCTTTTTTCTTTTTTTAAACACAGTTGGGTCGCTCGATAAGTCGTTTATTGCTTTTGAGCTCCCACTGACTTGTTCATTAAACCTCACATTGGTATTCGACGTTTGTGGAGGCCGTGAGCCTGTCAGGTGCATCCCCTGACATCATTGTACACACTTGAGTTAACAAATATTAGCGGGGTGGTGCAGAGCCGTTCTTAACACAACTTCGACTTACGCCAGCATTTCCCCTTTGGGGGGAACCCATGGCATTATAAGGGCTGTTTCAAAATTTTATTATCTCAGCTGAAGTTTATTACATGAGCCCTTGGACTCATAAGCCTTCCTTTGTAATATAAATAGCCAATTCATTTCTATGCTAATATCAACCTTCCATTCTGAAAAAAATAATAATTGTAAGCACAGACAGAATGCTAAGTTCTTGCCTACCCAGCTTTAACTGTACTGATTTCATTTTTAAGTAAATGGTGTCATTACAGGTACTTGCACATAGCAAGCAGGCCAGGATTATAGAGCAAAGTGCAAGGACATTGTGATGTGCATAGCTTTAAAGATAAGGGCACTACGAGCCATGAGCCATGAGTTAATACTCAAGGGAGAAGATGTAATGGATAGGTGCAGATCCCCTGAGGAGAATCCCCTTGTCTGAGTGCCATTGCTGAGGTGTTGGCATAACAACCAAGGTGATGGCTACAAGTTCTTGGTGTTGGGAGGTCCAGAATTCTTCCAAGTATCTGGGGAACCTTAATTCTAATATACACATCCCTGGCAGGACCCATGATCTCTACACCACATCCATCTTTCAGACAATAACTTCTCCATCAATTGTGGAAGAACTCCAGAAGGACTCCATTGTGAAGGCAAGAGATGCTGATTCCAGAAGTTCAGCCTGCTACAAGGGGCCAAACACCACAGCATTGAGAAGAAAAATATGAATCTTGAATGATATGCAAAACCAAGGAAGACGTTGGAGGCAATAGCTTACCCTGTTGCAGAGTAGTATATTGAAAGTACAAATGATGCAAGGGATGAGTTTGTTAAAAAAAAAAAGTGACATTTTAAAGCCTTACTTTGTTATTTAGTGTGGCCTTTTTTAGATAAATCTAGTCTGAGAACCATGTCACTTTACAACTTGTTCCTCATGGGGTCCGCCAATTCACCAAGTCCTGCAATCACACTGTCTATCTCGATGGTACTGACCAAGCTCTTGGTCCAGCCACTCTACAGTATAATCTTTCCGAGATTTTGCCTTACAGAGATAGGATGTATGTGTGGTGTAGGATTAAACACAACTATCATGGAGGATGAACCACCCTGTTGGTTGAGGGTAAATCACACCCAGTATGGTGGCAGAGGTTCCACATTTAACATGGTGGAGGAGTTTCCACACACAGTGTGGTGATGTGTGAACCATCCAGTTGGTGGGGTATGTTCCACACCCAGTATGGTGTTGGATGTTCCACACCCAGTATGGTGGAAGATGAAGCACACAAAGTATGGTGTAGGAACTTCCACATCCAGTATGGTGGAGAAGGTTTTACACTCATTATGGTGGATGTGTTTTCACACCCAGTATGATCACTGGAGCCTGAAATGCTTTTGAGGGACCAGAGCTCTTACAGCATTGAGAGATGGAAATTATTTCTGGTACATGAAGGTGTTCATCTACTGGAGAACTGAAAAACATCTTAGCACACACTGCACAGATGATGTACAGTATTCTAGAAATCTAGAAATCTGGACAAGGGTGGACAAGAGTTGCTGGGTATAAGTGATTAAGGCCTATGCAGTGGTCAATGACATGGACACATGGAACATAAAGCTCACAAAAAACTTGTCAAAAAGTCCTTGTTCAATTTCCTTGTCTAGATCCCAAAAGATGGGGGCTACCAGTCAGGCTTCTATGGAAGTCTTCACAAAAGTGTTCACTTTTTTCAACAAAATTGGATCATTTTGATATAAATCGAATCCAAGGGTCCAGTAATATTTTTGCTCTTTTTTGGATCATTCCATCTATCCATCCATCTAGGATTATCTATAGTCCAACTAGGGACTGTGGAGGCCAATGGTGACCATTGTATTCATTCCCACTTTGTACATCCGTGGTAGGACCACCAGTCAACAGTCAAACACTCATTCACACACTAGGGGCAATGTCTGCATGTCTGCATGTCTTCGGACTATGGGAGGAAACCGGAGTACCCGGAGGAAACCCACCAAACACGGTTAGAGCATGCAAACTGCATACACGAAGACCCAAAGCAGGAATCACACCCAGGACTGGGAAGTGCAAGGCGACAGTGCTAACCACTAAGCCACTGTGCCACCTTTGTAACATTTCCACAAAAATATGCATGCACCTCATGCACATGCTTAGCTTTTCTCTCTTACAAGCACAATTCAATAGAACACATTGGAGATAACAATATTCAAGGTCATTCCCATAGACTCGTTGGCTTGAACTTCTTCTCATGACTCTGAACACTGGGCAATGTGAGGTTGATCAATCCAATGACTTTCTGTCTTTCACTCTTTTTTTTTTCGTCAACACAGTGTGTTTTTTGTCCAAACCGTAACACTGCTTTTGACTGTAAGAACATTCCCCACAGACAGCCCTCAATGACAAAGGTGTGGGAGACAACTGGGTGTTTGCACAGGGTGTATGAGAAAGACTTTAGTGTTTATATACACAGTACAATGCTCTTGACTCATTAGTTTCAATAAGAGTCGACTTGAAAGGTGAGTCAAAAACGCTTTCTCGTGGTCCTTCAGTGCACTTCTCCTGAGCTCTGTTCTTGGATGTGTCTTTTATCATAATGACACACGAAAAATCACAAGGTGAAACATTTGTCTTAGGTCTGTTCTTTACAGTACATTCAGCCTAGTGTGCAGCACTACTTTGAAAAGGATAAGAAAGAAAGCACTGAACAAATAGTTATCACATTTGGCGATCTACAGATAGACTAGGATTATAACTATTATATATTTTTTTTCAACAAATGTGATTGTGTCTTAACTTCATGCTACTTCACGCGGTATACAAGAATGTCTAATTTTGTCACTCATTTCTAGTGAAATGCATGTTTGTGCTCATTTCACTTCTGTTGAATTATTATGTAAATTATGTTAAAGGTCCCGTATGTAACAATTTGCTTAAAAAATGGAAAACCTTGAGCAAAGCTAACTGAACAAAGGGAGGTTCAGGAATATAAGGTTCTCTTTTATTAACGAAATGGGTGATGGGAAAAGGGGAGGAGCTTTTCCGCCACAATCTGACTTTAGAAATGTAAAGAAACAAAACAGGTGTAAGTTCTGCCCCTGAGACCCGCCACTCACCAGACCGATGCTGGGCGGGCCTTTTATAGGATGACCGCCAAGATGGTAGACCGTTACGTGCTGCCAATGTATCACCTTTCAAGCAACATTCCACTGCGACTATACAGGCTCTGTATTGAAAATGAAAGTTCTTCAGGAAGTCAAAAAAAAAACTACATTAAAATACAAGAGAAAGTCTGATCATTTGGAAGGCGCTCAGGACTTTTTGTGCAATCTTAATGACATTCCAACAGCCTCATTTGCAAATTGGGACAATGTCATTATTTTAATCATGCACTTCTGTTAGCTATCTTTCAGCAGACTGACAAGACGCTGGAAACATCCCAATTCATCCAAAGTCAGAAAAAGGGGAACGGTATTTAAAAGGTACTTCAGATGAACCAAGGCGATGTTGCTTTGGCGTCTTTCCAAACGGGAAATGAGCTGCATGTGATATCGCTGAGATGTGGGGTTTGTTTGTTTGTTTTTTGCGTACATATTGTCCTGACGTTGTTCGGATGTGCATGCTAATTTCCCTTACTAGCGGTTACTGAAAAAGCAGTTTTGCCAGTTGGACTTTTTGAATGCTTTCATCTAAGCTGCGATTCAGCATGCTAACATTACAGCATACTCATTTATATGCTATAAAAAAAAACACACACACACAAAGAAAAGAAAGAAAAACAGCACACTCTTTCATTTTTAGTTGTGGTTCTTTGTCCCTGACAAATGCTGAGGAGGCACTCGTCTATTTCTGCGCCATCTGGTATAGGGTCAAAGATCAACTGCAAGAGGAACAGTAAACATTTTATACGATGTACTGTCCTCTCTGTCATGTTTCCATATGGCGGTATCCCATGCTAATGCTCTCTCGGTTCAAAATAAAATAACAGTTGTCATTTTTTTTCCTTCTTCTTTTTTTTTTTTTTTTTTTTTTGACAAATCCGTGCTTTAGGCGTGAATGTTTTTGCACTTGTCTGGGGGTCAGTCCTTCATCTGAATACGGAAAGACATTGACGGCTCACAGTGTTGGAGGATTGTTAAGATAAACTGATCCCTATTGGT
Organism: Clarias platycephalus; assembly: GCA_030068275.1. NCBI lineage: Eukaryota > Metazoa > Chordata > Actinopteri > Siluriformes > Clariidae > Clarias > Clarias platycephalus. Next base: position 5,258,769 of record JAQQZT010000012.1, on the reverse strand, counting down.
GTGCACTTGACCTGAAGTGCACACCGTGTCCATTTTCATCCTTTGTGTCTGATTGGAACATCGCCACTGAGTACCGAGCGCCATTCTTCACCACTTCACCACTGTGCAGGCACTAAGCTCGACTGAACGAGCCGAAGTGCTGTTAAACTGAGCATAAAGTATGACATTGCTTTCAGACGAAATATTATCAAATAACAGACGTTTCAGACGGAATTTGGCCAAATGTATTGCTCTTTTGTGTTCACCCAATGATATATTATGCGTTGCCATGCCAACGCATGCTAACAACCGTACAACTTTAATAACTGCAGTAACATTCTATTATTAAAAAAAATCTTTAGAATTGGAATCCACATGACATTCAGATACCTCTCCAGAGTGCTTGTGGCTTAAACAAGCCGGTTCGATTTTTTCCACCTAATGTGACCTCATATAAGAAGAGCCCCTCCCCCCGGATTGTTGTTGATCCTTTACTACATAGACAGTGAACCAGCACACTTGGAGGAGGGCATAGGACAAAATTAAGTCACTTTAAGGTTTATAAACACAGACACTTTGTGACATCTAACTATAAATAGTTAAATATAGGATCTTTAATACTGTTGAACAGTGCTTTTCTACTAAATATCACTAAATAACACTTGTCGGGATTGTTGAAGTTCTGACCTCAATGTTCTGGAATGGTTTAATTGCTGTCTTTGTTTTGTTTTATTAAAACCTCCGCACTTGGAGAATCGACCTCCAGAGTCACGAGTGTTGGACTTAAATCTGTTATAAAATCTGGTGTTTGACCAAAAAAAAAAAAAAAACGTTCAGCCGCTTGTTTGGAGGGCTTCATTAAATCTGCAAAACAGTGCGAAAATGAGTAAATTTTAAACCCTGTGACACTGTGACATTCATATATCTCCAGCGCAAATGTGAATTATTAAGAACTCTCTAAGGTGAATTTAGAAGAATGATGTATTGCCACGTCCCTGCTCTTCAGATACACTTGTTCCGGTTCAACACATGGCCTCCAAACTCGACCTTCCTAACATTCACACTGGCGAGTGACAAAGCGACAGATGACCTTTTATTTGTTTGGTGGGAGCATGACATGGTGCTGTAATTCTACCGACAGCTGCGAGCAGCAAAGTGACAGCGTGACAAGCAGTTTTCTCTATCCAAATTCTATCCATATTGGGTATGACATGGGAAAGTGACAAATCCAAGTGATTGGTGAGAATAAATCTTTCCTGTGGCCGGTGTGGTCTGACCTTTCTGCAGTTCCCTATGCAATTCATGCCCTTTTATTATTTAATACAAAAAAAATGGAAGAAAAAAATGGATCGTTTCCTTTCACCTTTTTAGTATACAGACTCTTGTTAGATATGAAATGAGCCTTTTTTTTTTCTTCTTGATTTTCCCCTAATTTAGTCGTGTCCAGTTCCTCCCCATCACTAGGGGGCTCCCACATTAAGCTACTACTACCACTCTGTCGGGAGGGCCGAAGACTATCACGTGTTTACATGAACTCGCAAACTCCGGATGATAGGGCGAGCGTTTTACTACTGCGCTACTATACTTCTAGCTTGCTTTGCTAATCTGCTTGATGTAAGTGAAACTATTGCTTAGTGTGTTATTTAGTTAGTTCAACAGTCACCACATGAACATAAGCATGGGCAGCCCCATGGGCAACCTCAGGTTCTGAAAAAATAGCTCAATGCAGAAATGGTAAAATATCCAGTTCCTCAAGTTATCACTAGTAGATGGCCCCAAAACTGAGACAATACCCATAGATCCCTATGTTAAAATGTCCAGTTTTACCAAAGAAAGGCACATGTTTACAGCTTGGGCCCCAAAAGGATTTGGTCTGGATAGCTAGAGTTCCATTTCATGATAACTGTAGGGGGTGAATTATTATGTAACTCATCAGGTAAAATTACATTAAGTCATCAAATTATGCATAATTGGGTGTATGACTGAGTTGATTGACAGCTGCAGTCCAGGTGTCAACTGATAGCTATCTGCTTTCATTCACTTTATCTTACCAGGTCAATGGAATCATTGTAGTTTAACAGACCACAAGACTTGCAGGTGTTGACGTGGGACAACATGTAGGGTATAGATAGATAGATAGATAGATAGATACATAGATACATACATACATACATACATACATACATACATACATACATACATACATACATACATACCAAATTGTACTCAAGAAAGAATAGCTGTAGTACTACTTAGTTTATACACAGTATACAGTATATTTTATTATATGTATACTGTATATATTATATTATACTGTACGTATTGTATAGTATGATTGTAATAATTATATATGCTAACATACATCCTTTTTTTCAATAAGTTACTCAAGTAAATGTAACAGATTAACTGTAACTCGTTACTAAAAAGGGCACGGAATATCACTTTGGACCCCTCACACCCAAGCCACCTTCTATTTGAACTTTTGTCGTCGGGTCGACGCTACTGAGCACCGAACACCAGGACAGTCAGGCACAAGAACAGTTTTTTCCCCAGGCAATCTACCTCCTTAACAGTTAAACATCATTCTAACTGTCAATAAATATATGTGCAATATTGTGTACAATACCACTGTGCAATATACTGTATAATACCACAGATTTCAGATATTCATGTAACTTATTTAGAAGTATCGCACACCCTACTCCATTTGATGTCAACCATTTTTTATTTATTAATTTAATAAATATTAAAAAGAATAGAAAAACACACCACAGTGGACGGGAGATACTGCAACAGGCTGCCACTAGTGCGGTGCCAATACATCTTTTAATGGAGTTTAATCTAATGCAAAGATTAAAAGCATATTAATTTACTGTTAGCCACCTAGGCATTTTAGCTAAGCTAATGCTAAGCAAGCTAACTTGTGGTAATGGAGGTAAGTAGGTGTGTGTTCATACCAACAGTCAATCTCTGTTCATTCCTCCCATTTGCACATTTATGGATTAACCAGTGTTTAGGCGGAGTCAGTTCCTGCCAAGGTGGTGATGACCAGAGCTCCCATTCAAAACCACTCTTAAGAAAACCTATGGGTGATGTCATTGAGGGTTTGTCCAGCTCTTGTTTTACACATTGTGGGTTAGAGCATTGGCCCCTCAAAATGTCTGTGCAATACATGTACAAAAGTATTTAGCCAAACCTGCAGCGACATAGTATCCAAATACATACTCTTCTATAACAGCTGTAGACGGCTGTCTACAAGATTTTGGACTTTTTTGTGGGAATTCGTGCCGATTCATTCTGTAGAGCATTTTTGAGGTCAGGCACTGATGTTGGATGAGAAGGCCTGGCTCACAATCTCCATTGCAGTTCATCCCAAAGGTACTGGATGGGGTTGAGGTCATGGTTGTGTGTTCGGGCCAATCAAGTTCTTCCACATCAAAACTGTGTTTATAGTCCTCGCTTTGTGCACTGGGACACAGTCAAGTTGGAATAGAAAAGGACCTTCCTGAATTCAATAATTAACAGGATTGGCCCATAAGAGACAAACTTCTAAGTGATCCAAGTAACTCAGTTGTATGAACATACTCGTGTCTAGTCCATTTATCAAGACTGTCAACATGGTGAAAATATAAGGAAGCCACGGTCATTTCTATAGGCACAACTCATGGATGAAACCCTGCCTACTTAGTTGTGTCATTGGAAATGCATTAGTGTAAAGTCTCATCATTGTGCTGTCGTTTATCTTCACTGAATACAATTCCCTTTTATTTTTTTGCTTAAGTGTGTCCTCGTCTTGTCTGTGACTATAAGACCATAAGGTCCCTGAAGGTCTCATCAACAAAGTCCCTGAACAAAATCATAAGAAATCACAAGGTATTTAAAAGCTGCTGGTCTATAAATGTACGTACGTGCCTCAGACACTCTACAAAGGCAGTAACCTGAGCTCAGGGTTGATCTGAGGATGCTGCAGTGGAGACAGCACCAGTACCCACTGTGCCTCCATGCCAACCACCTCTACAGGAGAAGAAAGACAATGGCTTGTCTATGTGTTTATCTGGAGTGATGCTATTTTCTACGTGTCAATAAAAGCTATATAAATAAATCTCCTGAGTAAAATAAACATTTTTGTCTTAAGACAAGGTTTTAGATTAGATTTCGATGTCTCCAAACCCTGCCTTCGTTTTAATAAACCGAGCACAGACTCCATCATTCTGCATCATTGTGCATTACCTGAGTGTAAAGTCACGCTATTTAGTAATAACATTCGGTAAACAGATTCAAGTGTGTTTACACATACGCAGTGTTTAGACAGTTTGAATCTAAGCCGAGTGTGTTTGCCTGTTATGTGAAGTTTATCCTTAATGAGCAAAGCAGAGGCGACGATGGCAAGGACAAACTCCTTGATGTGACGTAAGGAAGAAACTTGGAAAGGACTCAGCTGGGTGATACAGGATACAGCGATTATAAATTATTTACTTTCTATACCTGTATACTATACACTCACTCATGGTCTATACTGCAGGGTTGTACCCCAGGAGACTTAGGGTATGAGGTGGGGTACACCCTTGACAGCATGCCAATCCATTGCCGGGCAATTGGGGAACACCAATTAGCCTAGGCAACCGGTGGAAACCCACAGAGAACATACAAACTCCATGCAGAAAGAGGTAGGAATACCCGGCTGGGAATCGAACCCGGACCCTGGAGGTCCAAGGCGACAGTGCTAACCACTACACCATCACCGTGCCGCCCTTTTGATCTTATGAACAAATTACAAGTATAAGCATTATAGTACTGAATGGATTAGAGTTTTAACACGAAGTCTACTTTGTTGAACTTATTAAATGCTCAATGAGGGAGACTTGAGTGCAAACATTTTATGCTACGGAGTCATCTATATGGTTTCAAAGTGGTTCCATCTACAGTCATCTCACTGATCATTATGGAGTCCATGTGCAGCTGTCTTCAGCAGCAGTTAGTCATGTGCATGTGATAAGAACTCCAAAACTGAAGTAGTGCATCAGGGGGGATCAGGAAGGTCCAGAGAGCAGAATGGGGTCAGGATGAGTGGTATCTCAGGAGTACGTTGTGCAGAAAGTGAGGCAGAAATGTGGAGATCTAGATTGGCAAACGGAAATTAAAATCAACATTGGATGCAACACAAAGAAAGTTAAACTGCAATAGTAATGAATCAAAAGTGTCTTTATTTTCTCTGTTCTCTGGTGTGGGTTTTTCGTAATAATTCAAGCTGCTCTGGTTTGTGACAAGTGAGGTCAAGGTTTTCTGAATGCACATTCATCCCTTCAATCCTCAGCCAACATTTCTTTGCTTTTGCTGCCTTATTAAATTATGCGCAGTAAGAAAACACGCCAAAAAAAAACAAACAAGCCAACCAAACACATCAATTATGCTCTGATCTGTACTCGGCAACCCTGAAAAAGACATTTTGGAATTTAACTATGCAAGACCATGATTCTCTTGAGTAAAATGTAAGTAGGACTTATTGTAACTTGTTCCATTGTGCCAGAATATAATCAGTATCAACCTCTAGCGGGAACTCTGACCCAAACCAGGGGCATTTACGGGAAATGTGCGGCTACAACAGGAGTACATGAGATCCCAGGAACGGGTGACGAAACCGAGGACAAATGTTTAAGAAAGTTTAAACAGGTCCTGCTTCAGCACTCAATGCTCGTGTTCTATGGCCTTACGCTTCTTGATGTAGCTATTCTTCGCTCTAGACATTTCTATTTGATGTTACAGACTGTTACAGGACGAAAAATTCTGACGCGCTGACCTGAGATCTTTAGTATGAGCCTGTGCTATGAATATCCCATTCCAAACCAATGGAGGGAATTGATAATAACTCCACATTTTGAAGCATGGACGTGGGACTTGTGCTCATTCTTCTACAAGAGCATTCGCGAGCTCAGTTGCTGAGGTTGAGATGTCAAATCATTTCAAAGGTGATGGTTCAGTGTTGTTGAGTTCAGTCATGGCTCTGTGGAGGACACTCGAGTTCTTCTACTCCAACCTTAACACACCATGTCTTTATGGAGCTCGCTTTGAGCACACAATCATTGTCATGCTGGAAAAGGTTTTGGCCTCTGTTATAGTTCATGTCTGGTGCCAGTGCCGGTTCAGAGCCAGTTCAATAGTGAATCTCTGGCTTTGTTTTTCTGTGGGATAGATAGTCACAGCATATTAATGTAGACCTCTGTGCAAGTCTCTACTTTCCCTGCAAGCACAACAACAACAATGGTGGACTTCAACATGGCTTTGCAGGCAGTTCTCCTGGCTTTATCATTACTATTACGCATTTGAGCTGCCCATTGCATATTGAGTCCATTTTTTTTTCAAAGATGGCGGTTACAAACGCTTAGTTGGTCGTGATAATCCCGCCTCCAGCCCCTGGCATAAACGGTTCACTGTTGTATCCCGGCAAAGTGTTGGTGCCTTCATTGAATCGGTTCTTCTGTCTGAGGGCCGGTGGTTTGGCTGTCTGAAAACAAAGAACTGGGTTTGGCAAAATAAGGCACCGAGCTAGCTCTGGAACTGTCTTGGTGGAAAAGGGGTATTAGTTCCAGTTAAGGGGAACTGTAATCCTACAGTACATAAAGATCTCCTATATACTGTAAATGTATGCACTTCAAATTTTGTGGGAGGAGTTGTGGGAGGAAAAGAATGACATACATGTCAAGGGTGCACATACTGCTGTCCATTTAGTGTATTTTGTGAGCAAAACAGAGCAAGTGGATCATGTTGATGTACTGTACTTAAACTAGGAATGATTGTTTCTAGTGGTGGGAATTTCAAATCTATTCGATGTCCTTTATCAGTAACAGAATATCTGAAACGTGAGACCTTAAATCACTGAAACGTTCAGGTCATGGGCTTGAACCCTTTCTCACGTTTATCTGAACAGAGGGTCACTGTGCCTGCGAGGTCCATCAATCTTCTTTTCCTTGTCTTTCTTTTTTGAATGATGTGTGCATGTCCTTGTCTTGTCCAAACATTAGCCCATGAGAACCATCCGCGCACATTCTCCTGAATGACAAACAGTGTTGAAATGTGAGGTGTGTGAAGAGATACGGGAGTGATTTAGGAGTATAAATACACCCACACACTTGAGTCATATGTTTTCCATAAGCGTCCACTTGACAGCGACTCAACATGCTTCCTTCCTGGTCCTTCAGCGTGTTTCTCCTCAGCTCTGTCCTTGGATCTCCAGTCAATTATAACAATACAAGAAACAGCACAAGGTAAGATGTAGTACATACAGTACAGTACTAACTTTTGGGTTTTTTGTAAAATAATTAAGTAAAACTAGTCACACTTGGTATAATATAGATATGGGTGAACCACTTCACCCTCGCTAATCTAAGCCAAGTTTAAATGTTTTTGTTCTTTTATTTGTTTTAAATTTACAGAGATCTAAGAAAATAACTATAGTAACAGCCCTTTCTCAGAATTTAAGTCTAACAATAAACAGATTCAACTTTGATATTATAAAACCGAGGATGTTCCGATATGTTTCTGCTTGAAGATGCGTGTGATAACCGAGAACGTTTCCACCCAGTCCTTAAAACTCAGAGCATTTAGACCGTTATTTGTTTTGCTGTTTGTTTTTTGTTTTTTTAATATATAAGCATATATAGGGCATACAGTATATATTACGCATTATAGAATAAGATATGTTTTTTTTTTTGTTGCACAAAATAGATCATATGTTTTTATGGTTGTTTTTGGTTGTTTCTATGACCAAAAATAATAATAATAATAATAATAATAATATGCAAATTTTGAGAGTTTTTTTTTTGCAACATCATTTCCATATTCTGGTATTGGTCAAATATGGATCTGTGCTGGTTGAGATTTAAGGGTTTTAATTACCATGAGGATCGCTTGGATAGCATTGAAACACACAGTTTCACTATGATGGTTCATTAAGTTGGTAAAAAAAAAAGAAAAGTAAACTCAAGAGCGTTTCCTCTTAAACTTTTGATCTCAGAGCTCACAGTTATAAATGGGATTCACTATTAGTCATACTATCAGATCTCACCCAAGTGAGGATGCATTAGGGATTGCTTGCTCATTAGGGATAAGATTTGTAAATTTATATACAGAATTAATATTCTTGTAAAGCTGCTTTTGAGATAATGTCCACTGTTAAAAGCACCATACAAATGAAACTGAATTGAATGGAATTAATAGAAATACAAAAAAACAATAACTGTTGCTAAGAAATTAAACAGAAATTGATAAGAAAAATTTTTTTGTGTTCTTTAACAAATCATCCATCCATCTATCTAGGAATCTCTGTGGTCCAACCAGAGACTGTGGAGGCCAGTCCTCACTATTGTATTTATTCCCATTTTTACAACTGTAGTAGGACCTCTGGTCAACATTCACACACTCATACACACACTACAGGCATTTTGGGAACACCAACTAGCCTAATCTGCATGTTTTTGGACTGTGGGAGGAAACCCACCAAGCACGGGGAGAACATGCAAACTCCATGCACAC
>JAQQZT010000012.1:5198940-5233884 GCA_030068275.1 Clarias platycephalus | reverse complement strand
GTCCGCCTTTGTTTTGTCGTCTTCATTCACTTTGAAATAGTTCCACACGGCTGACATGTCTTGCCTCGCCTTCTCCCGGCTCTGAGCTGCAGCCAGACCCTTACACGCCGCTCAAACATAGACATTTCTCAGACCGTGGTATCGGCCCCCGGTATCGGGGGACTTTTAACGAGTACGAGCACTTTAGAAAATGTGGTATCGAGGCCGATACCAGATACCGGTATCGGTGCATCCCTAAGAATTAGGAAGGGTGAAAACAAGCTATGCAGCTGCATTCTGGATCAGCTGCAGTGGATGAATAGTGCACAGAAGCAGACCTGCCAGGAGCGAGTTGTCCAGTCTTGAAATAACAAAGAAATTGAAAAGGGTGAGTAAGGTTTGCAATGTGAGAAGAAAATGACAATTGGTTGTCCAGAGTTGTCCAGATCTTCTGGTCTCCCTGGATAACAATTGGATCAACTTTTCAGTCACTTCAGACACTGCCCACAACAATTGTTATCCAGGGAGACCATAAGATCTGAATTGTCTGAGGGAGAAAAGGAGAGAATGAGTTGAGTGTCATCTGCATAACAATGGTATGGAAAAGCCATGCAAGGATATGGCCTCACCAACACATCGGTATAGAGGCCTTGTTGAACATCGGTTCAACTGGAGATCTGGTCCATAAACTGAGTAAATACAAAATGCAGTTTTGATTGATTAAGGGATAAATCTGTCCAAACCTACCTGGCCCATGTGAAAAAGTAATTCATGGTTCCATCAATTATGGCAAGTAATCCAGGTCCTGACTATCATGCTACCACCACCATGTTTGACTGTTTTTATGAAATGTTATGTTTTTTTGTTGTTGTTTTTTTTTACGCCAGATGTAACAGGATGCACAGCTTCTAAAAAACGTTTTCTCTCATCAGTCCACAGTATATTTGCCCAAAAATCTTTAGGATAATTAAGGAGGTTTTTTTTTTTTTGTTCTTTTTAGTCAGCAGTGGCTTTCCCCTCTCCCTCTCCCATGGATGCCATTTTTGCATAAACTGAGTAAATACAAAATGCAGTTTTGAATTATTTATGGAAAAATCTGTCCAAACCTATGGACCATGGACCAGATCTCGGGTGGATCACCTCCATGTCATCTCATACGACTGATCTTCTAGGTACTGTAGGAAGCAAACCTTTGCCATGCCATGCCATGCCATAGAGTCTGCTGAGAGGTCCAGGAGGATGATGACAGATGACAGTTTAGCCGATCTAGCAGTATGGAGTTTCTAACAAACAACCAAACAAACAAGCAAACAACCAAACAAACAAGTAAAAAACAGAAAGAAAAAGCAAAAAAAGAAAGAAAGGAAGGAAGAAAGAAGACTTTTTCTGGTTTATGCCACGCCCACTTCTGCTTTAAGTCTGATTACAAATACACAAAGACTGAGATACAGCCCTGTTTGCATTACAGTTTTTTTTTATTGGTCTCTCAGTACTGAGTTCTGACATCCTCCTTAGTGAGGTAAATAATTCCACGGTAGAGTTCAGTAGTGGTGAGGAAATTGTCCTGTCATGCGTCTCACACCACTCTGTGTGCTGAAATGCCACATTGTCCCATACATTTCGAAATGTCTGCACACACAAGACATCCTGAAGCCTTTCTCAGTTTACAGTAGCTGTGCCAAACCTTCCCTGGTGGGTTGCTGGAATATTCACACAACAGATGCCGCTGCTGAACGTGGCGGATTTCACTGCACCCTCAGGGTGGGCTTTTTCACAGGGAGATCATGATTTATCACACGATCCATTACAGGAGATTGAATCTAAACAGAGATTACTCTTCTTGGTGTCCCTTTCTGCAGTCTTTCCACAATATTCAGATTTTCAATATACAGTACAGTGCCATGAAAAAGTGTTTGCTCCTTCCTGATTTCCGCCTCCACTCCCACGCTAAATTATGAATGAACTGTAATTTTTGGAAAGCTGAAATTTCACTTGCCACACCCAGGCCTGATTATTGCCAGACCTGTTCCATCAAGAAATCACTAAAAAATTTTAACAATCTGACAAAGCAAAGCATGCTAAATAATCTAAAAAACCCAACATATTGTAAAGACATTCAAGAACAGATGAGTAACATATCAAAGTAATTGATATGTATCAGTCTGGGAAGGCTTACAGAGCCATTTCAAAGGATTTGGGAAACCACAGTGAGAGCCATTATCCACAAATGGAGAAAACTTGGAACAGTGGTGAACTTTGCCAGGAGAGGCCGGCCTACCAAAATTACTCCAAGAGCACAGCAATGACGCATCCAGGAGCTCAACAAAGAACCCAGAACAACAACAAAAGACCTTCAGGCCTCACTTGCCTCAGTTAAGATCAATGTTCATGATTCAACAATAAGAAAGAGACTGGGCAAAAATGGCATCCATGGGAGAGTCTAAAGGGGAAAGCCACTGCTGACTAAAAAGAACAAAAAGGCTCGACTCACAAAAAAAAAAACTTCTTAATTATCCCAAAGACTTTTGGGCAAATATACTGTGGACTGATGAGATAAAACTTTTTTAGAAGCTGTGCGTCCTGTTACATCTGACGTAAAAAAAAAAAAAAACATAGCATTTCATAAAAACAGTCAAACATGGTGGTGGTAGCATGATAGTCAGGACCTGGATGACTTGCCATAATTGATGGAACCATGAATTACTTTTTCACATGGGCCAGGTAGGTTTGGACAGATTTTTCCCTTAATAAATCAAAACTGCATTTTGTATTTACTCAGTTTATTTTTATCCTCTGAGTGTGTTACGCTGCTCCCCAGGGTGTATGAGCAATCAGTTGGAAAAGATGCAGTCAGCTGGCGTCATGGAGAAAACATGTGATAGTCTTCAGCCCTCCCTGAATGGTAGTTGTAGCCTTGATGTGGAAGTGCCCTAATGATGGGTGGGAATTGGCTACTACTGAATTAAGGAGAAAATCTGGAGAAATCCCAAGAAAAATAATAAAATACAAACAAAAATGTGTTTGATTATCTAAATCAATTAAGTGTGACAAATGGTTTGCAGTTGTGCCGTACTCTTTACATTTTCTGATTGAACAGTGCTTGTGAGATGTTCAAAATTTGGGATATTTTTGTTTAATAACCCACATCCTGCTTTAAACTACAATTTTATTCCTGATCTGTCTGGTGAGTTCCTTGGGCTTCATGATTCTGTTTGTTCACTAATGTTCTCTAACAAACGTCTGAGTGCTTCACAGAACAGCTGCATTTATACTGGGATTAAATTATACACAGGGACCCTATTTACTAATTAGGCAGTTGTTCCCTTGGATTTTAGTTAGAGTATCAGAGTAAAGGGGGCTAAAGACAAATTCACGCCACACTTTTCAAAGTTTTATTTGTAAAAGGCTGTTTATCATTTTCCTTACACTTCACAATGATGTACCACTATGTGTTGGTCTATCACATGAAATCCCAATAAAATACATTTATGTTTGTGGTTGTAACATGACAAAATGTGGAAAAAGTTCAAGGCAAAGCCACAACATAGTACTGGTGCTGATTTTATTATATTTTATGTTATACATATAAAACTGAAAATGTGTGTGGCCTAAAATGCAACTTCTAATGTTTACGCAACATGTAAGTGACCAATCTCGCTTCCATAAAAAACATTTATTGTTGTTGCTAACTTCAGCTGTTTTGGAGAGATGATTTCATGTGTGCCTCAAAAATGGCCATTTTTCAGTGTTACACTGTACTGTCTCGCTTCAAACAATAATCATTTAAAATGCTAATTATTCATTTTCTTATGAGTACTAATACTAAAATTGCTGGAAGCTTTTAGGAGCATATGATCTGTTAAAATTTTTGCTTAAATAGTTTTTTGGTAAAATGTTAAGAAGCAAAAAATCTGTAGTGTCCGTAACCATGTCAAATATTTTAGAATAGAATAATACACTTTTTTAGGTTCATGTCTGTTCATGTGAAATCTAAATTGGCATCATGTGAAATCTAAGTTTCATCTGAATGACAGTTAAGATCATTAAAAGATTTGAATAAAAAAAAAGTAACAGACACTACAGACATAAAAGGGCATGAAATTGTATTAAGCAAATGTGTCTCTTTTTATCTGATAAAAATATAAATGTGTATGCATATGGTAAGTTTTAAACCCAGGTTTTGTTTACGTGTACAAAAGAGATAAATAAATAAATAAATTCCCATCCATAAAGAAAAGAATAAATGAATTTAATAGACTTTATTATTGAACACATGGAGTCCACACTTCAGGCCACATACAGTAGGATACTCTCGTGTTAAGTGTGTGTGTGTGTGTGTGTGTGAAGTGTTTTAAAAGCGTTATTACTGAGAAAGGCTTGTGAGCAATTCTATAAAAATATATATAATTAAATAAAATAATCAAATTACTTTAACTTTTCTCAGATCTTTACACTCTGAAATGTTCCCCTCTCCCTGACTGTACTGAAGCCACGCCCATGTGGTCATGTGCATTAAAAATAAACTCGTCCCGACCAGAGCCAGTGACTAACCCCCACCCCAGCTTCCTGTGTGTGTGTGAGACTGTGTGTGTGTTTGTGTGAGTTCCATTGTGACCGCGCCCTAAATCTCACCTGATAAGCGTGTCTGGATTCGCTGTGTGACGTCACAGCCCGGACATTCCAGGAAGCGGACACTAGGTTGCCAGGTTGCGACATTCCACCCATACAGGTAACACTTCCTACACTAATGTCACAGTTTTTATTTTTAATACAGGATTAATAATAATAATAATAATAATAATAATAATAATAACAATAATATATAAATTATTTCAGCAATTTATTGTTGTGTTTAATATTGTTGAATGATTTATTAAATTATCTTATCTTGGTTTTGTCTCTTGGACAAAATAAAAACACTTCCCCTAGGTGTGATTAGTCACGTGACTAGGGCCTGGTATAATATCAGAGGTAAAGAGTTGAAATGAAAGACAAACAGGAACAGATTCCCAAGTCATATTTATTGTATTCTAGAGGTTAGCTGTGGCTCCGCCTATGTGCGTCTACCTAATGATGATCTGATCAGATATTATTATTACCTCACAGTATGACATAAAAATTGATGATTCCCCTGCCTCTGCTGTTACATCAAGAAGGACTGTCTGTGACACGCCTATGGCGGAACTACTTGTGCAAACACACAAAACAGAATTTCTATTATACGTTGTAGTTAGTCGCTAGGCTGCTCCTATATGCAAAAATATATATTTCTTCTGGGGGTCACCACAGTAGATCATTTGTCTCCGTCTACCACATCTTTCTTCGCCACGTCAACCTCCCAAATGTCTTCCATCACCACATCCATAAACCTCTTCTGGGGTCTTCCTGTTCTCCTCCTGATATACAGCTTACCCCTCTTCTGCACATGTCCAAACCATCTTAATTTGGCCTCTCTAATGTCTAACACTGTCCCCAAACCGGACCTGTCCCTGTTATATACTCATTCCTAATCCTGTCCATTCTTGTCATTCCAAAAGCAAAACGCAGCATCTTCAGCTCTGCCACACATACAGATGTAATTTTTTTAAAATAATAATAATAAGAAAAATATAAGAGTATATATATATATATATATATATATATTCATAGTCTTATAAGACTTTCACAAAAATCTTAAAGGGTAAAAAAAAAAAACAATAAGAAATATAAATCATTATACAACAACACTTTCCCCCCCTACTGTTTATTCTTTATTATTAGGCTTTGATTATGTGCAACCTTTATAATAAAATTAATCATGATATAAACCTGTGATTTGCAATGCTTTTTTTTTTTTTTTTTTTTCCAAATTGACCAACCAGAATCAAGAACTCATCATGATAGAAATAAACGTCAATATATTTTATAACATATCATACATGAACAGTCAACACAAGTTACACTCGACCTGTAGAGTGAAATCAATAAAATAACATATAGAATGTAATTAAATGAAAGAATCCCTTAACAAGCTGTACGTCCCGGGGTTATTTATTCCGATCTGGCGCCCCCGCCCTCCTCCCATAGCAGATCCCAGCAGCAGTGTGAGGGCGAAAGCGAGACTGGATTCACAGCGAAACTCTTTCAAACACACCAAAACTCAAAAGGGCTTTTTGCTTCATTTTAACTTCTTCACCTCTGGACAGGGAGTAAAGGTGACCGCCTGGGTGAGTTATTCTCTTCCTGGGGCTATTTGTCTTTTAATCCAGAAAGAAGAGCGAGCGAGAGAGAGGAGGAAAGTTTTCAGCAGGACGGGAATTGTTTAATCCTCCATTTTGTTCCGCCGCAAACAAGTAGTTTGGTAAGTTTGTGTTTTTAAACAAAAACGTATACTAATATCTCCTCCTTTTTGATATCGTGTTCGCTTTGTAACCGTTTGTTTGATGTTTCTGAGTAATGTTTAGTAAAGTAACGTCTTAATAAACACGCTGGTGGGAATGCCGTGGAGGGAGGGAGGGAGGGGGGGAGCGGTGGGGCGGCTCACGCGCCGGAGATAAACCTCAAATATTTCCACTTTTTAAAAATATTTACCCGACTTTATAAACACGCTTAGTTTGACGACTGACCGCCAGATCTGAGCGCGTGTCGGTTTAATCGGTTTGAAGTGCTTCAACGGCGAGTTCTTTTTCTTTTGAAGGCTGCGCGCGGACTAGCATTACAATGTAACCCGCTTAAGGTTACTTGGTTACAGGTTTGCGCATGCGCACAGGCGTGGACGCGCTACACTGACTCGTGTGGCTCAATTTAAAGCAAACAGATTCAAGGTTTTTTCTTTTCTTTTATTACCTTTTAGAGACGTCTTTAAATCTTTCCTCGCGTCCCAAATGTGCGTTTGATGATTATAAAAGTGATTAATACAGTTATAATGTACAGTAACAGGAGCCTGGTGGTAATGTTTGAGTTTTTGAGTTTTGTCTTTAGATGAGTAGGAGACATTAGAGTTGGACGATGTGTGATGGAGTATTAGTGTCGTGATATGATTAATGTTGAACGCGTCACTTTTCTCCAGGGTCAAGGGTTCGAGTCCCGCCTCGGGTTTGCGCATGTTTCCTCAGGGTACTCCTCCAGTTTCCTCCTACAGTCCAAAGACATGCAGGCTATTTGGCGTTCCCAAATTGCCCGGTGTGTGTGTGTTTTGTGATGGACTGACACCCTGTCCAGGATGGTACCCCGTCTCATGCTCATAGTCTCCAGAGATGGAGGATAAAGCGATATAGACGATGAGTGAGTGATGATGATGAAGATTAAGAAAACTGACTCGAACATCAGAGAGATGTGTATATCGGAGGAAGCACGTGTTATTTGCTTAGGAGCGCGTGTTTGGTACTCGGGAGTGTTGGGAGATCATGCTGGCGTGTGCGGCTTCTAAGACGTGATTTTCATCTAATTGGTGCTCTGTGTTCTGAGACTGGTGTTGGTGTGTGTGGCGAGTGTGTGAGACTAATTCGCTCAGTTTGTAGAAAAAGGCAAATCAGAGTGGTTTAATTTATGAGTTTTGGTAAAAAAGCGTTTCTGGTGCATCACTTGGAAGAAGCATCTGCGCTCATTACAGAATCACTTGAGCTGGAGTGTCTGATCACTGCCTGAAAACCAGCCAATTCTGGTGGTCAAGCAAAGTAGGCTTTTATTGTCACTTCAACCATATTTACAGTTCACACCGTGAAACGGAATGGCACTCCTCCAGGCCCAAGGTGCTACATGCATACAACTATAACAAAAACTAACAAGCTAACGAAAACGCCTAATTGGCTGACTAGCTAAAGACAAAGCTAGTTTTTTTTAAGAACTATACAAAGGACAAAAAGTCTTAAAAGTGCACAACAAGTATGCTTACACAGTTTTGGTCACCGGCCGATTGACTGGTTCATCTCTAATATAAATGTAAAAATAAAAAAAAATCTGTTGCGATATCTGAATCACGATTTTAGATTTTTTTTGGAGTCCTAATGCAAACCCGTTTCCCTTGTACAGGTAGAGTTCTTCAGAACCTTATAAACCTTCAGAAAGACACCGAACACTATTAGTTGTCAAGGTTGAGGTTTTTGAATTGAGACGCAGGTCATGATGATGGCTGAACTTGAGCTCATCGTTCTCTTTAAAAGAAAATAAATAAACTTTTCCCCCAGAGCCACAGCGCTACACTTCCTCCTATAACATCTCTTAAATGCCTTCCTGATTTAAACATGCGTGATGACCGATCGATCGCGCTGCAGTCAGGACGCCGGTGGCAAAGCCGAAACCCGGCCGAGTGAAGGTCGACACGCGTGATCGTTAGAGCGAGTCCCCGATGTCTGTCTAGTTTGTGGATTTGATGTAAGCTTTAGGGACACTGGCTCTGCTTTGTCCTTGTGCGTTTAAACAGAAGACTCGGCCTCCTGTGTGCTCTTTCTCTCTGCAGCCCTAGGGTTTAGATAGGAAAATAAATATTTTAAAAAGAGAAACTGAAATTTAACGTCAGTGTATGTTGTGGAACCAACTTTAAACTTTGCCTAAAGAGTGTGGTGTGTGAAAAATGTTCTTTAAAAAAAAGAAATAAAACACGTTTTTCATGTACACATTCAAAATATACCGGCATCTTGGCCAGGTTGTCGGTTCCTGCCTGACAAGTTCTGATGAATAACAAAGCCTTCTTTTCTTTCACAGAACCTCCGAGAAGATGACTGCCATTAACACCCCCAACATCAACTTCAAGTGGGATCCCAAGAGCCTGGAGATCCGCACGCTGGCTGTGGAAAGACTCCTGGAGCCGCTCGTCACTCAGGTACAGATTAAACCGCCACCTTTCATCATCTCACTTTTCATGTTTCATCGGATTTATGTTGAAAATATACAGAATAGTCGCGAGGAAGAGTCTGAATTGTACGTCATCCGTGCTTTTGGTTTAACGTCCCTAGGTGACCACTCTGGTGAACTCGAGCAACAAGGGTCCGTCCAACAAGAAGAAGGGCCGCTCCAAAAAGGCGCACGTTCTGGCCGCGTCGGTGGAGAGCGCCACGCAGAACTTCCTGGAGAAAGGCGAGAAGATCGCCAAGGAGAGCCAGTTCCTCAAAGAGGAGCTCACCGCCGCCGTAGAGGACGTCCGCAAGCAAGGTGCGTCCCTCTCATACTGATGGTTTAAATGCCGGGTTCTGACGTGTCCGTCTGCTTTCACGTTCGCACAGTGTGCTCATTTTGCAGAAACTAACTTGTTTTTAATTGTGCCGTGACTTCCTTGTACACGATTAGTGAGGACAACCGGAAACACACTTCTGATTTAACATTTTCAACAAGGGTTAGGCTCTTACAAACGAGTTCTATTTGCTGTTATTGACGTCAAACCAACACGGATGCTCGCGGTGTGATTAAATCGATCCTTTTGTACATCAAGTTGTTTAATCGGATCTAAAGTTATTAAACCAAAGTTATTTTCTCAAAAGCTAAATATTCTCTTGAGACCCGAATGTCCAAATATGAGGACATGACCTTTTCTCTCAACTTTATTGTCCTCTTTTTCTTCGTAGCTGATAATTATAAATCGAATCAATTTCTTCAACCAGGAAAAAGTTTGTACATGTCCTTGTACTGATGGATGTAATTTTTTGCCAAACTTCTTCCTGGTTAAAGAACATAATAATTATCAGTTCCGAATAAAAAGTTCATGATGGTGAGTCAGCTGTGGTGATGGTGAGTAATCCTAATTTAGGAAAATCTTTAACGAGAGTTTACAGTCCAATACGGTGGAAAACGACTCTGTTAAAAAAACAAAAGTGTCCAAGAGTCCCCTTGCGATTTAAAGGCAGAGAGACATTTCACTGCGGTTCATTTCCTTAGGTGCGATTATGGTTTTTGGCAGTGTGGGGAAAGGACAGATTTAGTCATGTGGATTGGTATGCTTTACATTGTATATTCGTGTCAAAGGCGTGCAAGACTCACTTTGTCAGACTTAAGAACAAACCCGACTTATGAACGTGCTCCTGGGAACAGAACTTGTTCGTAGGCCGGGGACTTCCTGTACTTCCTGTAAATCTCAATTTAACGACGGTATCGGTGCTTCTCTTGAGTTTACACGCCACTGATTCAATCCTGCCACCTCCTGAACTGGAGTTTGGAGCTGAAGATGGCCGGAATGAGATTATCGAGTTCATCAGTCTAAGGAAGATTTGCATCTCTGGTGAAGAGCGTGGAGTTCTTCTTGTCTGTACGGCGTAGGCGAGTCACTTTCCCTCTACAAAAAGCACTAACCGGGCCATGTGGAAAAGCGCGCCATGGTTCCAGTTAAACGACGTGAACTCTGCACACGTTAAAAACCTGTTCATTACCCGAGCGCGCTGCTCACATGGACTGCTAGAAAGCTGTGTTTGTTTTAAACCGGTCGCTCCACTTCTTCTTTGCATCACTTCACCCCACTATGTGGATTTCCCCTTCCCGTGGAGGGGGAGGGGGATGTGTTTGGCAGGTTAAGTGAGACAGTCAGCTTCACCTGCTTCCTGTTTTGCTCCTGGCACGTTTGCTATGAATATCTGAAAAGCTTGCTGAATTTAATGCGATGTGACGGAGGCTCCGTGCTCTGAAACCTGTGTGTGTTTAAACAATGCGGATCAACTCCAGGTGACTGTGGAGCCGCAACGCTTTAGGCGCTCGTCTTCTCTCTCTCTCAGGGGGGGTGAACGATTTTCACGCAGTGTTGTGCACACATGTTTACATGTCGCTAGCTAATGTATTCACCGTTTAGCTGTAATGTGGCTTTAGCGCCTTCGTTACTTGACGCTTGCAGCGAAGTTATGCTTTATTGTTTTCCAAATTAAAATTCACATGCACATGGCCAAAACATGGTGTTGGTGCCAAAAAGTCTCACCAGTTTTATAATACTTTATGATCCATGCTTCGTATTTTTGTAAATCTGCATACATTATTTATATTTTTATCAGATAAAAAAAAAAACACATTCGCTAAATACAATTTCATGCCCTTTTATGTCTGTAATGTCCTTAACTTTGTTTGTAAAAATTCTAATCTTTCAACGGTCTTTTGGATGTCCGATTTAGATTTCACTTGAAAAGACACAAACCTGAAAAAGTGTATTATTCTAAAATGTGGAATTAAGATTTTGCAACATCAATTTTACATGGTTATGGACACTACAGATTATTTATTTTTGTTTTTTAGGCTTTTATCAAAGCTATTTAAACAAATCTTTTACAGGTCATGTGCACAGGTTGAAGCTTCCACCAATTTTGGTATCAATACTCAAAGAAATATGGATAATTAGCATTTTAAGTGATGTACTGTTTGAGACAGTATAACGCTGAAAAAAAGGCCATTTTTGGGCCACATATATAAAAAAAAAAAAACGTAGCTTCTTTGACGCACACATTTACTGTATATGTATAAAATAAAATAAAAATCATATTCAGAATGGGGTTAGTGTTTAAATTAGATAAAATTAATCCTTATTTTAGAACAAAACATTCATTTCTGTTTATAAATCATTGGAATCAAGTCATTTATATACTTTTTTTTTGGAGGGGGGGAAAGTAAATCCAAATTTAGTCTTTAAGTTCTTTAAAACTAAGATTTTTAATATTAATTTTATGTTGACTAATTAGAACTGATTCTCGTCATGAATACAGCTGTAGAAGCTGGCATTACAAAAAGCGTATATAGGTAATGCAGGACTATAAAGAAAAATGAGGTATATTGTATTAATGTTTTTTGAATAAAGAGTTGTTTGATAAATCTGTTTTCAACAAGGGTTAGGCTTGTTTCCTACAGAATTAGGTTCTCGATACATCGGTCCCAAAAACCTTTTCAAAGAGCTTTCTTAAAAGAAAAAGAAGCCTCCTAAGCGCTCCGGATGGAGTCTGTTCATTGCGATCTTCAAGCCGGCAGCCAGGCACGAAGGAATAGAAATGAGGCGCAGATTCCCGAGAAACCATCTTTTTCTGATCTGACCTGCTTCTACACCTCTCTACGCTTGCTGTCCATCTGACCTGGCGCTCTCACAGCAGCTTGTTGGCTGCTGTCCTCCTCCTCCTCCTCCATCTCTCCTACATGCAGCTCTTCATTAGCTTCAGCCGTCTTCTCCTGATCCTCTCTGGCTGTTTCAGCTGCCACAGTTGCACCGGGCGAAGCTTCTCTACGCCGACAACAACAATGCGTCTTCCCTCCCGCTGGTCATCAGGGCCGCGTTAAATAACCAGGGCACTTATGAAGACCGTTCTTATGGTCGAAGAATTAAAAAGGGAAAAATTTAGTATTTTGAGGATAACGGTGAGAATAAATCACAGTTTGGAAAACACTGGATCATTTTTGCGGCGTCTCAGAATCGTGTTGTGTAACATCGGGGCATTTTACAAAGACAAGTCACATCTGATAGGATCTTTGCTGCCTTGAGCGAGTCTGTCACCGCGTACACAAGTTACGCAATGAACAGGAGCTCGATCCGAAATCACTTGAGGTCACGCAGGGGAATTTAACCCTTTAAAACCGGCGGGAGCGCCGACGACGATCCGGTTCGCACGTCTCAATTAATGTGGCGATAAATTCATAACCACAATGATGTTCCTGTGACGGTGTTCCAGGGGAAACGCACGTGTGCGAATTGCGTAGGTATTGCGTTTCCAACCAAAATGCTTTACATGGGGTGAGAATGTTACAACGTGTGTGCGCGTGCAAATTGCATAACCGTGTGTTTCCAACCAAAATGCATGGCGTGACCTTTTTCACGGATGTTCTACGGATTTGACGTGTACATGCCATCGAGGCCTGCTGGCCACGTGCGGCGACGCCATGAGCTCCTGACGTTTTAGCTCGTGCGCTACGTTAGCTACTAATCCATAGTGTTTTCTTTATGACCGCATGTTCCCCCTTAACCTCGTGATAAAATAGTTTAATATTATTATTTATCATTGCATAAACATTGCGTATAGACGCAATACGGAATAAAGCACACGGCACGAGATGGTTCATCAGGAACGCTGTTCTCTGAGCAGGAAGACGATTTGTCCGGCTCCAGATCGCCAGTGTTCATGTGTTTGTGTAGATTTGTGCTTTCCTCTTAGTGTTCTAATAAGAATATCTTGACATTCTCTCCATTTCGCCACCTCATGGCTTGCTGTTCGTCCGTTTTGTCCGTTGGTGATGTAATGAACCTAATGGACTGTTTATATATAACTGACTTTTTCAAATTTCAAATTCAAATTTTGGTCGCATGCGCAGTTTGATATGCAGTGAAATGTTTACACAACTGTTTGACTTAAAAAGAAAATGTATCTCAAAGACTAATTGGTGCAGATGGATCAAATCTGTTTAGAAAAATATGTAGGGAAAATTTGAAATTTTTAAGCAATTTGTTTAGTTACTTGGTAGTTATTTCATATCATTATATGGATTTGCATTGATGTGTGGAATATGAAGAAAATGCTCCAAAATATTTGAATACTCTCTGGTGGAGCTCCGTTCTGTCAGGTCTTAAAGGGTTAATTACACTGTCGGTGTCGATCTGTGTTCCTGCTTCCTGCTCGTTATCCCGTATGTTATAGCAGATAAACAGTCTTTGTCTTGATGTTCAAGATAAAAAGAAATAACAGGTTTTTCATGTTGCTGAGAGACTCCTTTGTTCTGGCAACTTTTAGAAAAGCACAGACACTGGAGACTCCTTCCATAAATCTCAGTCTCTCTTCAAGAAACTGTCAGCTGTTACTATGGAGATGATGATGATTGACATAAAAGGGAACCTATTATGCAAAAATCACTTTGTGGTCATTTTTCAGTCTGTTAGAATTATATTCAGTCAAGCCATGCAATAAATGTTTTTATTAAAAAAAAAAAAAAAAAAAATTTCCCATTGCTAATTTGACCTCATAAGTAAATGCCCCTCCCTCCTTATTTGCTTGTTCAGCTCTGCAGTTTTCTGAAGGGGCGTGGCTCAGCGGTAGCTCATGTCCATAAACACGGAGTTTAAGGTATTAAAGAAATGGTAAAATACTGGACCTTTAACCTAAAACCTGTGATTTTGTCATCTGAGCTACTGACAAAGATGGAGTTATAGAATATTAATCTGCTTCGAACCACATTTGATGAAACCATTTATTTAGCGTTTAACACGGGCTAAACAGTCGCGTGTAATCATCGGTTTGTCACGTTGGTGTGAAAAGTGCACACGCTACACGGGTATTTCATAATTTAATGAAATGTTCTTTCACCTATGATAGGAGTAATAGAGGCTGAGTGTGTGTTCCTGGCCGCTCATGAACCCATGGATATCGCACATCATAATTAGTCCGCGTGCTGCAGTATGATTAGCGTTACAGCTCGTCTGGTGCGTTCTTTACAGCGTACGAAACAACATGGGGATCCAGGAGAAATTGTCGTACTTTTTCTTGTAAATCAAATCAACACCTGGGTATGGTGATGTCATTGTGTCAGGAGGTGACCTGGTGATTCCCTGTACTATACTGTAGAAAAAAAAAATAACATCAAGTTAAGATTCCGCAACGTAAAAAGGTTTAGCAGCAAGTTGCACAGCTTTTATTTTTCTTAACTTCTAGAGAAATTTGCTGGCTACAAATAATTTCTGGGTGTGTCATTCTTGGCTCAACTAGATTTTATTCATTTATTAACATTTATCTCGTTTTTTTACAGTGTGCCGCTCAGGAATTTTAATTAGAGTCTAATGTTTTGATTACAACCGTTATGGCGACCCGTGATCCTTTTTAAAAAAACAAAAAAACAAACAAAAAAAAAAAAAAGAGTTTTAGCTGTAGCTTTTAGTTTTCCAACGTTTTTCCGGTCGTCTCGGTCCAATCTGGGGCAGACGCGGGGTGTTTAGTGTTGATTAGAGTAACACGTCTGACATCTGCACACGGCGGTGTGAGTTAATGGGTCGTGTTGGCCGTGGCGAGCGCGTGAGCCGCGAGAGCGCCAGCCTTCTGCTTCGACACGCTGGAGTGAGAGATTTGATTTGGGACGCTCTCATCAGTATGGAATCCCGAGCGCGCGAGCCGTGCCAGAGCCAGACGGCGGCTGACGTTCGCTCCTGTTTATACGCTATAAATCTTTACCCGGTTATAAAGACATCACTGTGTAGCGTGCTACAGAAACGGGGAAACGTTCAGCGATATTCTTGGTCCCTTTATGACGGATACGTGATCATAAACACGATTCTACATCAGCACGGATACTTATTTTGCCCCTCGTCCCTGAATCACCCAGCCAAAAAAAAAAAACAAAAAAAAACACACAATTTAGGGCTATTTTCAGCCACATCATAATGGCTGTTATGAACCGAGAACAAGTGAGTGTTTCGTCCACCGCGGATGAAAAGTATATCATTTGTCAGGTTTCCACGAAGCCCCGGTTCTCCGAAAAGGTCAGCACACGCACAAGCTAAAGATACAGCAGATAAGCTGTGATTGTGGGCCGGCGATTATACCCCTTTTTCGTGATCATATCACCGGCTGCCTGAGACGACGCTTATTCACTACAGCACTCTCGGTGCGGTGTTTTTAACGGGGGGGGGAAAGGGAGGACTTTGAATGCCAGGG
The DNA here is from genome assembly GCA_030068275.1 of Clarias platycephalus. NCBI lineage: Eukaryota > Metazoa > Chordata > Actinopteri > Siluriformes > Clariidae > Clarias > Clarias platycephalus. The sequence continues at coordinate 5,218,342 of JAQQZT010000012.1, read as the reverse complement.
ATCCTTATCTCTATCAACTGATTGAGACTTGCTTGTAAGTAAGATGATCTTAAAGCTTATAATGTAGCTCTTATTTATAAAGAACACATTTTTATATCTAAAGGATCTCTACAGTGTATCTTGGATATTTGGTAGCTGTAATCAAATAAAGACTAGGAGCAGTGCATAGGATTCGTCTAGGATTGGAGCCTTGAATAGAGGCTGGCGGTGCAACTATATTATAATACAGCGGAACGTCTACACACAAGTTTAATCCGTTCAAGAGGCGAGTTCTTAAGGTGATATGTGTATCGTGAACCGCAATATTTCTTTCAAATCGAATTCAAATTTTGCACAATACGATATGCAGTGAAATGCTTATACGGCCGTCCGTGACCTTGAAAATAAAAGCTTATTAATAAATATGAATGTGTAGAAAATACATGTAGCTAGGATAAACTAAAAATATTCTGTACAATAGCTTATAGGAAATAATGTAAATGCAGATAATCTGTTCCATCCACCCCAATTTCCGACACTAATCATATTGTCGCATATGAAAACAATCAAAACGTTTAGAAAAGACGTTATTCACGTATGTAAATAAGGTAAAATACGAAATGAACTTCATATTAGACATTAAACTTCACTTAACCTTAATTTATGATTCCTCTTGGCTAAAACAAATCTGATCTGGGGCCGTGTCTTCACTAAATCTTGCACAAAATGCAAAATAAAAACCCGCAAAAATGCGTAAACTTGCTTCGCTTGACTTTCCACTGACGCGAACGTGTTTTGATCGGTTTTGACGCTCGTATGACGAAAGTGCTTCGTAAGTTTCTTGCTAGATGAAAGAGTAAATTTTAAGGTGAAAACTCACGAGACAGACGTTTGTATGCCGATGTACCGCTGTAGTGATGTAATGTAGTTGGTTAATTTATTCTGAGGTCATGCGCATAAAAGTATGAGAATTATAAAATGGTTAGAATAAACTGGTACGCGTACTTCTCTCGTACGTGTAGTTCTTTCATATTAAGTTTCTTGTTATTTTTAAATAATTGCATTGTTCCAAGCCAACCTTAATGCCAGGAGCAGCTTGTGGTCTCCAAACCTCTCAGGAACACCCTGTGAAGAGTGTGAGAAGTCTCCTCCTACGTCTTCATCTTCCTAATCACCTGCTGACCCGCTCGCATTGGGACCCACAGTTGTAAAGATATAAGACACTCGTATTATAAGGATTTTCATTTTTGTGAAACACTCGATAAGCGTTTTCAACATTCAACACCAGCTTTAATGTAACCACCAAAGCCACCAAGCTTATCTCCGAGTCTTTGTCGGTTTACGGCGCGTCTTTAACTCTGATTATTATTAGCTTGTAAGAGATAGAAATGAACGACTTTAATTGAAATGTTAATTTAATAGGCGATCGATGCTGAACCGCTCCACGTGTTTGATGCAGCGTGGCAGCCCTGCGCTGTGATTTAACCGAGGAGTAAAATCCTCTCTATACCGTAGAGGCCGTTATGATGGCGGCTGAACGATAATGCGCCGCCGCACCCCAGGCAAGAACCGACTATACGCGCCGCGACTTCCACTGCCGGCTGAAAGCCTTTCCTCAAGAGAGAGTTTATTAAAGACACGCTGATCCTATCGGGCTCGGGCAAAACGGCCGTATCGATCCCGCCCTCGGGAGAGAAAAGATCTCCCTGGGATAGCTTTATCCTCCGAGGGTGGACTACAGAGTAAGACAATCGGCGGTAAAGGACAGGAGTCGCCGACGTGCTGGGGAGCCGAGGCAGAGTTACGGGTTGACCGTTACACAAACCACGTCATGTAATGAAACTGAACAGGAGTGGTGTTTTTACCTTCCTGCTCCAGAGGCCAGTTTATAACATGCTCTGTAGTCTCCTTTTCCAGGGCTAATAATAGTTCAGAGGTTCGTGTTTGTGGTAAACCGCATACGAATCCAGATTAATACCGTCATGACCGACTTCTGTGGTTCGTCACTTGCAGGATGGTAGGAAAAGGATGCTGTAGAATATGGAAGTGTTTATATGATAAGAGAAATGCTTATATGAGCGCTGATGAATTATGAGCGCACACTTATGAATAAGAAAAATAGTGAGTTTTTAAACGAGACTGAAGTATGAAAATAATTTTTTACGAATTAGAAATATAGAAAAACTGTAAAAGTTTACATTATGTAAAAGTAGCAAAAGAAAATTCTTGGGGGGGATCGAATCATTATACTTCAGAACAATTTTAGGACTATATTGTTAATTTTCTTTTGAAGAATTACCCACAAAATGGATTTGTTCCCAGTTTCGCTCCATCACTTTTTATTTATTTATTTATTTATTTATTTATTTTGGATGGTTGCTGTTAGGGCTGCACTGATGCGTTCAGTTACGGAAATGCGTCGACTCCCGCGACGGTGTTCAAATGTTTTCTACCCTCTCCAGTCTTGCCAGCGCATGATGGAATACGAGACTTCATCCCCAAATATTCGGACCCGGTCGTCCGATACGTGGTCATTTCTTAAAGAAAGAAATAAACGGCTACGTGAACCGCCTCACCACAGCGCATACACACACGGCTCAGTCGTTTCCAACACCCCCGTTCTGTCAGGGTGTTCACACACCTGGGGTTGCTCAGCTGGTGTGTGTGTGTCAGTGCCTGGGAGTCGAGATTCTCCAGGCTAGGCGCTAATGACTAGCCTTTCAACGCGGCTTTCCAGCGAGTTGTGGACAGTTAGTTTATGCGCGTACGGACTTTTAAAACTAGAGTTAAAGTTTGAAATGGTAACTTTTTACATGGATTATTTGCAGGAGACTTTTTAACAGCAATGCAGCTGATATTAATCCGAGGTTTATACAGTAAAATGTCACCGATTCAGCTGTGTGCAAGGTCTTTTTGTTTATTAATAAGAATTCTCATTGTATGCATGCCTACATGCCGTCTAGACCTAATCGTGTTTAAATAATTTGAAGGAAAATGCTTGAATGAAAAGTTAACATTAAACATTAAAGCTTTGGTTATTTACTGGAAAGTTAATAAAAGGAAAAGGATTGATCTTCCAGTCAGGAAATTCACTAGAGTAACCATGAAAAACAATTTAAGGTAAATGGAAAAAATAATTAATAGACTAATCGATCAGAAAAAATTGCCATGTGCAGTCGTAATAATTTGTTTGAATTAGTTAAAGATTGACCCGTCATTGTTTTTGTGCTGCTGTCACATTTAATAGCAGCTTTAAACAGTTGTTCCCTCGTTTTCTTTTCTGCATGAATATTATTGAACATTTTTAAATGGTATTTCTAAACTTTCCAGTGGTGGATCACATGAGGAGAATTTTTTTAAATAAAAAATTCCATACTACAACCTTAAGAACCTCCTGGTTTATGTATATTATATATAATTTTTTTAATTTTGGTGTAGTATGAATGTGACCCGATGGGATTTTATTATCTTTTGTTGTAGTTTTATTATTCTTATTATTTTAGTTAATTTAATTGTTTTCATGAATATAAACTCATTAGAGAGCAAATAGTGTTTTTCTTTCTTTTCTTTTTCTTGTTTTGATGATCTGTAGTGCTTAGAGGAGTTCTCGTAATGAGTTCCGCTTCTTAAAAAAAAAAAAAAAAAAAAAGCCGCGTGTTCACTCAAGGTAACAGCGAGCTAATTTGCCGAGAGGACGTCACCCACGCCGGCCTGTTTCACAGCCGTCTGTCGTTTCCAGTCTCTGTTTGTAAATCTACCGTGATGAACAGTGTTCGGATAATAGTTTATATCAAGGAAAGTAAATGAAGGGTAATAGGGATGTCCATTTATTTATCTTTTATTTATTGATTTTAAATCAAGGTCCTGAGATTGTGGTTTGGTCTCCTGAAGTAAGAACGTGTTCCTAAAAGGTGGAGATCTTTCAGAGATGTCGTCTTTTAATAAGTCATACTTTGTGGTTTTGTAATGCATCAGTCAAAAGTTTGGACACGTCTTCTAATTAAATTTTTTCTCTCTCACAATTCTAGAGCAATACTAGAGATTTCAAAACTATGCAATAACACTGATTTCCCTAAAACACAATGAGTGTAATGTGAGGTCTTATTCTTCATATACTGACAGCAGTATGGACACAACTACAGATTAGACTACAGAATGATGCACTGTACAGTTCATAACTTTAGTTATATTTAAAGTACCTAAGCACAGGGTGGTTCCTGTTCTCGTTTCTCTGAAAACAGCTATAAATATTTTCTACCACACTTTCTCTTTTGCTTTCTGTTAGTTAATAAGATAAGTAATGCCTTACTGTATGTTAAAGAGAGAGAAAAAGCATAAACTTGTCTGTCCAGAGACTTGAATATGGTGAAAAACATTGTGCTGAAACTGGAGACCCCTTCCATAAGTGTTTATATATATATATATATATATATATATATATATATATATTAAAAAAAAAAAGAAAAATAAGAAATCTGCAAAAAAGGTAAAAAAAAAAAAAAAAAGTCTATAATTGCAGTGGGAGCTAGGAGAAAACATTGTAGTTGGGGTCATACCTAATCACAGGTATTCTTAATACAAAATAGAGAAAAAAAATACTAATGTTTAAAGCTCTGACATCTGCAGACAAAATCCGTCGTTACTCATGAGTCTTAAGCAACAGACAACAGGGCACGCACGGTGGCCATTTATCTCATGCAGTTACCAATTACCACAGCAGAGGTAAGTTTTGGTCTTGCTTTCCTGGGATGAGCTTTATGAGAGCCATCCTGAGAGTTTCATCATGGTGCTTTATAGGTTTTGCAAATGCACTTGACATTACTGTTCTTGCAAGGACTATTCCAGAACAGCTGACCTTCATTTCTTAAAATAACTAATGACTATTGTTGTTGTGTGACCGAATGTAGGTGTGTATTGTAGGTTTTACAGATTTACAGATATGCCTTAAAATGGCCAAATGGTGTATTGGAATATAGTAACAGTAAATTAATAATAAGAAATTAAAAAAGACATACATTTACAGTATGTCATACACTTCAGAGTTTACGCTGTTCTTTAAAAAAATCCAAGCAAACAAACATATAAAACAAAAAACTCCTATGCGTGTTGGTAGACAAGATTAGTAATTTACTGTTATTATTTTTCAAATGGGAGTGAATCAACGAATCAAAAATCAAGAAAGCAGTGGGGCTAGAATCTGGTGTAAGTGCTATTTAATAACACAGCTCTTGCAATTTGTTAATAACAAAATAGCTTATTCACATTAAGGCCTTCTTATTTTTTTTTACTGGCTCACTTCTCATCCAGATACTGTACATAACCAGTGATAAGAAAAAGTAACCATAAAGCAGTGCTCAGAATAAATTTAAAAATACAGTTGAAAGATGCATTTAACTTCAAAGGCATACAGTAAGAGCATAGTTTCCAAGTGTCTTCTCAGCCAGAGCAAACAGTCAAACATAATAATGTATATGCTACGACTAAACAGTAGACAGTGGTACGTCTACTGTATATATATATATATATATATATATATATATATTTTTTTTTTTTTTTCTTATTCATTAAAGAAAATATTCATATTTCCACATTTTGCTCTTATTATTGCCTCTTTATCTTCAATTATGTTTTAAACTATCATTTTGTTGAAGGATACATATGCAATTATTTGTGAAGACATTAATAAACTGCAAACTGCACAAGCACACACAAGCAAAAAAAAAAAAAAAAAAAGCAATTAAAAACTCTCAATTCCAGCAATAGGTCTGTAATGCAACAGAAGTTATTAATGTCATTAACTTAACTAAAACTGTGTCCAGAAAATCTTTGCTATATTTATCATCCCAGTTTGGAGCAAAGCTTTGATAACAAACCTCATAACCATACACCACTGCCAATCCCCCCAAACAGCCAGAAAGACAGAGGAAAAACCATTAAAAGGTTTGTGATGAGGTGAATGAGAAAGGGCAAGTCAATAAATATGGTTAGAGGAGGCTGACCTGGGAGTAGAACTGCTGCAGGAAAGGCTTCTTGGCTGGAGGCATCATGGTGTCCAAATGAGGCTGAAGGAGCTCAAACTGCTCGGCCAAGAACACACTGCAGGGGGAAAAACAGGGTCATGCCACTGGTATCTTTTTTACATACCAATAAGAGGCTGCACACAGGTCTTACAAATGGGGACAGCTACATTCAGAGCTTGATTTCATACAAAAAATGTGCAGTTGGTTATAAATCTGTCAGGACTCAGCAGGTGCTTATTTTTTTAATGCATCTAAGAAACCTTAATTTCCATGAATAAACTTACATTATACTGTAAACATTGGAAACTGTACGTTTTCTGTATTTCCTTTCAAAGTATTATAGCATACTAAAAATATGATGACTTAAAACTTCTGTGATTTATTTAGTTAATATTATTCATTTGTATTCAGGTACTTCAATATGAAACATATGAATCTATGAATATAAATGATGAAATGCCATAAAACACAATGAGTTTACTGATAATCAACTGGAACATTTTAACCATTTATTTTATCATAATTAATTATTCAATTTCGAAGATGGCTTTAAGTAAACAAACAGCTGATTAAGGGTTAGAGTGCAGTAATCACAAAATTACTGATTTCAGGACAAATAGCTAGAGATTAGACAAATAATTATACATGCTGGTTTATATATTCACACACAGAGTATAACACACACTTACTGTCCTACCTAATATTGCATTTGTCTCACTAACATTCCATAATGTTATTCATGGAGGAAACAAGTTACCAGTTCAAGAAGAGCATGCTTGCTATACAGTACAAGATCAAGTGCAGTTGGCGTGCTAAGCTTAAAATAACATCAAAAGAAATTTAATTTTTACACTTGAAAGAGATTTTAGTACAGCAGTTGGCTCTGCAGATTTAACATTTTGTACGGAGATTTACATTCAACTGTGGCTTTGGCACTCAACGGCTCCTAAAAAGCGAAATAAATTAAAAAAAGACTGACATAAGGCTTCTCTCTATCCTTCATTCCAGAGCTTGCTCTTTCCAGCGTAAGGTCAGTAAACACTGATGTTGTTTGGCTGAGGGTCAGTAACAATTCAGAGCACGTTCTGAATTCGTCAACAGGAATACCCATAAATGAACTGCTGTCAAGCTTAAAGGATATATAGTACACAGAGACAGAACCGGAAGCACAACCGCACATTAAAACACGCATCACCCTATTACTCTACTACACACACAGTGTAAAAAATCAGCTACTATAATAAGGATGATTACAGAGTATGCAATCAAAACTGCCCTCTTTCTATTAAGCACATTTTCGACAGCTGCTAGACAGACTGCACCTCAGGAGTCCACCAACGTAACCGTGCTGTGCCTGGAACTGTCCACACCAGTCTGCAAATAAGCATTTCCTTTGCTCACACATGCACTGTGCATGAACATGTCCCTGTTGAGAGCAAAGACGTTTCCAGAGAAACAGAGCTGCATGAAACAACGTGATATAGACTGTGGTATTTATGCGATGGTCTGGGCAAACCTGTCAGATTTTGCTGTGCTTGGAAAAAAAAAAAGGAGTTTAGACAATAATTAGGTTTTTCAACCTATAATATGTTTTGATGCTCAGAAATGTGCTTAATTACAATGCTTATGCTTTAAGACTGCAAAAATCACATTAGCTAAGTAAGAAATTCATATGGCTATGAAAGCAGTCACCCTAAATTAAAGATGGTATTTTAATTGATAACTTGCTAGCAAAGTTTTTCATAAGACAATGAACGTCATGCATTGATAATTTTTTTGTTAAAAAAAAAAAAAAAAAAATGATTCCTGTAAATTGTCTACATAACAGAAATCAAATGTTCAGCGATTATGGCACAAAGGGTATAATAATAATAATAATAATAATAATAATAAAGAAAAATGTAGAAAGCAGAAAATTAATCAGGGATTATTTTATAACTACTTTTTTTTTAGTTTTTTAGCATTACGTCATTTTACATATGTTACTTTTACATTAATGTTGAGGCTTCAGTTTGTCATAAGCCTGACTAAAATGTGCCACAAGAAGAAAGGATATTAACGATCAAACTGATAACGTACATGTTTCCATAACTAGTTGTATTCATCATTTATATATTTTATTCATTACATACTTAACTATACAGAAAATTTACATTTTGTCTTTTAAATTGTTTTGTGTCTTTCAGTGGAATTCAACTAGCTTTTAAACAAACATTAAATGTGTCCTTATAGTTGAGATATTGTGTATGAAAAAATAGAGTATGTTCAGTTTGGGACAGTCTTTTGGTTTAATTTTTTTTTTTTTTTTAATAATTAAAAAAAAAATTGTTTTAATGAAAAGTCTAAATGAAGCATTTTGACCAAGCCATCACATAAATTAATGAACAACCAACCAGGCCAAAAAACAACAACAACAACAACAACAAAAACTACAGTGTACAGTTCTGTTTCTGGGTAGAAAAAATAGTGGAAAAACTTAATATTTGAATCTCTGTTTCTTTCAATAAGGCAGTTTAATTACTTAAAACCAGTTAAAAAAAAAAAAGTCTTACTAGACAGCATATTTAAGTCTTACTAAACAACAATAAGTTTTCTGTGAGCAGTCAAGTTAAAAGTAAATTGGATTCTGTCAGGCAGCTATCTCAAGAAGCTATTACAAGGAATATTGACTTTTCACAAAGCTGTTAAAAAGTAAGAAAAATATCAATGTCCTAAGGACAACATTACCAAAAATCATCACCCAAGAAATGAAGAAACCCGGACCAAAAAGTAGAAGAAAAAATGTCTAAATGAACTGGCAGAGAATTTCATGAAAAGATAAAACAAAGTCCAGAGGATCTGAAGAAAATCTTTCAAAGCTCATTTACATTTAAACCAAAACACATTTACATCGATTAGCCATAACATTTAAACAGTTTAAGTGAATAACACTGATTATCTCGTTACAATGGCACCTGTAAAGGGGTAGAGCAATTAGTCTGCGACTCAACAGTCAGTTCTTAAAGTTAATGTGTTGGAAGAAGCAAAAATGGGGCTGCGAGACTCCGAAACAGATCTTGTGCCATATACACCTTGTCAGAGCACAATAATAAGCAGTCGACAGATGTTATAACTCGTCTATGTATATCATTAAATTCATAAATATGACCGTCTGTGAAACGCCAGATAGTCATTTTTTGTTATTCACTATTTTTCACATAAAATCGTTCTACATATGATTTTAAATAAAAACAGTTAATCACTAAAAAATGACTTAAGAAGGATCATAAATATAATTTATTCCAGTTGTCTTCCTATAAATATAATAATAGCTTTTTTGAGCACTTTTTTACTAACTTAAAATATGTTGTGGACTTCAGCTATCTTATGTCCATAAATAAAAAGGGTGATTCATTATAAGATACTGTACTGTATAGTAATCAAGTAGAAACTAAATCCAGATGTTATATATGGTCCGACAAATTCTTTATTATCTAGTTAGCAGATCGGTGGGATGTTAAAACGAAACATTCCCTAATAGAGCACTTTCCTGCTTTTTTTTTCTTCCATTTTTGGCCAGTTCAAAAATAGGATAAAAGATGGAACTTGAAAACAATTTAGCCGAGATAAGAGATGGAGTTTGAAACTGTAATTGTAACTTATTTAGATCATGCTGATATAAAGATTGTGCTTAGACATTAATAAGCCGCCTGTTTCCTCTCCTTATCTTAGTCACCTCTTATCTTGATCCCTGGACAGACTTTCTGACCTTCATTGATTATTCCATTAAGCATGAGAGAGTGTAGTACTGGAGCTCACCTCTTTTGAAATGGGCCCTGTGGTAATGGAACTATTAAGCGTGGCACATTCAGAGCATGTACATTCTTCATATGAAGGGCTATGAGGAATATCAACTACCCCCTCTGTTTGCCAGTGGAAAGCAACCTGGAACAGGTATGCATGCTACTAGTGTTAGGAAATTCATGATGGAGTTCCTTCACCGCTTCCCCATAAACTGTTGAATATCTGATTGTAGGCTTTAAGCTTGGCATGCACTGAATGCCATCTGGCATCCTAGATGGCCATATCTCTGAGCCCTGGATTATGGCATGCAGCTCCAGCAGCTCTTCAGTCACTCAGGTCCAGGATTGCATTTATTTATTTATTTTTGCATGTATATGTGACAGAGGAATAGGAAGAGAGAGTCGGACAGAGAGAAGATAAGTGATGAGAAAAAAAAAAATGCAGAAAGAGAAAAGACCAGATGAATGTTGAGAGAGAGAGATTTTAAAGTAAACAGTGGTTTCACGGTCCAAAAGTCATCCAGAGGTTGCCCCTCATTCGGACTAGTGGGGATGCAGGCAAGGCAACAGAATCCAACACTGCACTGTTTAATGGATAAAACTGACCCTGAAAAAAGGACAAACGCAGCAATTTGGCAAGTAATCCGGGATGTCACTCGAGGAATATATGACCACAGTTACCTACTGGAGTGGGGCTGGTCTCAGAGGACTTGCCCCAATTCCTTTCAGTAACTGCTAAAAGAAAAATGACAGGACAGTCTGCCCTTATGAATCACATTTTCATTCATATACAACTAACTTGCCAAAAGTTTTTCAGCAATCACTGAACTCTTTTTTTCTTCTTCTTATTTTTTATCCAGAAAAATAATGAAATGGTTTTCCATATGGCCTCATGACGAATTACTGCACTTTTGAACTACATAACTATAGTTTCAGAAAGCAACCTGAGGACGCATGGTCAATCTGAAATTATTTTTGTATTTATAATATCTGATGTGTGCTCAAATCCGACACAAACAGAAAAACAACAAATTAAGATCTGATTCGCGAATACATTTACATTGACTCGCACTGAGTGTGCATATCTAGTCGTTTGTCATGTGTTCTTAACTGTCATCACTCGAAGACTGGAACTGAAATTGAGCAGATCAGTAAGATATCTCTGAGCCCTGACATGGTACTGGTCTCTGAATCAACAAATAATGTCAGGCTGCTGGAATTAATGATGCTATGTGAGAAACGCTTGGAGGAAGTCCATAAGAGAAAAAAAGCAGGGGTGGACAAACTACTGACGAATTATACTTAAGTAAAAATACAGATAAGGTATCATAATCGTAACTAAAAGTGGAAGTATGCCGGCAACAAAAACAGAAAAAGGCTGCTTCTTTTAGAATAGAATATTATACTTAAGTACAAATAAAATAAAAACGAAAATTGAACCACACACAGATCCGATCCACACACAATCTGGCACAGGTTTTACGCCGGGTGCCGTTCCTGACGTAACCCTCTAATTTTATAAAAGATCAAATCCAAATCATAACCCTTTTGATTAATGTGTGGTGTTTAGTGATTGGCTGGATAAAAGGAGATTTTTCTTCTTATTATTCCTATTATTATTATTATTATTATTATTACTTTCAGAGGGAAGTGTGTGTTTAGATATTCAGGAAAAGTTTCCTGAGGAAATGAAACATTACTCTTAAGATGTGCATAAAAACGCAACAGCAGTTACTGTAGACTGTCAGTTCAACAAAATCTGATTTTCATGCTTATTAAGTGGAACATAGGCTAACTACTGTATAAAGCAGCTCAACATTTAAGTCAAGTATGGAAACTTTTCATCTTTTACAGAGATATTAACTAAAAAAAGAAGAAGATAAAAACTATAAACAGCATCTTTCAATAAAGAAAAAAAAAAGTCGCTCTGTGAATAGAAGCTTTTTCTAAAGCTGCAAGAAGCACGCGAAGCACGTGCAGCTAATTTTTGACGAGAGCATTGGTGCATACTGACACGGCTGAGCTGTGCATGTTTTGGGCTCCATAGACTCTACTATGTATGAGCAAAGCTTTTTCTCGAACAAAATTGCTAATTTCCCCAGCAGGGCTTGCATGCACAACAATGCAGCATTCAACAGAAAGGAGATAAAATCACAATACTCTTGCTGAGTTAGTCAAGTAAATCAAAAAGGTGGTTTTGTTAACCAAGAATGCATCTTTTCTCCATTGGACCCCGCCAAAAAAAATAAAAAATAAATAAAAAGTGTGGACACCTCTGAACTACAGCATATTCAACCTGGTAGGTATAAAGAAGATGAGAGCTATCCACAACATCACTGCTGGAGTTGAGAAAATTCCAAGTCATGGTCTGATTAACTAAGGCTGGGTCGCCTGACCGAGACCCCAAACAGCCAGCGGTCCCAGGAAACTTCACTGATGCGTGCAGGAGCATCAGCAAATGTATTGAATTAGTGCCACAGTTCTCGTTTTTTTAAATCTCTAAAAAGAGAAAAGTTACAGCTTGTCTTTTCTTAAGAGCACCCCAGAGAGCATTTTTTCAAAGCAATTGGAAATAAATCAGTTTGGATTTGCACACAGCATCAGGCTAGCGCAACTGGAAACCAGCCATTTTTTGGGAGGAGGGCCGACGACATGCATAGAGATACACACATACTGTAATATGAGTCACTTTAGCTACAAATTAGTACACAACGCTGTTAAATATTAAACTAGTGCCAAAATCTCACATTTTAAAGACTAACAATCAAGTGACTTTTACTGACGTGAATGTTTTGAGTGGAAAAGTAGGAGCATCAATAGAGATTTCCTTCTGTTGGAAATCTACTGTATCTCTCTTTTTTAGTATGTTTTGTATGTTAAATAAACATATATAATATAGTAGTTTAATTTCATTTGTAGGTTAAATTTCATGCAAAAATTTTAATAAAAGGCTCTCTAACAGGGGTAAGCAATTTGCAAAGGTCAGGTTACATAAAATTCCTTGCTTACAAAGGTCCAAATCTGACTGAATGATGAAAACACTTACCTATCAATGATTGTTTTTTTGCCATGAATGAGACTGAAGTGTTGTGTTTTCACTAGCTCCATGAACCCTGAATGGCATGCAGATGTTGCCATGGTAGAGTACCCCTGGAGCATGGGCGTGAAGGGCTTGGCTTATGGTTCCATTAGTGGCAGCTCGGCAGTGCTGGAGCTTAAACCCCTGAAATTCTGAACAGTAACCCAGACCCTTCTCTGTCTGAAAACTACAGCTAATTTTATTTTCCCATGTGCAGACATTCAACACATTCAAACACTCAGTAGTTTGTGATTCCATCCCCTTTCTGCTGAGTACTGAGCATCCTTTCTTCATCTGACCCCCAACAAAAAACTGTGGACACCTCTGAACTACAGCATATTAAACAAACATCGCAGGTATGAAGAGGATGAAAGCTATCCACAACATCACTGCTGGTCATGGTCTGATTCACTATTCACCAGCGGCCCCAGGAAACTGAAGCATCAGCAAATCTACTGATTCTCTAAAAAGAGAAAAGTTACAGCTTGTCTTTTCTTAAAGGCACCCCATATTAATTACGGTATATATTCAGTTACGGAATTCAGCATGCGGAAATACATTGCTGGGTTCGCATTTGGACTGCAGTCTGCCAGCTGATGATCCCTGTGCAATGTTTGAATAAAATAAAATAGTGTAAAAATGCAAAAGGACAAAAGTAGTGCTCTTACAGTGACTCTGTGGCGACTACCCGCTCTGCCAGCCCATACAGCGTGCTGCTGGATGTCAGAACCACCAGCTGGCTCAGGTGAGGGCTGGGCACCTTCTCCTTTCGGTCCTCAGAGGATCCGTGGGTGGCAGCGTTCTCTCCTCCTGCCTCCTACACAACCCGAGAAACAAAAGAGCAAAGGTAGATGGTTGTTGCTGTCCTAAAAGCTAGAACATCTGTCAACTGAATCGATGCATAAATAAATGAATAAATAATACAACAGGTTTATAGTAGAACAACAGGCCACACATCATCTCTTATCATTTTCTTGGTGGTAACAAAGCACTTCTGCGCCAAACATGAATTGAACGCGTTGTCAGCCTGCAACAACGTAAGCTACTCTTAAGTACGTCGTTATAGCTGTGTAAAAAAACTAGAAGTAAATTGAACATGATTGAACATAATTCCTAGGATTATCGTTACTACTGGGCTTAAATCCAAATCGTACATTACAACACATTATCGAGGGAAAATAAAGTGCGTATTTAAATCAGCATGTTTTTCTTCCACTCATCTTAACGTCAGTAGAAATGGACTAAAAATCTATGCGGTACTGCATTGACGTCATAAAATTTAATGACGCAATTTAAAAGCCGTGATTTAAAACTTGTTTTTTTTCCTCTCTCCCATGGCAAGCTGCAAAATTACAAAAAAAAAAAAAGGTTCATAAAAAATATTCAAACAGAAGGTAGCGAGATCAAAGGCAAGTCAGTGCAGAAAAACTTATTTCATATTTAAGCATTTACCAACTCAAAACGACACTTAAATCACATTTCCAGCTTAATTTGCATTCAAGTTTTACACAAAGGTGGCAACATTGATAAAGGAAAAATTTGTAAAAAAAAAAAAAAAAAAAAAAATCTAATAAAAAATTACCACACACTATCCTAACAGTAACAATGTGACAAGATTTCGCAGCCCTCTTATGTTGTTTTCTAAAACTAAGGCAACCACTGTCCTTTTCCTATCAGTCAACTGCCCATTTTTATTCAGATTTGGTCTGACTGCTGCAGTAACCGAATAAAAAAAGAAAGCATAATTTTCAGGTATTTCCCATATCATGGGAAATTTTTTTTAGTCTTTTTCCAGTCTTCAGCTATCCAGTTTCAGTGATCCACAGGATCCACTGTATCATCATGGTCTTGAACTTCACTGACCGGAGTTGAACTCAGTGAGATCTTCTGCTGACGAAGCTCATCTGCCTCACATACAGCAAGCTCGGGTTAAAAATCTGGTGATTTTGGAAAACCAATTGCCAAAGATTGCTGAAACAACTAAAACTGGGTTAAGAACTGTCCGATGCATTATTAAAACCTGTACGTACGTATAGCGCTGAACTACCATCTTCAAGCAAGAAAGGTGGTCGGATAAAAAAAAGTTCATGATCCTGATCAGAGATCACTTAAAATCTGATCATTAAAGAAAACTCACAGCTTTGTACAATAGTAAAATTAACAGCATTTCCATAAGCACAATGTGACGAGAACTTGAGGGATTGGGACCAAACAGCTGTAAAGCCCTAAGAAAACCACTTATCAGTGAGGCTATTTAAAAAAAAAGGCTTCAATTTGCTAAGAGAGCATAAAGAACAGACTGTGGAGCATTGGACAAAGGTCACATAGTCTGATGAGTCCAGAATCACCCTATTCTAGAGTCATGGTAAGAACTGATGCACCCATCATGCCTAGTGCCTACTGTAAGACCCTGTGGGGGAAGTGTTCCTATAGTTGCTTAGGTCTATGTTCAGCAAGGTTATGTGCCCAGAAAATGAGGCCAGCTGACTACCTAAATAAACTGAACAGCCAGCTTTTTCCATCAATGGATTTTTTTTCCTTCCCTGATAGTACAGGCATATTCCAAGATGATAATGCCAGAATTTCATCGGGCTCAAATTGTGAAAGAGTCGTTCAGGGACCATGAGACACCATTTTCACACATGGATTGGCCACCACAGAGTCTCTCTCCCATCATCAATACAAGATCTTGGAAAGAACTCGGAAAATAAAAGTTGGGCCATTGCATAAGCTTATAGAAACAAAACAGAGCAAAAGGCAATCCAATAAAATATTAGAGTATGAGGAAGGAAGAAAGGAAGGAAGGAAGGAAGGAAGGAAGGAAAGAGCTGTACATAGGATTAGATAAATAAAAACAACTAATGTGCAATAACACTTGACCCATCAGGATAAACAAAGTACAATACTCAAAACTCAACTCAACACGGTGTTGAATAAACAAACACCACTCCGTACTGTCCCTTTTCAGATATAAGAGTGTAAATATTGATTCTTTTTTTTCCCGGCTGGATATAAATGCTGAAACTTTAAAACCATAATCGTCCTTGTTTCAGCCTTGACCATGCAGTAGCAAACAGGGTCTGAACAGAAGACCTCAAGGATCTTTGTGTGATTGAATATGTACAAGTAAAACACGAGCAAATTCATAAAAAGCCAAATAAAAGTAGTTTGACCATGAGGCCGGATAAGTGACAAGCGGTATACTTTGTTCTCAGTAAGTGACCTGGCAACAGCACTGTGCCATAACTGTAAACGGGATAATAAACACTGATTAAATCAGAAGTATAGTGAAGTGCAGCAAGATTGGAAAATGCTCATTAAAAAGACTATTAGTATGATTGGTTGCCTTTGTTTGATTAAAGGGAATGGAAAGTCACGATAATTGATTTACGATAAAAAAAAGCAACACTGTGCGTCTGGACAGTGAACAGTTTGCTCTGATGAAACCTTTAGATAATTAAAGTTAATTCATTGAAAGAAAACAAACATATATCCTACATACAGTGCAGGTTTTATAAAGGTAATTTTAATCACATTTTAATAAGCATGTAAGATCCAAAAATATCAGTAGCAGAAAAAAAATGTTTGGATTTAGGTCAGTGTATTGTGAAAATTTGAAAGGGAAATTATACTAATCACACATAAGACCTACCAGAACTAAGCAAACACTTTAGCTGTATATATAAAACTCTTTTATAAGAATGACAAATTGTATACAGTTATTCCTACAGGATTATATGCAATGCAGGCCAAAAAACACTCTGATCTTTACTGCCACAAAATAATAATAAACAAATTAACATATTGGCTACCACTTCACGAACCTGCATCTACAAAAGTGATGTATAAAATTCCACAAGCCATGGGTTCTACGTTGAAACAGCTGACTTGGGTATCAAAGCAAACATCCCTCATCCATCACAGCAGATACAGTAGTAGTATGACATCTAGGTCCCTATATCTGTTAAAACCTAGATTCTAATTCTAGCACCACTGGTAGGCATCTGATGTTGAACATTTTATACTCTTTTCCTCTCAATTCTTTAAAGAGTGCATACAGTATAAAGAATATGGAAAGAATAAGTCACATGTCTCCTATTATATTAAACAACAAACAAACTAATTCAGAACTAACCTGACTAATTCTTCAAATATCGCTATTTATGTGCGATGTGAATAGATGACAATTTTGTGTTAATGGAAGTCCTCCAGAGAATCCAATAACTCTCCTCTTATGTCTCTAAATTTCACCAGACACTAGAGGTTTCGTATAATAGAGTACAATAACTGACCACTTTAATTAACAAACTGGACAGTGAATGTTTTCAGCATTAATTAACTATCTATCTCATGTATAACGTTATAACAAAAATGGAACAACAGACAATTCATAGGATCCTTACAAAACATTAAGCTGAACGGTTTCTCTGAAACAAGGCCTTATTGCTTAATGAGCTGAATGAAGATGAAGAATGTCACTAAAATCAATAAATGATTCCAAGAAAAACAACTTAGAATCAACATTCTTAGTTTCTAACAAATTCAAGAAGCAGCAAAAGCATTGCAAAGGCAATGAGTTCAAATGGATGCAACAGTATATAATTCATAAACACACAAGTAGAGAGAGAAGAAAAAAAAATACAACCTTGGTAAATAGAGAAATGGTTGAAAAGCATGTTATTATCATTACCAACACAGCTACTGAAAAATAATGTAATATTAACCTCTATTCAAAGATTAAGCCTGAAAATTATATTCTAAACAGCTTGACTGTAATCTTGTTTCGTACTGTATGTGTCTGGATATTAATATCAACAAATGGAGAAAATAACAGTGCTAAAGTGGTAATCGGGTGTTAGCAGAGATTGCATTGTGTAAATGGTAAGCATGGACTAAAGTAATCACAATAAAAATGAGATTAACTTTTGTGCTCTGTAAAAGACTTAGTCTGACATATTTATTCGTTTTGACTTCCACCTTTCAAATATCCTCCTTTCTATACTTTCACACTTCATTATAATGCTTTGGTAAGAGGTCTACCTGCAAAGTCGTACATTTTATTTATAAATGGAAAATGAGCTGCAGAAGAATGCATTTTAGATTACATATAATATTCTCACTGGTGGTTGGGTTAAAAAAAAAGTGTGAACTTTAGCAAATCAATAAGAAGGAATGATGAATCATATCTGTGATGTGTGTTATTAGATAATAAATGACCTTCAGTTAAACGCTGATTATGTACTGTAGTGCTGAAAATACCTGCTTTCCAGCAATGCTGGGGCTGTCAGGACTAGGTTTTAATAAAAGCAGCAGGACTAAGTGCGAATCTGAGAAACAACACTGTATACTTGGTATTAATTTATAGTTATATTTGACATAAATTGTCTGTGAAACAAGTTAGATCCTATTATTAGTTATGATATCACAGCTATACACAGTCGCTCCCTCACCAGCCTCTCTTCATTTGTCTGGAAGTAGCTTGTTGTGTAAAATGTAGCTTGTTGTGCTACTAGGAAACTGCAAATTCTTTATTGAAGACATTTTAAATTCAAAAATTTACGTCTGAATAACGGATTACATTTTAGAAAAAAATAACTAAATAACGGAGCACTTAATCGGCGAACCTAATGCGTTAGATTACTCGTTACATCAAAAAAGTAATCCAAGTACTCTGGGACATAAAACGCGTTATACCAAACACTGGTCATACATATGGTTTAACCTTTTACTGTCCATTATCATCACTTATGGAAAGTCTCCTGTCCAATCAAATTACTCAGTCGGAACTAACTGTTGTATAATATAACACAAAACAGACCTGTGTTTCGCCTTGCATTACTGGCATCACTACTGTCAAAGCTGCTGTTAAAGAAAATTAAGCAATACCTACAGTATCAGATTCGACCTCAGATTCGAGACAGCACTGTGGTATAAGTCGCAGGAAAAAACATGCATTTCAGGCTCTTTAGTTTCTGTGTGGATAATTCAAAGATGGAGAAAGTGTGGAATTAACTTACGTATCCCTAGTCCTCTTTTTCTTTTGGTAGTACAATTAAATGGTGCTTAAGCTTAAGAGCTTATTACGTGTTATTTGTAACTTACCAGCATTTAATTGAATTGGAATTAAAAGGGTTTAAAAACAGACAATAAGCTACATAAATTTTTAATTGGAATAATCTGAACAGCTGGGTTCAGGATTCTAGATTATAATCTTCTGTAACTACTGAATAACAGCAAAAAAGCATTTTAAGATAACTGATTTAATCCCTTTACTACAGGGATTAAAGTGCCGTAATGTTAAAAACAAACAAACAAACAAAAAAATCCCAGCACATTATTAGCTCTGTTTGAAATGCAAAGAAAAATAACTTGTTTTAAAGTATGCAAAACTAGTGTGGTTAAAAAAAAGCATGACTACAGAGAAGTGGTCATGTTTGACAGGAATCAACATATACAGTATGCTGTACTTCTTCTTTGTCTTTCAGCTGTTCCCTTTCAGGGGTCGCCACAGCGAATCATCTGCCTCCATCTAACCCTATCCT
>JAQQZT010000012.1:5184954-5198840 GCA_030068275.1 Clarias platycephalus | reverse complement strand
TATATATATATATATATATATTAAAAAAAAAAGGAAAAATAAATAATTCCCTTTAAAAAAAAAAAAAAAAAGTAAATCCAAATTAATTTCTTTTAGGTTCTTAGGAAAAAAAAGATTCTTGAACACCTAGTTTTAATTTTGAATAACTAGAACTGAAGATTAGCTCCCTTGACATAAAAAATAAAAATTAACAAAAAATGAAAGACAAACCTCACCCCCCTTGTATGTTTATTTTATTTTTTTTGTACTTTTGTTTTTCATATTTAAAGTATTTAGTTTAGTTCATAAGCTGTTGCTATAGAAACGATGAAGTGCTCGTTAATACGAGGAGCTGCGTTACTGTCCAAGCTGCAGTTTCTAGAAAATGAATCGCCACCTCCTGACCAATCAGTATCCAGAATTCTAAGTACGACTTGACCTCTGTCTGACCTCGGACACCCAGCGGAGATCAGCTTTTCAGCCTCTTTCTCTCCGTTCTCCCTGTCTCTCTTTGACTTTCAAGCCCGGATTAACGAGCGAGACGCCGGGCGGCCGATTGTCACCTAAGCAAATCCCTCTCGGGCTGGATCTCAGGGTGGATGAACTGGGATTTAGCTGCTGAATGTGGTGAGCTTTGCGTCTCGCTGCACACCGCGCGAGGCGGGGTCGCGTTTACCGAGCCGCTGCTTTGCTGTTCTCTCTTCACACCAGGGCTCGGAGTCTCAGCAGTGGGAGAACTCGCGCTCGCACAGCTTTAAACAGAGGCGTTCATGAAGCCGCCGCTGCGTTTTTCCTCTGGCAGTCGCGCAGTGTTGACGTGTACCATCATCAGTAGGGACAGTGCTGTTAAATAGTCTGTTAACATTAGTGCAGCTGCAAGTCACAATTATATAACGCACTTTATTTCTTTCTGGATTATTTTTAATATTTTTAATTTCTTTAATCCATCTTAGAGCGTTCTGATTAAAGATGCCACTTTTTATTGGCCTCTCGAAGAATTTTATTTTAATGACATCCGATACTGTGCAAAAGTCTCGACGCCCCCCCCAAATATCTTCGAGAGATTTTTGCTTTGAAAGAGCCAGACATTCCTGTATTTTTAATGTGGGTTTGAGGGAAAAGTTCTCCAGGCTTCCTGAAGACTCTCATTATTTTCAGACCAGTCCCTCTACCTGAGCAGATTCAGAGGGAATTTTTGTTTGTTGCACCACACAGTGATCTATAAATCATTCATGCTTTAAAAAAAAAAAAAAAAAAAAAAAGGGGCATAAACCGGTGTAGATGCCCAGACTGGTGGTTAGTATATTGGTGATGCTGAGTGGTTGGAACAGACGAGAGGGGAAACGAGGCTGCTGCTGAAGATCTTCTGCACATTACTGTGTATATAAAGTGGTTCTGCCTGCTGTGAAGAGTTTAATTTGCAGAAATTATTACAAGATTTTTTTTTTTTTTTTTTTTTCCTCCCCTCCTGCAACTTTTAAGTAAATTCCATTAATTCAATAGAAGATGACTAAGATGGACCCACATGGTGTCCTGGGAGCAATATTTGCCTTTCTGCTGTTCTTTCTAATTAAGCAGAAGCACATATACATACCCCTGCAGTTTTTTAACAGGATGAGGGAGAACGAGAGGCGCTTTTTTTTTTTTTTTTTTTCTTTCTCTCTTTTTCTACAGCTCATCAAGAACAGTGAACTTCCCTAATGGAAACTTCTCATGTCACCTAATGTTACCCCCATGAAAAGAAAAACAAGAGTAAAAGAATATTCATTGCAGCAAGACGAACAGATTTTTAAACCTTTGCCCCGCCCCTCTCAGTTCCTCCAGCTCGGGTCGGACTGATGCGTTTCCGATGGTTACCTGATGCACTTAAATTCTGATTATTGAGCTATTATTCATATAATGTTGGCGTCCATGGGAACACAGTTTGATAAGTCTCCAGTGTCGGGACCGGTTAGAGCATGGACGTCAGACTGGATCCTGAAAGTCTCATGAGGGTGCAGGCTTTCATTCCAACCGTGCAGAAGCTTCACATGATGGTCTACTGAAAGCCAAGAGCGACTCATTAAACAGACGTAGTGAAAGCCTGCACCTACGTGGCTCTGTCTGGGTAGAGGATGACCCCTTATAGCTGCAATAACACAGGAAGTCACTCCCTTCCAGGACGCTCCACAGTTAAATGCAACTTCAGACCATCGTGTCACTCCAAGACATGCTGTTGTAGAAGAAAGATCAGCTTTTATTTCTGTAAAGCTCCTTTCAGTTACTGTCCGTTGTTATAAGCAGCACACGCACAATTGAATAGATTTAAGCTGATGATTTGTCCTCTAGCTGCATGTCCACCAGGGATGGGTATCGCCAGTCACCAACAAATATGACGTCACGACGTCACGATACTTCAGTGCCGATTCGATTAAAATTGCAATATTATAAATATCCCAGTTGGATATTTAATTTTCTAATAATTGCAAATAATTCACTCCTGCCACACGGGATGAAAATGTGGGAGTAGTTTAGAGTGCGCCACCTGTAGGATCATGAAGAAACAGCGATGTTTTACCCCCAATTAAATTCTCAAGTCTCAAAACTCTACTTGCCGTGTATGTGGCTTCTAACGCACGCGATTTCTGACTTGCGGAGACGAATTTTCTCATGGTTTGGAGAAAAAGGCAGATCTGAGGCTTTTAACGCGCAAGATATTTGGATAACGTGACGCCGTAATGTTTGTTGCGTCTGAACAGAAGTTTCTGCGCTCGGTACAGAATCGTTTATATCTGAGGCTGATTATATTATATATATATTGGTCACGGCCAATAAACCTGAATAGATTCGGAGTTTCTCCCCAATATTTATGCAGGAACAAACACTGAAAAGTAAGTCCGTCCACACTGGTATCGTTTGCTTCATTAGAAATGCCGACGCTCAGCACCGCCTCCGAGTTTTCACATCGCCGGAGACTTGGTTTTAGGTTCGTTCATGCACCGCGTCTCAGTCCTCAGATTCCCTGAGCTTTATAGTTTTATATCAGTCTTCATTTTTAATGGTATTTCAGCTGTTTATTCGTGAACACCTCCACATGTTCAGAGACTCGCTGTGAGCTGGATTTGCGTTGCCGTAAGGAAGCCCATATGCCTTTAGATCATTACTTGAGGAACTTTCCCCTTCTGGTGAGACGCCATCCATTGTTAACGAGCTGCTGCTAACAAGTTTAGCCTGTAGAGTGTTGTAGCGCTTAACCCAGTGGAGTCGAACGGTGGAGAAGCACGGCGCTCCAGAGTTCGAGCCTTCGTCCTCATTTAACACGTCTGATGCAACCCTTCAGGAGGCAAAACAAAACTGGCTTGGTCAAATGGAAGGCTTTCTTTCTCTGGTTAATGATGAAGGAAGGAAAAATAAATCTCCAGTGTGTTTATTTTTTATTATTATTGTTTTTTGTTTTTTATTGGATGTTAACATGCAGCAGAACTGATTGCTCAGATGTATAAAAAGCTCGTCCTGGACGTTGCCACTGGAGAGTCATTCACCCAACCTTGCTTACATTTGGGTTTGTTTTGTGTTGCCTGAATCTCTTTATCCTGCAGTTCTGAGCTCTTTTTGTTTACTCTCTATGGTTGAAAATATCTTGAGTATAGGCGAGCACGTATCGCCTCACTGCCTCCGAAATCGATGCAGCAAAAAAAAAAAAAAAAACTGTTAGGTTTATAATGGAGATGAAGCGGTCGAACGGCCAGTGCCTGGAATCGGCTACCGAGCGGCGCTTAGAACTTATTTTTATAGGGTTACGTCGTTTAGCAAAGAAAAATCTTGCGCGTGTTAAAAGTCTCCGATCTGCCTTTTCCTCCAAAATCTGTGGTCTCAAACCCAATCGTTACACACACTTTCACCAATCAACCCCTGCGCTCACTGTCCAGTTGAGTTTTGAGACTTTGAAGGCGGTTAGACGTTCAATGTAACTGTTTGATTATAATCCTACAGGTGGTGCACTCTGAACTATTCACACATTTTCATCCCATGTGTTAGAAGTGAAGCATTCGTGAAGTTAATTTGAAGTTAAATGTTAAATTCTTGAATTTTAAGTTAGTTTGTATTGTTTAAATGCTGCACTTGGTGTATAAGTGAGAACTAATGTTGTAAGGAATCAGTGACATTTTAGTACTCTAACCTTTTTTTTTTTTTTTTTTTAGGTTTGAAATTACAAAATCAGGGGAAAAAATTAATATCAAATCAGGATATTTATCAAATCATGATACAGATAATCACAATTTTAGTTGAATCAGCACTGAGGTGCCGTGATATTGATGATTATTCTGATTATTACCATTCCGATCATGTATATATGATATAACAATGATTACAATTAAGTTGCTATGATTGACGGTAGACCGTGAGCTCATTCGTCGTTCCAAGCAGAGAGCAGGTCCAGTTTTGCTCTGGTGTTCTTTCCAGCACTAACCTACTAAGGCAATATATATATACTGTATATAACAAATTCAGAGCAATGTTGTATAACTTTTGTTATTGATGTCTTCACTTGCACTAGTAGAGTTCTTTACGAAATGTACACAATCATTTGGAAATGTCAGTGCATTTTGACAGTATTTTCACTTTTTTCTTAATGTTTACTCCATGGTTTTATTTGCTGTTCCTCCTCTTGGACTATCTTCTATCTGACAGCGTTTCAGCCACAATACTCAATACTCGGGTTCAGCTCTCGGACAAAACACTGCACTGGTGCTAAAGTGTCTCACCTGGGTGAAAAAGCGAATGTTCAGAGAGGATCAAATCACACCATTTTTCATAATACTTAATGCTCGTCTCCCCACTTTTATCAGACACATTCGCTAAATACAGTTTCATGCCCTTTTATGTCCGTAGTGTCGGTTACTTTTTTTAAGAATTCAAATCTTTCAACGGTTTTAACTGTCACTCAGATGAAACTTGGCCGATTTAGATTTCGCATGAAACGACATAAACATGAAAGAGTGTATTGAATGAATTTGACATGGTTACGGACACTACAGATTTTTTTTATTTTTTTTTGTTGTTTAAACTTTAAGCGAATTTTTCATATGCTTCTAGAAACTTCCACCAATTTTAGTATCAATACTCATAACGAAATAATTATTATTTAAAACTCTAATTATTCATGTTTGCGAGATTGGTTACTTCCATCTTGCAGAAACTTCAGAAGTAGCTTCTTTGGCCACACATTTTCTATATTTATATGCAGCATATAAAACATAAATGAATAAAATGAGCACCAATGCTGTGTTTTGATCGACAGCTTGGTGTAAGATGGAGAAACTGGCGGGTATAGACGTGTACGGGTGTGTAATCATGTTTTCCTCCGTCTCTCCGTCCCTCAGGAGATTCAATGCGCCAGGCCTCGGGCGAGTTTGCAGAAGACCCCTGCTCCTCGGTGAAGAGAGGGAACATGGTGCGAGCGGCTCGCGCTCTTCTCTCAGCCGTCACGCATCTCCTGGTGCTGGCCGACATGTCCGACGTCTACCTGCTCCTTCTGCAGCTCAAACTGGTGAGGCGCACGCGCACACACACACACACACACACACACACACACACACACACACACACACACACTCTGATGGGAATATTCCTTACGTAGTCTCATGGTGCACTTGGGGATTCCTTTAAATTAGTTGTTGCTATGGAAACGATGCAGTCTGAATGAGCGTCCTCGCAGGTGCTGCATAAGGAAACGAATCAACAGCATCTGAGCAGAGCAGTGCTGTAAAAACATAATCAGCTCCATAACCTTTTCTTTAAATATCTCTTTGGCCTTTTAAAAGGAGATCATCGTCCTCGGTAATGAAAGCTGAAAGGTCTTTAGGAAAATGCAAGACCACTAGTTTTTCAGTGGACATTCATTCAGCCTTTTTCTGGGCAGGAACTCGCGGGAGGCCCGGTCACTTATCTCGCTGAATAATCGCGCATCAAATGTCAGACGCCATTGTTTGCTTTAATCCAGTGCTTTGATTATTTACTTTTTCCCTTCTAGAAGTGCTAGCAGGGAGAGAGGGGAAGGATGAAAGGAAGGTGGCTGAAGAGCTCCGCAGGTGTTATTTCTGCGTTATCGCTCATATCTGGTTAGCGGCGTGGCCTCGACCCGGCCGGCGTGTCCTAAACGGCTCTTTTTATAGCTGCCCTTTTCATTATCTCAGCCTCTCTTTAGCCAGCGTGTGGGAGCGAGGCGGAAAACTGAAGGGTGTGTCACGGGGAACATGGCCACTTAACCCAAAGTGTTTTCGCTCCCGGCAGAGCAAATATAACCAGACACACGGTCAGACTCGCTTTGGCCGGAGCCAAGAGGCCCCATCTCTCTCTCTCTCTCTCTCTCTCTCTCTCTCTCTCTCTCTCTCTACCAGCCTGGATGTTTTGCAGTCCCCAGCTCCACCCATGGAGAACTAGTCCGAACTGGTGCGCGTCTCCTTGGCGTGCCTTTACTGGAGTAATAAAAACTCCTGATTTAATCAGTGTCAAAAATAGTTTGTTTGGAAACAAGATGGTAACTAACCATGAAAGATTTCAGAGCAAAAGTTTTTATTTGATCAAACCTGCTTAAAACATTCAGAAAATTCAATTCTTTTATTTTTGATGTGCTGCCCTTTAGATCCACCCTGTTAGTCTAAAACAGTCGTACTCAATTTTATTAAGCAGACATTCTTAAATTGTAATTATGTTTGAGCCAAGGTCCGAATTTAATGTTTGTGTTAGAATTAAGATTTCTATAATGCAGTTATTGGAAGTTTGTGTATATACGTGTTTTTTATATATATATAATATATATACACCGTATATAAAAAAGGCAATTAAAATTTTCCAAAGCATTTTACTAATACTTGTCCATTTTCAGTAACTGCGATCTTTTGTTTGTAATCCCGTAACAAATATAAGGAAATGTACACGGCCATCGATCTTTAGTGAATCTGGACAGTAAATGAATACGAGAGGACTCGGTTTGCTCGGTCATTCCGGGCTCTCAGTTCAAATATCTTACACGCCCTCACCTCGTACTGTTCCGGATACCTTTCCTCTAACGACCCGAGTTTTATCTCATAATGGCGGTTCACTTTACTATTCTTTATTATCGCCATGGTGAGACAAACTGGTTTTCAACTTTCTGCAGAAAGAATAAACATGAATTGATCCGTCCGTTCATCTCTGAAGGTTCGGTTTTCATAGTCGACGTTCCTTTTCTTGGACTAAGCCATGCGGTGTCACACTTTCGTTAGTTTTTCCTCCACACATTCACAGTACAGTATGTCTGTACACAGTAAACTGTCGCGCTGATACACGGTGTTGAGTGACGCATATAGCCACGCCCACCAAAAAAACCTGCTAAATTATCATGGTGAATAAATTATTCTGGTTTATCAGAACAGCATCAGGGACTGGATAGATGACATCGGGCCGGGTCCGCAGTTTACTGATGCCTGGTCTTCAGTCTTACTGACTGAAGTAGAACGTATGATGATTTTTTTTTTTTCAGGCATTTGTTGAAATGCCATGTGAATAGATTCAGTTAATTTTCCCTGAATTAGTTTAAAATAAATGAACAAGTGCAGGTTAATACGATAAAATCATCGAATGCGTAAATTAAATAACATAACCGAGTCCTCAGCGCTCAAAGTAAATTTAAACAATGTTTAAATGAAGGCTGAGCGCAGATTGTAATCCTGCACTCTTGCGGTTTGTGGAATCTGTTCTCTCTCTCTCTCTCTCTGCGTCTCTGCATCACATGCTGCTTCTTGGGTTTGATTTGATTGAATTTATTCACATTAGCGTGATGGGCTGTTGGTGCAAACCAGATTAGTGTCACCGAGCTCCTCTGAAATTCGATAGCTATCGAATCATGATGCGTCTGGTCCTTGATGTCTGGTCCATGATGCGTCTGGTCCACAATGTCGCCATGTCCGGCGTACGAAAAAACCTGCAAGACTTTTTAGATCACACCGGTTTCTGTTGTGATTAAACACAGTGTGTGTGTTCTCTGTAGTTAAGCACAGTGCTCTCTGAGAACAATCCGTGGGAACAAAAGGTGTCCGTTTTTCTTTCTGTTAAAGGTACCTTTACACTAATCACAAGCTCCTGCTTGAGGTGGCTGTTTATACGCAGCACTGTTCAGGTCAGGATTCTAATTGGTCAGGTGTTTAATTTGGTCTGTCGATGCTTATCGTTTTTGGAGAACCCAGCATCAGTGTTCAACTCTTATTATACAGAATCAGTCAAAAGTTTGGACGCGCCTTTTAGTTCATTGTGTTTTCTTTAGTGAAATATTTTCTACTTTCTAGAACAATAACGCGTTCCCAGCAATGAAATAACTCCTACTGCATTAGGAAATTAGGTGTTATTTTATAAGACACAAAGGCCAGCTGTTCTGGAACGGTTCTTGCAAGAACAGTATCGTCACAAGTGCGTTCGCAAAAACCCATCAAGCACCACGATGAACCTGTCTCTCATGAAGAGCTTCCCCGGAGAGCAAGACCAAAACTGACCTCTGCTGCAGAGGAGACGTTCATTTAGAGTCACCAGCCTCAGAAATCACTAACAACCAGCACCTCAGATTAGAGCCGCTATATATAAAGGATTTACAGAGCAGAAGTAGCAGATATACATCTCAATATCAACGGTTCAGAGGAGATTATTATATATTTTAGATGAATGTATTCAGTATTTTTAGTGTTGGAAGAAAGAACAATCAAGACCATGGAGTTAGCAGGCATGTCCAGACTTTTGACCAGCCAGTACGGGAAAATAATCAACTTTGCGGTAGCAGCAGTAACTCGGCTTCATCACACCAGCGCGTTGTTGATCATTTCCCTGTTAAAGCACGCGCCTCTCTCGTGTTTTCTTTGTTATTTAAACGCCACCTTTCCTGCGCTTGTTAATGCAGCACCACAGAACTGGATTTTTCTGCAGTGTTGTGGATTTTAAAAGCTTTATTGTCTCTGGCTTTTGTCTCTGCCTGAGTGTTTCCCTAGTTAATTCCTACTTCCATAATAATTTCATACACCGAACCTTCTATTACACACCTGGTGCTGTCGTCTCATCCATGATATCGCGAGCACGTCCAGTAATTACAGCACGGTTACATATGAAGTCCCTTTTTCTTCTGACTTTAAAAAAAAACAATTTTTTTTTTAGGAGATTATTTCCACTAGTCAGGATGTGGTAAATGCCGTGTCTGATGCAAACATTTGTTTTTAGTTAAACTAGCCTACTCTACATCAGTCTCTGTCCCGGCGGAGGGCCATTAAGCACTGAAATGGCGGCTTCCCGCCAACTTTAACAAACAGCCAGACGCCTTCAGGGAAACAACAGTCCGTGATTTGTGTCCTCACCATCCATCTCTTTTAGTTTATCTCGTCCTCAGTGTTTTTTTTTTTTTTTCCCTCCTCGCGGAGTCGGTATTGAGTCTGAAACGCCGCTCCAGCGTTGCCATTGTGTACGTTTTGTGATGATTGTTCTCGTCCTGGCAGGTGGAGGAAAACCTGGCGAAGGTGCGCAATGCAGCGACGGAGCAGGAGCTGGGCATCCAGTACAAAGCTCTGAAGCCTGAAGTGGACAAACTCAACATGATGGCTGCCAAAAGACAGCAGGTATGTTAATATTTTAACTTTTTACTTTTGTCTCCCTTTTTTTAAATATTTTTTTAGTTTCTCTGGATCTCTGACTGCTTTAACAAACGCTTTTGGGACTCGTGACAGATCGGCTTCATTTCGCTCGAATTACCTCCATAATGTGGATCAGTCGTGCACGATTAAAAAAAATAATGGACGCGAGGTCAATCCTTCTGTTTTTATTTATTTATTTTTAAATAAAAGATGATTTGGCATTTGAGTATTTTTAGCCGTGAAGGGCTTGTTTTTCCCCACCGTGCTCGACAGAATCAAGCTAATTACACTGCTCCGGTTCTAGTACGATGAACAATATATATATAATAATTAAAAAAAAAATTTTTTTTATCATCACAATGCCACAAAAGTAAAACGGGAAGTAATATGACGGAAAAGTTGAACATCTGAACCAAGCACATTTTGATTGAAGCGAACCCCAGGCCACTCCCAGGCCCGGACTGATTTCTCGTTAGCGTCGCATTTCGTGCTTCATTCCTCCAACCATGATCTGTTTGTTGTTTTTATTTTTGTTTTAAATCCTTGATCTGATATATGATGCGTCACAGATGGACACAGAATAGCGAGGATAGACAGGCAACTTAATCAGCAGATCTAATCACATTCTGGCGTTCAGTCTTCAGACGGCAGCCCACAGCCTATAAGCATGAGTAATCTCCTTAGAGCCCGCTGTGAGGAGCGCGGGGGGAAACGAGAACCGCGCTCAGGGCAACCGGAGTGACAAAACTCATTACGCTGATGCAAGAACTTATCCGTTTGTTTTTTTCGTCGATCGACATGGCGGAAGTCGGCGCTCGCGGTCTCGAATCCCGGATGAATCTTCCACGTGGCGTCCACGAAGTGCCTAGGTCGGCCGAAGAGCGCTCATCGACGACGTTAGATATTATGCCAGTGGAGTATCAAGTGGAACGCCGTGTCGGATTCTTTATGATCCGCTCGGGTGGAACGCGACAGCGTCGGGTCTGTAATTAAGCCGGTCAGCGGCTGGGTGCTGTAGTCTGACTGCTGCTGTGAAAAACGATTCATTCATCAACACTGCGATGCTGGTGGGCGCGCTCAGCTTGTTACATTTACGTGAGTGGGTTTAAAACCTACTCGCACAGAGCGCTCTTCCCTCTTTACACAATGCACACTTAACTATGAAGGAAAATACAATCCTACTACTGATGATAAATGACAGGCTGTGACTTGAAAACTGTAAATCTTAGTAACAATACTACCAAATAACATTTTAGTCAAATCTGCAACAACAAAAAATACTAATGCAACGTATACTAGTAAAAGAAATGCTAACTTATTCCTAAAACAACAAACTGTATTACTAGTAACACAAATGGAAAGATCGAACAGAATACTAGAAGCACTACTACAGCTATAATAACAATATAACTATATAAAAACAATAGTTTTATATGAATGCTAGTAAAACCAAATCTTGCTACTATTAAATGCTTTTACTAGTACTTACAAAATACCAACACATTACTACTTTAAAAATGCTTACAACAGCATTAATACTAGAAACAATACTCCTTAATACTATCAGCTGTGATACTAGAAACCTAGTCAGCAAAACTAAACACTACTAGAAGAACTAACAAGCCATACTACTGCTATTGCTAACATACTAATGAAAGCAATCAAACTATAATGATGGGATAACTAAAATACTCAGTGATGCCTAAAACTGATTAATACTATAAACTACTAAACACGTAAACACTGTCGTAATATTTTCCAAGCATTTATTCTGTTAAAAGTACTTTATTAGTACTATATAGTTTGACAGTAATACTAAAAATACTTCTACTGAAATAGTGAAATTAGCAATATTATAAACAATACTATAATACAAAGTACTTATGGCAATTATACTAAATCAATACTACTACTACAATACTGCTAAACCCAAAAAACTAAAGCAATACTAACAACAGGAAATAATACTTA
This sequence comes from Clarias platycephalus, assembly GCA_030068275.1. Lineage (NCBI taxonomy): Eukaryota > Metazoa > Chordata > Actinopteri > Siluriformes > Clariidae > Clarias > Clarias platycephalus. The sequence continues at coordinate 5,187,261 of JAQQZT010000012.1, read as the reverse complement.
AAACTATTAGTACTCCTAAAAACAATACGAATTCAATTACTATTGTCAATCTGTAAGTTGAGACATAGTTTCTAGTATAATCATCATTAATAACTTTAGTACTTTGTTGTTTTTAGCAGGATTTTCAGTGCTACTAAAACAATTCTATTACTAAGAAATTTAAATACGAACACTATACCGCTAGCTAATTAACTACCATTAACAGTAATAATACTAAAACCAACACCATCACTTGTACTAGAAATGGTAAGTTAATATTTTTCCAGAGATATCTCGTACTGTTTTGAATGCCTTTCATTTTATTATATTAAATTAAATTATTTAAAAATAATTTACTTATTTAACACCAGTGTATAAAAATGGCATTTTACTGATGACTCAGCTTTTCCTCTGTACTTAAATAACGCAAGTGAGAAGCGGCATAGTCACACAGCGCAAGAACCTTCGTAAACCCTCGGTCCAAAAGGCACACGGCTTTACATCTTAGCATTTCTGTTCGCGTAAGAAATGCTGAGTCGTGTGACCCTGATGCGCGCAGTATGGGGGATAAACAAACAAATCAGAGTTTTAAATGGTAAATTTCATAATTCCTCATCACCAGTCGTTTCCTGTAACAGCAACAACAAAAGCCAATCTGAGCGTACCACCCTGCGTAGCACCCGCTCGGTCTGAGCCGCGCACAACTGGAGGCTAATTAACGCTTGATTGCATTTGAATGCTGCGTCTTTCACGTAATTAAACGTTTAACGCGGCCCTAAAAGGATTTCATCGCCCTTAAAACACCGGAGCAAAGACTCAGACAGGTGAAAAGGTAAAGTGGGCTGTTTAAAAAAAAAAAATTGTGGAATTGAATGAAATGTGCTGTACGTCAGGGGAACAACCTTTCAGTTTTATACGCAGTACGATCTGATGCATTACGTCTCTTTATACAGTTATGTTAGAACAAGGAATAATACAGTCACACACACTAACTGATGCCCTGAATAGGTGAAGCTTTTGAGAATGTGTGTGAAACGTTTTATGCAGGTCAGTCACAAGGAGCTCCATCAACTCTAAATGCACGCTGTTGGCTCGGCAGGCGCGTGAAGTCCAGGTCACATGGACTCTTCATTGTCCATTAAGCACAAACACAAGCAGGTGTCGGAGGGCGTGCGTGCGTGTGTGTGAGGGAGTGAGATGTACTACTTTAAGTCTGATTGTCAAGTGCTACTTCCTACTACTTCTTCACCACTCACACACAGCAGCACGTGACGTGCGGAGCTTCCTCATGCCTGGAAATTGGACCGTACAAAACGTGTATCGAGTCACGTGTTTATCGTTTCTTATCGGTGTTCATTAGAGACGAGCAGGAAACATCGATTCAGTTATGAATTGCGATTCTTTAGAGTGTTTTGATTCGCGTATCTCCACACTGACTCATTTGAAAACGATAAAATCAGATATAAACGTTTCTGTCCTGAGCAGCAGAAGACGCACATTGTTATGGGGTGATGTAATCAAAAATCGTGCAGGTTAAATCCTCTGATCTGCCTTTTTCTACAAACTGAGAGTGAATTGGTCTCAAAACTCACCCATTACACACACGTCCACCAGTCTCACAACACCGCCAGCGCCAACTAGTCCAACATCAGCTGCCCACATCCCGTGTGGTGGAAGTGAGTTACTTATTAAGTTTGTTTAGAAATGTGTATACAGCGGTTTTGTTTAGAAAAGAAAAATAGAATTAAAAAGTATATATTTCTTTGAAGTTAAATATTTAACTCTTGTATTTCTATTGTTTAAATGCTGCCCTTGGTTTTTAAATGAGAACTAGTATAAGGAACGGCCTACATTTATTTAGCAAGGTTTTTTTTATTATTAATTTTTTACACCATCTATTACCTTTTTTGTTGTTGCATTAGTTATACAGTTTATTTTTACAGTAATTTGTACAGTTTAATTATTTATACAGTTTAAAGATAAACCATATAAATGACTGTAATGTAAACTAAAATTATTAATACAGTTTATATTTAGTTATTCGTCTAGTTTATAGTTATTAATATTAATTATGTAATTAAGTAATACATTTATAGTAAATAAATCAAAGTTAATATTTTGTTCATATTTATAGGTAATCAGTTGTTTGTAGCTATTTATAGGTAATTAGTTGTGTGTAGCTATGTGTATAGGTGGTAATTAGTTGTTTGTAGCTATTTATAGGTGGTAATTAGTTGTTTGTAGCTATGTGTAGGTAGTAATTAGTTGGTTGTAGCTATGTGTATAGGTGGGAATTAGTTGGTTGTAGCTATGTGTATAGGTGGGAAT
>JAQQZT010000012.1:5162341-5174434 GCA_030068275.1 Clarias platycephalus | reverse complement strand
CACACACACACACACACACACACACACACACACACACACACACACACACACACACACACACACACACACACCCTCACTTTCCACCTCGCTTCTCGCTGCCTAATTTCCAGCCGAAACAACTTTGCGAGTGACTCAGTGATGGGGAGGCTTGTTGCCATGGCAACGCAAGGCTGCACGCTCACCATTTATTTATTTTTTTAGGTGATGTCTCTGCTGCTGCCTCGCTCCTAATTCACTGGCACCAAAAGCAAGTTTGTTCCCCAGAAAGGAGCGCGTACTTCATGATCACGGTTTAAACACGCAGCGAGCGTCAGGGTTGAAGGGTTTCGTAAAGACCTCCAGTGGGCGGAGCTACCGCGTTTAGCATGGAGCGCTTCAGGTGGTGATTTAGAGGTGAAACAAGGGCAGGATGAGGATCACAGGCTGTTACTGGGGTGTGTGTGTGTGTGCGCTATTTATTAGCCGGTAATACTCGGTCAGTACACGTTCCTGCTCAACCTTGTCATGTCCTTTTCAGTAAACAAACAAGAAAGTTAAACATGTTCATGAAGCGGTGCTGAAGCGAGTGGAACTGAACACACGAGAGGCGAGAACATAAAACCTCCAGCGTTCTTCACACACGTCAGTTTTCTCACTCTGAATAATATCCCTGGTCATGAATAACAATACATATATTATATTTATAATCATCTGATGATGCACTGTGCAGTGAAAAAGTATTTGCCCCCCCCCTTTTCCCCCTTCCTTTTATTTGGGCCACTTTGCATTTTGTATTTACTTTGGTTCAATGTTTGATCATTTAAGTGCGACAGTTTTATTTTAAATGATCATATCATTTACCAAGGGGGAAACGAGCTGTCCAAACCTGCCTGTCATTATGTTAAAAAAAAAAAAAAAAAAAGTATTAGCACTCCCCTGATTGCTGACAGTGCTGTTGTAAACTCTCCAACATGGTTGAATTCTGCAAAGAAGAGCGAGCCAAAATTCCTCCAAAGCGACGTGAAACACTTAGCAGTTATCACAATCACTGCTGAAAATTACTTTTTCACATTGGGCCAGGCAGGTTTGGATGGCTTTCTCTTTCAATCTTAATAAATGAAACCATCATTAAAAAAAAAAAAAAAATGTAATTAGTTAAAATTAAAATAGTTTGATCTCGGTCATTTAAGTGTGACAAAAACGAATGGGGGGGGGACAAGAAAAGGGTGGGGGCAAATATTTTTTCACAGCAGTGTATGTGAAATGCAGGGTGAGGTGACTCTTGGTTTTCTTAGCCACATGACGAACAGAATACAAGTTTTGTCTTCGAACCGTCACATCCGCATGTGTTGATTATTTTCCTCTAACAGCACAACGTGTGTTCTATTCCTTCTTGCGTAATAACTAGGAGGCGTCCTGATAGAAATAGAAACTGACACAATCAATCAATCAAAGTGTATGTGGATATAGGAGGTCCACTAAAACCAGTTCCGGCTTTAAAAGCGCCATCACTTTAAACTCAAACCCCAAGTTAACAGAGACAGAACATGAGTTTTATTTATTGTATTTTTTTTCCCACTTCCTCATCCTTTAAAAAATTTTTTTTTTATTTATTTATTTTTTTTTACAGCCACCCACACTCTTTTCCTGACCCTCGCAGCTTTCAGCAGAAATAACGAGACCATTTAACTGTCAAACTCTCCCCTTTTCTCGTCCAGCGCTTGGCACATCCAACCACGTCTCTCTCTCTCTCTCTCTCTCTCTCTCTCTCTCCTTGAGGAAATGCACCATGAGTCATTTACATGTGCACTTATTCATTTGCCGCGGAGTGTGATTCAGAGCGACTCGCGGTCCAAGCACAGAGTGAAGCGGAGTGAGACGCGCTGTCGCTCAGGGCCTCCATACGCCTTCAGGGAGGGGGAGGGGCTTTACAGGAAGTATGTGTGGACGTATCTCTTTATCAAAGAAAAGGTTTTAATCGAGATGAGTCGTATACGCGGCCTTCAAACGATGATGTCGTCTGATTGGGGGTCTCGTCCTTCCGAGATGGGTTTAGAAGAGTTTGAACAGAACCACAGTGTGTTCTCCTCCCGTGTGTGGTGTTAACACAGCGCACACTCGGGTGTTTTTATAGGGAAAAGGATTCGACTCCTGAGTCGACTCGCCGCATGAAGCGAATCACAAGTGTTCTGCACAAATCTTTATTGATGAACAAAACGTGTTAAAGGTGGTGTTTACTAAGCTCACACTCCGTCCTCCATGCTCTGGTGATTTTATTGTGACTTCGACTTGCACTTGGCAGTTTATACCGCAGTTTATTTAGGTGTTTATTTTTCTAGAGCCGAAACATGGTGTAAAGAGCGTCTCACCTCGGGTGAAAAAGTCCATTTTCTGACTCCTATAACATCATTTTCATTTTTCATAATGCGTAATGCGATCCATGCTGCTTCATTTGTTTTTATTATTTTTTTTTTTTTACACATTAATATTTTTCAGATTGAAAAGAAACACATTCGCTAAATACAGTTTCACGCCCTTTTATGTCCGTAGTGTCGGTTACTTTTTTTTTTATTCAAATCTTCCAACGGTTTTAACTGTCACTCAGATGAAACTTGGCCGATTTCGATTTCACATGAAAAGACATGAAGTTGAAAGTGTATTATACTAAAATACTAAAGTGTTAAAAAAATAGCAGCATGAATTTGACATGGTTACGGACACTACAGATTTTTGTGGGAGATGAGAAAATCCTTAATGTTGCTCAGAATGCTTTAATTTAAGTAACAATTTTTACAAGTCTGTTTTTTATTTTATTTTTTTTTATATTTTTTTTAAGAAGCTTCCACCAATTTTAGTATAGATACTTAAAGAAATATGAATAATTAGCGTTTTAAATGGTTTATAGTTTGAAGCGAGACAGTATAACACGGACAAATGACCATTTTTGAGGCCACGTAAAAAATCATCTCTCAAAGTTTTTCGCGAAGCTTCACTTCCATGTTGCGTCAACTTTATTTATTAAGCTTTATTCATTTATTTTTTAAAACATAACAGTATTTTTGCTGATTTTATATAAAAAAAAGTTGTCCAGTACACATTTTTTTTCCCACCCTCTTTGTGGTTCATTTACTCATCACTGAGATTTTTTTTATTTCTTTCTTTCCTTTTTTTTTTTTAAATTAAGCTCTCATTTATAAAATTTTTCCTTTTCCCTCTTACAGAAGCAGATCATCGTCGACCCGCTGAACTTCAGCGAGGATCGCTTCCGCCCGTCCCTGGAGGAGCGCCTGGAGAGCATCATCAGCGGCGCCGCGCTCATGGCAGACTCGTCCTGCACGCGTGACGACCGCCGCGAGCGCATCGTGGCCGAGTGCAACTCCGTGCGCCAGGCGCTGCAGGACCTGCTGTCCGAGTACATGGGCAATGTACGTACACACTCTTCCTTCTTATTTATTTTAATACTTCTCCATAATCCCTGTGTGTACATTACGCACTGCAGTGTTCACGGCCCACTTACTCGAACATGATCACGTCCAAGTCAGGGCTAGACAACGTCCACATGATGTGATGTTGATGTTTACTAAAGGAGCGGCTTTATTGATTTACTGCCCATCAGTTATCATGCGTAGTATCATTAATTCATGGAAAAACAGAAAATCAGCCGTTTATTTTCTCCGCCTTTCTTGCATGCTGTCATGGTAACGCTGATGTTAAACGTGCTTTAAAAGTGTTTTCCCAACGTTAACACACTCACAGCTATGGTCAGCTCTTTTTGAAATCTGCCAACACAGTTTATTTCAGTCGATCTCATCATCTCTTTATCTTTAAGCTGTTTTTTTTTTTTTTTTTTTTTTACAGCTCACACAAGCATAAAGTGTTTATTGCCACTCGGAGGATTGTGAGGTTTTCAGCGTTCTCGTAAAAGCGCGCGCTCCGTGCAACACCGTTTCAGTGCGCAGGGTTTTCTATAGCTCACTGCATCGTGTGTGTGTGAACCAGCCGTGCCTAAAGATTTTAAAATGACGCAAAATTAAAAAATCACCAAAAAAAAAAGACTGCTGAAAGTTTTTAGAGTCCACCATCAGTCCTGTGTCACGCCCACCAGTAAAGCATCCTGAGACCATTTATGTGTGGGGTCGCTTCTCAGCCGAGGGAGGGGAATAGACTCTCAATTTTGACTAAGAACAATAACAATCTCCGAGAGCGACTTCTCCCGACCGTCCGAGAACAGTTTGGTGATGAACACCGTCTTTCCCAGTGTGATGGAGCTCCTTGAGAACCATCAGTCAAAAAGCGTCCTGCTGACACACGGAGACGGCGAAGTTGTCTCGCACTCGTTCACTCGCCGCTCTTTTCCACGCCCGGGGTCGGTTGTTTGTTTTGATGCCGGACAACAAGAAAGCGAGAGACTGGAGTATTGACACGGAGACACATGCTCGCGCGCGGCGGCAGCTTTGATGTCCGTCAACATTCGGACGAGTGAAGCGGCGTGCCGTCTCATCCACTGCTGCTGAAAGCCTCTCATAAAACATGTGCTGAAGTGTCTTTCTCTCTGTCTGCATCTGCCAGTCTTTTGAATTGACTCGTCTCTGTGCGAGTGTGTGTCTGTGTGAGATGAGACAGCTGTGGTCCTTGGCTTTGCTCAGCACTGCAGCATCTCTCTCTGACACATCCCAGATGGTTTATTGCAGGTTGTATGCGACTCCAAACCTGTGCCCTAAAGCTCCCAGCGCTGCCTCTGTCATTACTGTAACACTTTTAGCTCGGCAGCGCGGACGCCAAGAAACCGTCCGTCTGATGCCGACTGAGGAGGAACGAGGGAGAGGGTGCGGAATTATAGATTTAGTTTATCCCAGAGTGTTGATCATATGCTTTCAGAGTGGAAAAGAGGGACAGGAAGGATGTGCGAGATCCTGTTCGATGATTGCGGTACTTTTTATGGGAAGGAAAAAAAAATAATCTATCAAAAAAGTGCTTATTTCTGTTCGAATCTCCTGCTTCATCAAACATTGATGACCCAGACCTATAGGTCAGTGTTTTTGCCTCTAATGCTCTTTCTTCCTTCTGTTTTGTTTTATTTAATTGTCAATCTATTTTTAATACCCTGGCGGTGATGAGATTCGAGTTCGCAAGTTCGAAGATATTGCAACGCGACGGTCATGAAATAACAGCTGATGTTTTTAAAAACGCCATGCCAGAGCCGTGGTATTAATGCGTCTCGAAAAGGAATGATGTCGTCCGAGTCGTTTGGCAGAAAGCGCTTGAATCACCGGTGTACGGCTGATCGAGGTTTGCAGTCGTGAGTCGGCGCGTTCCTCCTGATATCCCGGTCACGTTCTCATTAAAAATGTTAAATAATTAATCGTTCCTGCGTGTGTGAGAGGGAGATCGATGATTGACGGGAAGCCGTGTGTCCCTCAAGAATCCTGAATGCAGATGATTGACGGCGTCAGCGCTTCGCCTCCACTTTTATCCATTTAGACGTGAAGAAATGCCGAGCCCGGCTTTCTCCTTCTGGGCGGCCGCGATCCAGAATTAGAGCTCATTTACAGAGAAGGAAACAAAACAAACCCCACCACCACTACCACAATCATTCCCCTTTATTCACTCGCTAGACGTGACCAGGACCACGACACGGCTCTCGGTCTCGCACGATGGGCCTTCCGGCATCCGTCTAGCTCAGTAGACGTTTACCGTTTAATCAATTTTCCACAAGTGTTTTAAATAAAGCGTATTAAAAGCCCGCGCACGGCTCCCTCCCACGCTATAGATTTTTCCCGAGAAGAGTTCTGTAGCTCTGCCGATAAAGGCCCTGCCGCGAGATCCGGATTATTATAGATGTTCCTCCGACTCATTGACCCACTTTCAACTTTGCGCCGCCGCCGCCCAGCTTCACGGCCTGCGAACGATTAACTCAGCGCCGTGTATCTGTACGGCATCTAACGGATCTCGCAGGGCACAGCGTAATGATGAAACCTCGTAGAAGCAGAGAGGGAAATTTTGGCAGCCTCTGTGCTAAGTGATCGCGGTTATAAATTCATCCACGAGCTCGTTTTCCCCCGGTGGAGATTAGAGGGGCGACTGGAGGAATCTCAGCGCCGTCTCGCTGGCTTAGGAGCGATTAGGGAGAGACTCGAGAGTAAGGGAATATAATTAGGACGTTCTGCTAGCAGTCTTGTGCAGGATGTATGAAAGGACATGGGCTTTGTGTGATTTTTATTTATTTATTTATTTTCCCCTTGCAGCATTTTATTTATTTAATTTATGGACTCTCAGATTACCGACTCGTTAACTCGCCTGATTCAATTACTTCATTATAAATCAATTAACAACTTGCTACCGATTTGGCTTGATTTATTGGCGCACAAACTCGTTTACTTACTGGTCCATTGACCTCTGGCTGGACTGCTTAACAGCGTCTTGATCTCAGGAGCCCGCTTGGTGTCACGCTGATGTCGCTCCCAGCATTACAGCACAGACGGGTGCCTCGATCGATTGGAAAGTTTAGTTTATTTTAACTTGTGTTAAAATGCCGACTGGTTCATCAATTGGTTTTCTGACCGATTTACTGACTGACTTCATAATTAATTTATTTACTGATTCACTGACCGAACCAAATTATTAATTTATTGACCGACTCACTCACGGCTGCCTCGACCGACTCCCCTACGGCTGCCTCGAGACTATGCCCATTGGTTCATCAGTGGGTTTGCATCAACTGGTTTATCAATTTATGGACTGACTCGCCTACGGCTGCCTCGAGGCTAAGCCCGATGGATCATCAGTTGGTTTATCAATTTCCTGACCGACTTGCTTACGTCTGCCTCGTCTATGGCTGCCTCTAGGATAAGCCTACTGGATCATCAATTGGTCTGTCCATTTCCTGACTGACTTGCTGCCTCGAGGCTAAGCCCACTGAGTCATTAATTTACTGACTTGCCTACAGCTTCCTTGGCTGCCTCCCCTATGGCAGCCTTGTGGCTAGGCTCACTGGATCATCAATTGGTTTATCAATTTCCTGAGTGACTTGCCTGCGTCTGCCTTGGCTACCTCGCCTACGGCTTCCTTTGGCTGCCACTGGATCATCAATGGGTTTGCATGAAATGGTTTATCGATTTACTGCCTGACTCTCCTATGGCTGCCTCAAGGCCAAGTCCACTGGTTTATCCATTTACTGACCGACTCGCTTACAGCTTCCTCGACCGACGGACCCGCAGAATTACTGACCTGCTCGTTTCTTCACCCCGCGGCGTATGGTCGCCCTCCTGCTTCTGTGTTAAGTCTGTGTTTTCACGTTAACCCGGTCACGGTTAATTTGTTGTAGCATTCCGCTCGGTGTTTGTGTTCCCTCCGTCAGCCTGTAGGTCTGAGGTTAAATCTCAAACTGATGATGATTCTAGAGGAGTGTTGATGGATCGCACTGATGCTGCCAAACCGCAGATACTGAATCGACGAAACGCGTCTTTGATCCGCAGGCTTGGCTTAGACAGGCTCTCTCATTTTACTGGCCTCAGTTTTTATTTCCTTCTTTAGTGGTGTTTTTTTTTGCATATTTCTAAGACGTTTGCTAAGTGAGCGGATTTCCCAGCCAGCTGGACACTTGCCTCACAGCGAGAGAAGAACTTAACAAACCAGTATCTTGACTTGTTTTACCGACCCCGTGCTGAAGAACGTGGCATGCTAAACTCTCCAGGGTTTTTTATTTACTTTTTTTTTTTTTGTACGTGTCCTACTTTGTGCTTTAGTTTGTTGGCAGAGTGAAGTGGTTATTTTTGATGCGGAGAGATGCACTACTCAGTCAGCATAAAGCGTACAGGCCTCGAGTCAAAACTACACCACTGCATCAACTCCATGATTATTCTCTCTCTCTCTCGGCTTTGAGGAGTCAGAGTTGTTGGATATAATGAAACTGTCTTTCCCAGAAGGCCCTGTTTTATAACTCGCACAGGTGAAGAAAGTCAGGCACTCTGGACTTTTTAATCTAAATATGTTTATGATGAGAAGGGGAAATTACCTGGAATAAGAGCTTCACCGCCCATGCTGTCCCCACTCATGTTTTTTTTTTTTTTTTTTTTTTTTGCCCTAATGTGGACAACCATGTGGAATAAATACCTCATCAGGTCACTGCTGTAAGAAGACGTTCAAGATGCTTTGAAGTGGGGGGATAAAAGCAAAGCTTCACTGATGTTCAATACCCTGTCCGGCCCAGGAACCATTAGGTGCCGCGAGTGTGTTAGCCTCGCAAACATGGGGTGAGGGTGGTGTCCAGTCAGGGTCGGCTGATGAGACCCAAACACCAGTGGCATGTCAGGATTTGCACAAACGTTGACATGACATGGGGTTACCCTTAAGATCCTCTAAAAAAAAAAAAAAAAAAAAAAAGTGAAAAATACGTCTACAATTTTAAAGGTTAAGTACAAAATTGCAGCGTAATAATCAGTCCGGTTGTAGATTTTAGGAAAGAAATACGCTGATTAATGCATATCGTAATACAGCGGTACCTCGGCATACGGATTTAATCCGTTCAGGAAGCGAGTACTTAAGGTGAAATGTTGTATTGTGAAACGCCTTTCCCAATAGGAAATAATGTAAATGCAGATAATCCGTTCCAGCCATCCAGAAATATTACGAATTTCTAACACTATAATCATTTTTTCGCATATAAAAACAAACCGTTTAGAAAAGACATGTAAATGTAGTACAATATGAAATTATTAGACGTTAAACTTCACTTAACCTTAATTTATGATTCCTCTTGACATCGACTGCTTTATAAACCAAACTGAAAGCGGCTCCCTTTTCTTCTTGCTACCACGCTTGGGACCCATGGTGCTACGTCTTCATTAAGTCTTACAAAAAATGCAAAAAATAGTCAACTTGGCATTCCGCTGACACGAACAAGATTTGATTGACTAATTGAGGGATGCAGCAACTGGATGTTTCGTCTGCTGAGACAAATTTCTTCCAGAGTTTTTGTTCGTACGGCGATAGTTCCCAAGACACGTGCTGTTCATATTCCCGAGGAACCAGCACCGTGAACACCACCATGAAGGCAAACCCATAACGTCCAGAATCTTATGTATCTACCATATGCCGAAAAAGGGTGGTGTGTGTGTGTGTGTGTGTGTGTGTGATGAGCGTTAGATTTCTTGTTGGAGAGAAATCTGTAGTGGTATTTCAGATGTTTTAACCTCTAAGGTCGGAACGCCAGCGTCACCGCCTCTTCTACGCTAGTTCGTAAATATGAAAAATACTAAAGGTCAAAAACGAGACCCTGGAGCCGTCCGCTCACCCGAGAGTCCTAATGTCGCCTTCATGGTGGTTGGTTCTGCCTTCAGTTTTTCTGAGTTAAAGTAGTTATTGCTAATTCCCAGCCACTAGTGACCGTCTCTCCGTCACACATTAGCTGCCTAACGAGTGCTCGCTTTTGGGCCACAGTTTTATTTTTATTCAAACTCTAGTCATAAGACTGGTTTAATGTGACCGGATGAGACGCTAAGAGCATCTTGTCTCAGAACATTTTGGTACCTCCTGAACTCGTGTTCCAGTCCAGGAGAGTCAGCATCCAGTACAGTTTGTAACTGACCAGCCCTTAAACACTCCCGCTAAAACCTCGCCCTCCAGGACTGGATTTGAACATCAGTCAGACCGGTGATGCGCGCTTCCATGTTGGCGTGGAAGGTGAAGAGCCTGGATCTCACCTAATGATGTTTTAATTTGAGAAACCCTTAAGCTCCTTCCTTCCAAACGCAAATTTACATCATGAGGGCAAAACTCCTCCTTTCCAAACCTTTTAAATGTACTGATGCTAATTCGCTCTGGCTCAGATGAAAAGCAAGAGAAGCAAAAAAAAAAAAAGGGCTGTGTATGAGCTGTGAATCCTAATCATCTTCATTACCCCTTATTTGCCCGAGTCTCCTCTTGGCACGATGCTTTCCTTAAGCGCAGGATCCGCCGGTTCAGAAGCAGCAGCTAATTAATCAGCGGATCAGCATCGCGGCTCACCGCAGTTCCGACCTGCGCTTTAAGCCTACGATGTATAGCATGATCTGGCTAATCAAAATGAGCCACGAGACCCCGTATGCCGTCACGCGTAAGGATGTGGCGGCTTTTGTAAACCCATAAAGAATCCAGAATTCAAGTTACTCTCTCATAATAAATACATGCTGTGATGGGTTGCTAAGCAACGTGGTGTTTGTGTTACACGAATACAGCAGTCCTTTATTATCTAAGTGACACACTTAGAAGTTCTGTGTTTGTCGAAGATTTGTATTAAGCCAGCCCGATTACGGCTTTACCCAATCAGATTTCACAACCAGATGGATCAGATTTTATAATCGTTAAGCACGGAGACTAATCCTGCGCCGCGCCGAGAACAGTGTTTTATTTTTTTATTTTTTTTACTTCCAGGATGTTTTTATTACCGTTTTGACTTCAAACACCCATGTTGTTTCGCCTCGCTTCATTAATAATTCATTTCCAAATCTGAAATCGATGCGCGTTCGCAGCAAGCAGGCGGCTAACCCGATCCGCCGCGATAAAGCTACCGACGTTTCCGTTTCCTCCACTCGAAGGCTAACATCTGCACCTGCTTCATCTTCTCGGCGGATTCCGAACACGTGCTCCATGCTAGTTTCCCCTGCCAGCCAAAAACATTTTATAGGACGTAGCTTGTGAGACGCGAGAGATGCTCACAATTTGTGATCTCCTGAAAGAGATTTTATTTATTTTTGCTCCCTTAAAATTTTTTTAAGCGTTGTCCTTTGGTTTGAGGAGCTGTGTAGGTTGATGTGTGGTCTCGGTTCTTCACACGATGCCAGGACTCTGAAGCTTCTCTCCTTCTCGTTTAAAAAAAAAAAAAAAAAAAACTCCGGCAGCCCTGCAACCGTCTCTTTAAAGTTTCCCGATGCACGTGTGATATCTCTGGTCGAGTCCGGTTTCCTAGCTCTCTCGCGCTTGCACCCGCGTCTCCTTGTCCGAGTCCATGCCTCTCGTGTCGGTTCCCGTGACCGTGTGATGTCTCCGTCAGCGTCCCCCTGGGCACCCAGACACTTTCACACTGTCTTTACTCGTCCTGAAGCTCATGTATTAGGAGCAGGAGACAAAGTGTTACATGCCACGAATGAATTAAACCCTTATTCGGACCGGCTTCATCAATCCGTTGAAACTACGCCTCTGTCGTTCAGACGTGCGTCACGTTTATATGTAAATAATCCACGAGTTGCATTCAGACATGCGAACAATCTGTTTTGGTCTCTCTCTTTTGGTCTTTTTGTTTTCTCTGCACAGGCTCATTAGCATCACACTGCTCCTGTGCTGTTGATTTTGTGTGAAGCCTCTTGCTACGTAGTTAACATTTTCTAAGCTGTGACTTTATCAGTCTCTAACGTGTCCCGTCCCCCCCCTGTTCCCCTCCCGGAGGCCGTGATGTCTCTGTGTCTCTCAGCTCGCGGTGGCGTGTTGGGCTCCAGATGTTAATCGCACCTTGACGGGGTTCGTATTCAGTCCCACCCTCCCAGCGTTAACATGTGCTAATCGGCTTGCTAGCGCTGCTCTCGTCTCTTCACTTACCGCTCCTTCCTTAACGCTAATTAATTTTCCCTCCCCTCGTTCTCTAATCAGTTAATTCCTGCGCACCGCTTTTACCGAGTACCTAACGGATCCATTAGCGCTCGCCCGTGAACGCGGGGCGCGGATTATCACGTAGCGCTCTGACCTCGCCGCCGTCGAGCGCGTTTCAGAGTGAGGATTTCGGCCTCGGCTTAATACCGCAACAACAAACAACTTGATTGTCCTTGCTGTTCCTGCACCGAATGCTAAGCGAGCACCGCGCACCAATACGATTTATACACTTTTTTTTTTTTTTTTGGTTGGATTTTCTGAAGCTGCTTTGCGACAGTGTTCATTTGTTAAAAGCGCTATATAAATAAAACCGCATTGAATCGAGTTGGTTTCTAATCTAAACTTCATTCGGTGGACTGGATCAGAATGTTTATAGACCCCGTGTCTAAACCAGGCCGTGAAATATGCGCTGGCGTGTCGGGGGGGGGGGGGGGGGGGGGGGGGGGGGGGGGGGGGGGGGGGGGGGGGGGGGGGGGGGGGGGGGGGGGGGGG
>JAQQZT010000012.1:5134525-5154016 GCA_030068275.1 Clarias platycephalus | reverse complement strand
CACACACACACACACACACACACACACACACACACACACACACACACACACACACACACACACACACACTAAAAAAAAAAACATATATAAAAAAAATTGCTGCCTCATTTTGGTGATGAAGCGTGTATGATACCCGAGCTCGTATGAGTTCATAGCCGCATGTGTAAATCATATAGATTTTTATTATTCCTTCAGCAGTAAAGAGCGGAGTAACGGGCCGCGTCGTCCTTTAGAGGCGCTAATATTAAAATCCGTTTTTAATATCGCATTAGGATAAACCAGCGACTCCCTGCTGCGTGACTCGGCTCGTGCTTACACATTGTTCCTCTGCCTCGGAAGAGCGTGGGTGGTGTGCCTGAATTTCCTCACGTCCTGTCCAAAAAGATAATTTATTTTTTCCCCCTCATGGACCATTTTCCACCCTGACCGAACTAAACGAACATCCACTTTGAGTTTTATTCCACGTCATTCTTGTGTTTTTTTTAATTTATTTTTTTCCCCCCTCTCCCCTAAAAAGAGAATAATTTGGACTGTAATTTGAGTGTAATTCCCAGGATTAACGGAAGCTCCGGCCTCGGCTTTGATGAACCTTGCCGCGAAAAGCGCACGAGCGTGGCGTCTCGCAGCTTCCAGCTCTTACGGCTCTGTAGGGAAATGATGCTTAAAGGGAAGTCAGACTAATTTCTATCTTGTAAACAAAGAGGCAATTAATACTCGAGCTACACGATGCGTGGTGTAATAAACATACCCCATGGTGTAGTGTCGTTCCCCGATTGCCTCGTGTTCATCAGGGTTTTTCATTTTATTTATTTCTTTATTTCTCTCTCTCCCCCTCGCTCCCGTTTCAAATACAAATGACGATCGGCGCGACGTCGAGAGGAAACGAGTGCCGGCGTCAAAAGGAGCCGCGTTCCCTCCCGCGGTCACGCGACCTCTCGTACCGTTACAGATCGAAAGTTGGTGTGTAGGTCGTGTGCCGAAGTTGCCTAGCTATATGCAAACTACAGGTTTAGCATGCTCTGCTTAATGCGTTATTGTTCCCATGGCAACACATCGGATAACACGCTCGCCCGAACATCAGTAGATGGCAAGTTCGTACTCGGAAGGAGTCTCCACTTCCAGTACTCAACACTCAGGAAAACCGGTTTGTTAACGGCAGGAACGGGTCCTAAACACTGGTGTGTGTGTATAGACATACTAGCTGCACTAGCGGTAACATCACACTTTCACACTGTCGTCGATCGTTTTTCCCCCCGCAGCACGACTCTGGTGTCCCGGCCGGGTTTGTACAGAGCGTAAAGGTGAACCATAAGCAGCTCTAACCGGTCATTAGGGTTTTCCAGGCCAGTAACAGGCTGAGCTCCTAACAGATCAGTAGAACGTGTGAGAGTGGGATTACGCAGAGCAGCGTTCGAGAGCAGCACTAAACGTTTTAGTCCAAGTCCCGGGGGGGGACCGAGCCGTGCCGCGTGCGCGCCTAGATGGCCTCAATCACGCGGACTCGGGGGAGGAAATCCTTTATCTGGCACACGCCTGCCGTCAGCGCAGCCGAGAGATCAGCGATCCAAGCGCGGTTATTTCTTCCACACTCGTAAGCGAGCGGTTTTGGTGTTTTATTGCCGCACTTCACTTCCGATACGTTTTCTCGGGAATAATGCCAGCTCTTTCCTCTGCTAGTATTCAGATGTGCCCTCGCGCTCACTTTCCCTTTCCATTTCGAAATGACTTCTGTCCACGTCTGAATGAACCTCCATAACGGAGCGACACAATACAGTCGAAATGGGGAAAATATCTCCGTCCTCGCTCGCCTGCTCTCCTCACACAGCTTTAATCCGGCGAAGAATCTCCGCCTTTTTTTTTTTTTTTCCCCCAGGAAAAGTGACAAACCCTCAGAACCGAGGGCCGCGACCAATTAAAAAATGACCTCTGGAGTTAATAGCTTCCTTTTTCTTTTTCATGAAGGGGGCGAGGGGTGAGGGATCCAGCGCATCCTGATAAATCCTGATGGCTCAGCAATCACAAAGCCCTCTCCTCTCTCTCTCTCTCTCTCTCTCTCTCTCTCTCTCTCCCCGCTTCAGCTTCCTTTCCCCCAATCTTTTTAATTTCCTCTTTCTGATTTTGTGTCCTGTATAGTTCAGCTCGAGTGCTGCTTACACACAAATACAAACCCTCCGGATCTGTTTCAGAGGATGTAAAAGCAATGCCGTTGACATTCCTAAATCTTTGTTGTTTATCTGTTTACTTATGAAACTCCATTTCTCACTTTGAAGTAGCTACAGCATTCTGTCGGCCATGTGACGCGCCGATGGGTTTTAGAACGAGGTTATATCGGTGACCTGTTTAGCAGCGTCGCGTCAATCCTAGCCTCACTGAGAAAGCAGCCTGATGTTCTTTTTAAAGCGACCTTCAGGGTTACTCTTATCTTATTAAACACGTTCTCCCACTGCACCGTCAAGGATACGAGTCCGTGTTTGATGAGACTCGTTAATTAGCGGTGTTAATGCTCCATAATCCTGAATCAGATTCCATATTTCACCGGCGCTTGATCTCGTTCAAGATTTTGACAATAGAACTAAATCTGATCTGGAATGTCTGATTATAATTCATAACGGAACAATATTTTACGTTTACAGCATTCGGCAGACGCCTCTTATCCAGAGCGTCTCGCGTTTTAAAAAAACAAATTTTATCCTTTTTATTATGAGGCTTAATGGCCTTGCTGATGGGTCAAACGGTGCCAGATTGGTGGTGGTGCTGCTGGGGTTTGAACCTACAACCTTCTGATCAGTAGTTCAACACCTTAACCACTGATTTACATGATGATGCAATGTTAATATTGTCGGTCGATTCTTTTGAGACGTTCACTGACTGAAAAATCACCTCTCTTGGCTTTGCACTGACAAGTTTTTAAACGTACGCGCGACTTAGCCGGTGTTCGTTTCTATGGCAAAAAAATGCTTTGATGCTAACTTCTTGCAGTTCTTAAAGTGAATCATCTTAAGGAGGGCTTCCGTGTGCCGAGTTTCCGCTGAGTTTTCTTTGCGCATCTCAGCTTGCTAGAAAGTTGAGGTCGCAGCCATGATACAGCGCCCCCTGGAGGATAAACCCCTGACCCTCTCCGAGTGGTGTGATCACTCTGAGAACGCGCTCGTGCTTTAATCCTGAGCCGCTGGTGACGGCTTCTCCAGCCTAAATCATTTACACATCAGTTAGGCTACGTAGTATTCTAGTTTTTTTTCCTCCTCCCCCTCTTTTTTTTTTTTTTTTGTAAACACAGCACTCATGATCAATACTAATGGATTTCCCCGTTACCCCAGCTCATCAGTCCAAATCTCCCATCTGCCTCATTACCAGCGTTCAACAGTTAACAGCTCCGCAGCACATTTTCTCCTCTCTAAAGATTTCCACTGGCAGGAACAGATTCCGCTCGGGCCCGAGCCTCGTCCAAAACCGAGCCTGTTCGCAACGTCGTCTGTTCAAGCTCGAGAGAGCCGTATCCCTGCTGTCGGATTTGAAAGATTTATTCCGTTCTGTTCTTTCAAGTTTAATTCTTTGGAGAGTTTTGTGAAGTGCCGGCTTCCTGACCTCAGCGAATTCACTCCGGTTTGCATTCGAGGAATCTTCTGACGAGATGAGTTTTTTTTTTTTTTTTTTTTTTTTTTTTTGTCGCCGCTAACAAGCCTGCCGTGGATAAGTTTCAAGAGCTTTTCAGGACATTTGGAGGATTTCAAGGCTAGCCTGGTGGACATCTAATAATGGAGAAGGTGGAAAAACCCCATGGTGGTTAGATTAGCAGCTTTATTTTTTCTAATCTAGGGGTTCAAATCATCTAAAGATATTGAAAAAAATAAATAAAATTAAATTAAGGACACCCCTGGGGTATCCACTGACTGGACCCAATGCTCTCGCCAACCACCAGTGCTTTTTCTCCTCATTTGTTTACAGCCAAAACACAGTAGTGGTGCTGATTGTAATATATATTTTTATGCTTTACGTATAATACAGGAAGTGTGTGTGTGTGTGGCCAAAGAAACCACTCCTAACGTTTCTACAACATGGAAGTGACGATATATCGTTTAAAAAGCAAAAAAAATAAAATCTGTAGTGTCCGTAACCATGTTGAATTCATGTCATATTTTAGTACAATACACTTTTTTCAGGTTTATGTCTTTTCCTGTAAAATATAAATCGGCCGAGTTTCATCTGAATGACAGTTAAAACCGTTGAAAGATTTGAATTCAAATCAAATTCCAAAAGTAACCGACACTACGGACATAAAAGGGCGTGAAACTGTATTTAGCAAATGTGTGTTTTTTTTTTTCTTTTTTTTTTTCGATCTGATAAAAATAAGTGTGCGTATTTACCAAAAAAAAAAAAAAAAACGAAGCATGGATCAGAAGATGAGAAGTGTTAAGTATTGTGAAAAATTGTTGACTTTTCACCCTGGAGAGACCCTTTGTAGCAGCAGTACCATGTTTTTGGCCGACATGGTGTTTAGATTCGCAGGTTTGAGAGGATCATTTATAAAGATTGTGTAAAATTGACTAGTTTCAGACAGAAAGGCCCGTCCTGCTCACTAATCGCCGTGTTAATGAGGACGTGGTCAGGAGAAGCTCTCGTCTTCCCTCTCGCTCAGAACAAAGCTACTCCGAGTTGGGTTTAACGCGCGTCCTGTAGTTCTGAATCATGCGCGGCGTATTCCGGCGTTATGACGAGCGCGATACGAGCGTCAGAGTGCAGATGGCTGTACGACCCCGTGGGCTGCGGTCCCTCGAGAATCTGCGCTCACTAATGCACGAGAGGTTCATCTCCATCCTCGCCTCTCGGGCATGGCCGTGACACATGCGAAGTATGCCCTCATCTCTTCATTCTCAAAAACGCAGCTTCCCCCCCCCCCCCCCCCTGTAAACATGCAGACTTTACTGTCGAGGAAAATCAGAATAGTGGAAAAGATGAATCATGTTCTCTCTCTCTCTCTCTCTCTCCTGCCGTCTCTATGCGGGCTCCGAGCAGAGCGATGTGCTGCATCGGCTCATTGCCCTCCACGTTTCTCTCAGTATCGACGTCCTGGTTTCGTTTAGAGCTTTACTATGAGAGGGTCTGTTTTAGGCCTGCAGACGAGGTCCTTCACTCTTCCTTCCCTCCTGTACTTTATCTTCCTTCATTATATAGAATGTTGATGTTTTTGTTTATTCACTTGCTAATTTTTCTTTCTCTTTGACTGTTCTGTATTTGTTTTCTTTCAGTTCTTTTTTTTTTTTTTTGGTCCTTTTATTTATTTTTCATAACATATGAATCTGTCCTTTATTTATTTTTGTTTCTCTCTATTTTTGTGTCTCTGTTCTATCTGGTCTGATTGTCCCCCACTTTTTTCTACCTTCTTACTGTCTCCGAGCTCCGTCTTTTGTCTCCCTTCTTTTCACTCCTTCATGTCTCTCCCTCCATATCCATTTCCTTCTCTTTGACCTGCTCTTCCTCAACTGTCTTTGTAAATCCCTTCTTTTCTCTCCTCTTTTTTTCTCTCTCTCTCTGCCAGTCATCTTTGTCTTCCTCGATTTCTCTTGCTCTGTCTCTTTCCCACTCTCCTATTTGTTCCTCCTCCTCAGCTGTCTCAGTGGCCCATCTTTCTCACTCCTCCATGTCACTCTCTCTCTCTCTTTCTGAGCCCTCATCTTTCTCCATCCATGTCTCTCTGCGTCCTCATCGTTGCTTCCCTCCATCTCTCGCTCTCCCTTAATCTGTTTCCTCATCTCTCTCTCTCTCTCTCTCTCTCTCTCTCTCTCTCTCTCTCTCTCTCTCTCTCTCTCTCTGTGTGTGTGTGTGTGCCGGTGTGTTCCTGGCTGCAGGAGTCAGTGAGTGTGTGTGAGAGCACCAGTCCGGGGTATCTCGATGCTCTGCAGGGTAATTACTCCCTCCTCGCTCCACAATGCCTGTGATTCCTTTTCTATTTTAAGTGCTGCCCAAAATACCTCTTATGACTCGCAGTTCCTCAGTAGAAAAACCCGAACCTGCCGCCGAAGCCTCGCCGACTGTGACGGACCGATCGGCTCCCTGTTGCCGTAAAAGCGCTCGCTCTAGCCGCTCGGCCGTTCACCCTTCCCTGTCCTCGGCATCGCAGCGGAACGCACAGATCTGATCCCGTCTCCCCCCCCCCCCTCTCTCTCTCTCTGCTAATGCGCTTACTCTTGCCCGCTGCATACCAATGTGTTCCCCATCCGGTACCCCTGGAGCCTGGTACACTCTCTTCTTAGGTCTGTCCTTCTGCCGTTCATCACCGCCTCCCTGCCACACCGTGTCAGTAATATCCTTAGGATCACCAGATATAAAGCACTTCGTCACCCCTGCCTCTGTGAAGTACAGCACCGGGAGCCCTCGATCACGTGTGCGCGAGTCCCCGGGTCGAACGGCCCGGCAGTCGATGTCGTGCTGGTGCACTGGAGCGGGTGATGGGATATTACATTATTTTTGCTTGTCCTTAATTGGTTCAATCTTCAAGCTGTCACATGCGATTATGCTCTCTGCTTACTTTCTTCTTTTTTTTTTTTTTTTTTTCCCCCTCCTCACTCAAAAGGCTGTTCCCAAGCCTGAGGGAGTATATTTTTGTCTTTTTATTTTTATTTTTTATGTAATGCTATTCCCTGCCTCATTGTAATTCGGCAAAGCATTTATTCTCCCCTCTCCCATATCGTTAAGGATCTCTCCAGTCATTTCCTGCAGCGAGTGAATTCACAGTGAACGCCATTGACGGGCAGATTCATCGTATTTCTTTTTAATCCCTGGACCACCCCCCCACCCCCACCCCAAAACCAAAAAAAAAAAAACCCTCATTAAGAATGTGCAGATACAATAACGGTAAAATGAGCAAACGTCTGTAACATTTATTGAATCCCTGCTGACGTCACAGTAGACGGAGCGAGCCAGACAGTTAGCAAAGAGGGGGAACGCGTTGGACATGAGCCTTTTCACACACACAGCTAAGCTTTTCACATTATTATTATTATTATTTTTTTCCGGAGATGGTGAGGGTGGTGTAACTTGTTAAAGAAAGGGGGGAAAAATAAAACTATATAAATAAAAACAGCAGAAGGTTCCTGTTGGATGAAATGAAATCTTGGCTTGATCAAACAGAAATCTTAACATGACACAGGTTTATTTCGAACCAAGTAACCGGTTGATTTTCGTAGGGTTCCCTCGTCAGACCTCATGAGCTAAATGTGACGTGGTACAGTTTTACAGTGCTCATCGTCCATTTAAAAACAAAAGAAAGAAAAAACATGAATAAAAATGCTCTTTGAACCCAATCATAAACCAGTCTTTTTTTTTTTTCCTCCTTTTTTTTTTTCCCTTTTTTTAAGTGTTAAGTGAGATCTATAGTGTAGTCTAACGTGCACCATAAAAATCTCCCTTTGCCTGTCTCTTGTCAGATTTGCGTTTCTGTGCATCATATGCAACAGGAATTATTTTTTTTTACCCACATTATAAAATTGAAACATTTATCAGAATAAGAGTGCAGTTTTTCATACATTTTTTTTTTTTTTCCTTTCTTTCCGGACCTGAAAGTTCCAGATAATTTTGGCTTTGTTTCTCTCTCTTGTCTTTTCTGTGCTGCTGGATAACAGACTCTTTAACGCAATGACGAAGCTCACACTCGACCATCTGAGATTGATTGCCCCCAGCTTGGTATGAACCTTGCTCTCATACTATATAAAAATAAACTCGAGCTTCTTTTATACACATCTCGTTTCAATTTAGTCCACGTGACCTTCCGGTTTTCATCGATTTCCAAAACCCGGTATAAAGAATGAACGCTCGTCATTTATTATTTTTTCTTTTCCTTTCTGAAGCTGAAGAAGTTCCGAAAAACAAAAACAAACCCTGTATCTTTCAGAAATGGTTGAAATGGCAAAAACCCCATAAACTGCAGAAAATAAATAAAGTGTTTATACTTCACACTCTTTGTAAGGCAGTTGCTGACACTTGCACTGCCCGTAGCCGTTAATGATCACTAGTGCACCTTCCTCGTGCGTCGGCTCGTACTCGTTATAGGGCACCTGCGTGGCCAGGTCCGCCATCGGCTGCCTCTGCTGGGTCCTCATCTGTCGGCGGTTCTGTATGGCCGAGCAGTGGCGGATCCGTCGTAGCGTCGGAGGGCAGCACTTCCGTGAGATGTACACTACAAAAATGATGAGAAAGAAGGAAAACAAAAGGGCCATGGTACCTATAATGACTCTCTGGGTCAGCAGGGTGTTGTCCATCATGCCGTAGTCCTCGGTAGCATCGTCCCCGTCCACCGTGGTGGTAGCCATGGTGGTTTGTGGGGTCTGCGTGGTGGTGGTGGTAGTGGTGACCATGGTGAAGCTCCCAAAATCCTCAGGGTAGTCCTGCGTCGGCGTATTCCCAAAAAAGGAGCTAGTGAACTGTTGGGGTAACGTGGCCTCCGTCGTGGTGCTGGTCAGTACGACGGGCGCCGAGATGTTTTGACAGAGTTGGAATCCGTGAACGGCGTCCAGTATTTCCTCGCCCTGCGTGAACTCGGGGCTGTGGCACAGGATGGAATGTTCCCATCGACCCTTAAACCTACTAAGCCAACTGGCCAAGTTGCAAATCTTTTTTGTACATTCCCAAAGGTTGCTGGACAACCCGATGATGTTCAGGGATCTCCACATATCCGTGGTTTGGGCGTCAAGGCCGGTCAACTTGTTGTTATCCAGCAGCAGAACCTTAAGGTTCGGTAAAGTTTCAAACACTTCGGGGGTTAGAGCGCGTATTTCATTCCCGGTTAGATCCAGTTTCTCCAGAGTGGCCCACTCCCACTCCATGGTACATGATAAATTGTTTATCTTGTTCCACTGCAGATAGAGGTACTGGAGCGCGACAAGACGTGGGAAGTGGGCCAGATTGATCTTGGTCAAGTGATTGTGTTCTAAATGAAGCTCTCGTAGCTTTATCAGCCCGGCGAATCCGTTCCGAGCCAGGCTGCGAAGCCGGTTGTTGCTCAACCCAAGATATTCCAGGCTGCGACAGTCCCAGAAGGCCCTGACGGGTGTGGTCCGCATGAAGTTCGACCTCAGGTGGAGGATCTGGAGCTTCCGGAGCCCGTGGAACAGCTCGGGCTCCAGCGCCGTCAACTGGTTGAAGGATAGATCCAGGATTTGAAGGTTGATGAGGTGGATGAAGGTTGTGTTGGGCAGCTTGGTGATGCGGTTGGAGCTCAGGTTCAGGTCCTTGAGCTTGTAGAGCCCCTGGAAGGCATCCTCATGCACGCTGAGTATTTGGTTGTGGTCCAAGTGGAGCCAGGTTAGCTGCGTGAATCCGAAGAACTGATCGGGGTTCAGCTCGTTGATGCTGTTGTGCCGGAGCGAGAGTCCCAGGGCTCCTCTGTCCACGCCGTCCGGGGGCGCCAGGAGTCCCTGCGTGTCGCAGTAGAACTGCAGGTCCTCGCAGCGGCATTTCTGAGGGCAGGCTGTGCATGATGTGAGAGGCAGGCTCAGCAGCATGCTGATCACACAAAGTGCCGCTGGTGCTCGTCCCACCAATGGCCACCTTGAATGGAAACCTGCGTGGGTTTAAACACACAAAAAAAAATAAAAATAAATCCAGAGAGGCAAATCTGATCTCTGCAGTGCATGGAAAAAAATAATTTTTTTTTCTTTTTTTTTTTTTCAATCTCTGCTTACTGTGCTGAGGAGCAACGGATCTTTCGGGGGATGGTGATGCGCAGGCTAGGTAGTTTAAATGCTATTTTTTTTTTTCTTTTTTTAAACTTTGATTTGTACATGCAGGTTACATTGAATTGAAATAATGCATTTTAATCACGTCAGTTGTAAAGCATTGCCCTTTCACCTGAGCACGAACACTGAGTGTAATTCATAGCACTTCTTCCAATTTTCTGATTGATTTTGATCTTTTTTTAATTTTTTTATGGTTAGGCTTTGAACGTTAATTCACTGCCCCCTTTTTCCCAGCGATTTCACCTCACCCCCCCCCCCCCCTCCCCCAGCATACTCTAGCCTGCACTACGGCAAATAACCTGCATCGATCCGAATCAAGACTTTGTAGGATAGAAACAGGAAAAAGGGTATAAAGGAAAAACGGCGTTTTTAAGTATGTGGAGATTTCTGGATAGAGAGCTAGCGCCAAACTCCCCCCCCGGCCCCCCCCCCCTCGCCTTTTTTTTTTTTTTTTTTTTTCTTTCTCTCTCTCCCCCTCGCTCCCCCCCCCAACCCCCCCGTTGCTTTTTCATTCTATTCCCTATTCAGGTCCACACTCCGTGAATAAAAAGCGCTAACTTACCCATTCTTTTGCGAACATCGACGGTGGCATTCAACTGTCTTTCTCCGTAGGTCCCTGGAACAGCCAGATGGATGGGGAATCCAAAGGGGAAAAAGCCTTTTGAGTAAATACGAAACAAGTGAAGGTCTTCTCAACTAATGCAATGCCAAGCCCTCTCATCGGAAACAAATTTACAAGATCCATTTTGCAGGAGTCCATTCCTTTATTTCTTTTTCTTTCTTTTTTTTTTTTTTGGTTTCTAATTCCCTTGTAGGCGTTTGGTTTTTTTTCCCCTTTCTTTAAATCCAGCTCCCAAAATAAGAAAGGTCCGGCATTCTTGTTGCTTCCAGGAATCCTTAATCTTTTTCAAATTGATTTGTATCCAAAGCGACCCTCGCGAACATTGTCGCGGCCCCCCTCCCCTCTTTTTGTTTTTTTTCCTTTTTTTTTTTTCTCCTCTCCTCTTCCTCCTCTTCCCCTTTCCACCGCAATGTCGTCAGCTCGGTTGCTTAACTGAAGAGCAAATCCTCCTTTTTTTTTCTTTTTTTTTTTCCTTTCTTTCTCCCCCTTCACGGCTGAGGGTCCTTTAGTCGTAACTTGTTGATGGCAGGCAGAGGCAGCACCTTGTGTCTGGTCTGCGTTGTGTATGGAGAGTCGGAGAGATGCAGGGCGACCGGAGACGAGAGCAGCAGAGCCTTTATTCCGCGCTTTTGTTGCAGCCTCTCGCTGCTACAGAGTGGTGGCAGACTGGCATCGATCATCACTGCTGTTTCTCTCTCTCTCGCGCGCTTGCTCTCGCGCGCGCTCTCTTGCTCTCTCTCATACACACACTCGCGCTCTCTCTTTTGCTTGTTTCCGTCTTCCACTCTCTCTTCCCTGCACATGCTTGCAGTGCTTGTGTATTTAATTCATCTTTTCCTCCGTTTTTTTTTTTTTTTTTTTCCCTCCCTCCACCTCACTGTGGGGGGTCACCAGAATATTGATCACACAAGCTGGGTTTGTGGAAATTCATAGCTGAAATGAGGACTATAAATCTCCCAATGAGTCAGCCATACTCGTTTGTGTGTGTGGTCATGCTGTTAATAATGTTTCTTTTTGTACCCGTTTTTAACCTACTGTTTTACCATTTTGAGTTGAGATTCATCCTTTTTTTTATTTTTTTTTTTTATTAATTGGTAGCTCAGTAGGTTAATGCTCTGGATTACTGAACAGAAGGTTGGTGGTTTAAGTCCTAGCTCCCACCTAAGCTGCCCCTTCTTGGGCCCATGAGCAGGGGCCTTAACCCCGTCTCCTCCGGGCTGACTCAGCACTCTGACCCCATGATGTGCTACTGAACTTTTATTTGGCAAAAGTAACCTGCAGTCTCTCTCTCTCGCTCTCGTGTATATAAACCCAGATCAGCCATAACCTTATGACGCTGAAAGGTCAGGTGAATAACATTGATTATCTTGTCACAATTGCATCCAGAAGTTTTGTCCCTGTGTTGACGTGTTGGAAGCAGGAAAAAATGGGCAAGTGTAACAATAAGAGCGACTTTGACGAGAGCCAGATCGTGATGGCTAGACGACTGGGTCAGAGCAACTCGGCAGCTCCCGTGGGACGTTCCCCATCTGCAGGTGTCAG
Source organism: Clarias platycephalus (assembly GCA_030068275.1). NCBI lineage: Eukaryota > Metazoa > Chordata > Actinopteri > Siluriformes > Clariidae > Clarias > Clarias platycephalus. The sequence goes on along the minus strand of JAQQZT010000012.1, from coordinate 5,142,121 downwards.
GACCTACTCAAAGTGGACCATGGAAAAAGGAAAGGGCAGCCAAGACTCAGTGATGGGTGCGGCGAGAGAAGGATGCACTTTGGGCCCCTTAGTACCAATTGACCACAGTATACCACGGCATGTCTCCAAGCTAAAATCATCTCAAACTGGCTTCTTGAACGTTGACCGTGAGGTCCCTGTATTCACACGGCCTCCATCAAGTAGAGCGGCTTTGGGACGCGTCGGTTCCTGGATGTTCATCCGACAAGTTCGACTGCGTGATGCTCTTGTGTCAACGTGGACCAAAATCCCTAATGAGTGTTACGGCCACCCTGTGGAATCAACGGCTTTACCCGTGGTCCAGTCCAGTGGCCTGATTTAGTCGGTCTTTTCATATTCACTCTTTTATTCCTCCCTCCCTCCGCTTCGATAAAGCCGTCCTGTATTTCGCAGGTTACCACGGTGATGGCACTACAGCAGGCCAGACTTCGAACGCCGCACTTAATAGACGGCTGACTACCCGACTAATCCCGAGAACCGCACGTGGCTTCCCCCCCCTCGGCCTTTCCTGCTCCCTCCTTTTACATTTATTTACGAGTTCACTGAAGTGGAATATTCGGGTCAGTGTTTAGACTTGGGAAGAATGCAGTCCTTTCAGCTACAGCCTAGTTTTGGCGCTTGACAAAGCTTTGTCATTTTCCCTCCCCTGCTGCTGCCACCACCACCACTACTACCACCCCCACACTATTTTGCTTTTCATCCATTTTTATTCAATGTGTGTATGAGCGGGGCAGCGATCGAGCGAGAGAGAAGGGAGTAAGAGACCATGAAAGCATGAAGTGATCTGCAACATATGTGGCTTAACGCGTTAGCCAGCGGAGCCTCTTCTGTACCCCTGATCCATTTTTTTTGTTTTGTTTTAACCGCATCACAGATTAAAATAGACAGATTATGAAAGTGCAGCTGTGAGCCTGTGCACACACGGGCTTTGCTGCATGTCTAGCATGTTTTCTTCCCCCTTTCCCTTAAGCAATCTGTTGTGCTAGAGTTTGTTCTGCGTTTTTTTTCTTCTTCTCGTATTTAGTATGCACGAGGGATATGCACAGGTACTTTCATACCTGATGATGGATTTGCTGTTTGTTTATAAGAAAATATAAAGACGAGCCACGGCTAGTGCTGCTTTTAATGCTCTGTTATTGTGTGTGTGTCGGGATCTCGGTGGCACTCCGATCTTGTGGGATAAAAGGGAGCCGATGTTTTCACAATATCATTCAAAAGTCATCAGTAAATCTTTTCCCTCAGACTGGCGTGTGTGTGTGAGATCGTGACGCGTTGCAGTTGATCGCTGTTGTCGATCTGCAGGCTGAAGTATTTAAGATGACGGCTGGTTTGGTGCGCGATTTATTTGCGTAGAAATATACCCGATTATACTTTTTCGCTAAAGTTGTGTCCGTTCGTTGACTCCTTAGACGCATTTTTAATTAACCATTAATTTCGACTATTTATCTATCCGTCTATATTCATTAAATGTGGTTATTTTAAGTAGCGACACGCATTTCCCCTGTGAGCAGGCTCTATTTGATCATGCTTAACGGTGTGAAAACATCAGCTCCGTAAGTGTGAGGAGTCTAGTGCCTGCCCAATTAAGACGGCCGGCTTGCAGGGGAATCGATACGGAAGTAACGGCTCATGATTTGGCCTGTGGAGGCGCTTGTGCAATCAGTTATTGGATCCACTACCCGTGTTTTCTTTCGGCTGCGCCGTGTTCTCTCCCGGAAAGAGACCCCGTTGTTGGACGTCTTCCATAATCGCCACAGATGTGTTTAGCACGTTAAAAAAAAATTGAAACGGTGAGGTGTGTCGGCGTGAAAGGCTCATCCCCGCTTCAGCCATTTCCTCCCCCAATCCGTGATGGGTCACTCAAACCCATGTCACGTCCCTCATCATGCTGAAATGGTCTCTCACTCTGAGCAATTTCACCGAAATGTTTTAGGAAATGGTTTAGGAAGCGATCAGAGCAGCACCTTTTTTTTTTTTCTTCTTTTTTTTTCTTCTTCCTAGCCCACCTGCCATGACCGGTGCTTTTCCTGCTGTCCCTCATCGTTCTGTCCCTTCAGAAGCTCGTTAGAGGACAGCACACTTCTCATAATCTTTAGACGGCTAGAAGACCCGAATGGCAGGTGTACTTTGGGTTACTAAAAAAAGAAAAAATCTGCGAGCATGTTCAATGCCACATTTGGAAATTTGCGAATTGATCGAGGAAAACGGATCACAAATTTAGCTATACAGTAATTCCCCAACAGGTTCCTTTCCGAGCGTGTGTTCGTAAGCGCTGGCGCGTTCGTTAGTCCAACATTGTCCAGGTACTAGGATTCTATCACAATTGGCTATACACAGTATATTGCAGTACAGTGATCTTTAGGAACGTGTCGATTCATGCTGAAAGAACAATGTCGCCCATCTTTTCATCGCGCCTTTTTCACTTTTGTCTCCATCGCCATTGCTCGCTTCTTCTTAGCAGTACCAGCTTCATCGCCACCGCTTTTTACGCTTGCTGGGACGTACGATGTGCGCCGGACATGTGATCTAACCTCCGTGACTGAACACGCACAAACGTGTTCAATATCTTTTGAAAGTTCGAAGTATGAAAAAAAAAAAAAAAACTCTGCATGATCTATTCTTTAAACTCCTAATTGAGAGATACCTGGATGCTTCTATGGAAGCGCGTGTTTTATTAGCGTCACACTACCCAGCCAACATAAGATTTTATAATATTCTTACTCTTGTACAACAGTGAAGTGAAGTATGATCAGTGTTGTAGATTTAACGTAATGGTCTCTGTGTTTTAGATGTCGTTAACGCTGTGAGCAGCTGTCTTGACATCACACCATTTACTCAAAACCTCGGGTTGAATGGGTTTGAACAATCGAGTTGCAATCTGTAGTCTTTAATATCCTCCGTGCTCTTGCTCACGTACTATTTGGGGGAGTAATGATGCACGATTTTGTTTAGAGAGATTTAAGTTCAGTTCCATTTTCAGAATATTTGGAACAAATAAAAGTTCAAGCATCAAAAGTAGAGCAAGAGTGTGAGCAAATTTACTTGAACAAGTTCAGAAAGTCTCACATAGTAACTTAGAAAATGATTCCCGAGACATGGAGAGCTTTGCTCCAGTAGTAGAGCTCCAAGGGTGACTAAACGGCCCGTTTTTTTTTTTCTTTATTATAGCTATTCGCTATACATCATTCTGGACGTCACCTTTTCTCCCCCATTTCTATTCATACTCCTGTCTTTAAAAAAAAAAAAAAAAAAAAAAAACGTTGAAATGTGTGGTTAGGCAGTGTTTACATTATTATCTTCAATCATGATCCATTTATCAGATTGTAATGTAATATATTTTGACCTGAGGATTATCTCGCCTGTCCCCGCACTCGCCGATATGACGAGTGTAAAAGATGGAGCTGATGCTCACTAATGTGTTTTCCATTTCCGTCCTCTCTCTCTCTCTCTCTCTCTCTCTCTCTCTCTCTCTCTCTCAGGCTGGACGCAAGGAGAGGAGCGATGCTCTGAACACCGCCATCGACCGGATGACGAAGAAGACCAGAGACCTGCGCAGACAGGTTTGTTAAAAACTCGTTCACACTTCATTTTTCTCTTCCTAGAAAATTTCCATAATATCTTCTGACTGTCCCCATTTCTAGCTGAGGAAGGCCGTGATGGACCACGTGTCCGACTCGTTCCTGGAGACCAACGTCCCTCTGCTGGTCCTCATCGAAGCCGCCAAAAACGGCAACGAGAAGGAGGTGAAGGACTACGCCCAGGTTTTCCGCGAGCACGCCAACAAGCTGATCGAGGTAAAGGACCATCTCCTTCACTAAGGCACCTCCTAAGAACCTCCTAGATGCGGTTTACATCTAATTATCTGGGCTGTGATTTAAACAGGAGCAGTCATATTTAAAAAGTCTGTCTCATCGAAATGAGCAATTTTTTGTCTCCAGGAACTGTCCACTGTTTCTGGAGCAGAATAAAAAAAAAAAAAAAGAATGTAGAAAAAAGAAAATAAAAAGCTGGACCCTTACGGTTTGAGGTAGAATTATTCCTTTTAAACTGAACAGAAACAAGCTGTAATTATCACCTTAATTAAATGACCAAAATGAAACATTTATGAGATTCAAAAGCCAGTCAGGTTTTATTGAGTTTAAGTCGGGTAACTTTTTCCTGTCTGAAGATGTTGCGCAAGATTATTCTCAGTCTCATATAGTTTATATACATGTGTATATAAATAAACTTATATATATGTATATAATTTATGTACTGCTTAATCACCAGCCTGATTGAACTAAGTTAAGAGGCTTCTACTGGAAACTGCAGTGATTAATGTGTTTTCAGCTGCTACAAGTTATGACCACAGGATGGTCCTCTGTTTTAGAAGGGACAAATTACTGGCCAGTGTCGAGCAAAGAAAACAACTAAGGAGATCGCTGGAACTGTAACACGCATTATTAAAGCCTGGAAGGTATAGTGATGAACCATCAACTTCGAGGAGGAAATGTGATCGGGAAAAACCTCCTGAATGAGCGTGATGGGTGTAAACTCGTGAAGAGAACTCAAGGGACTGGGACTAAACAGCTGCGTAGCCGTAAGAAAACAACAGCGTACACGTCTCTTGTTTTTCCGATGTACAGTATATCCAATGTGTGGTCACATGACTGGATCGAGAACACGCGGATCAGAATTAATGAGTGTTTTGCCTTGGCGCGTACATGGGGAGCAGCGATAGCGCAGTGTTAACTATAAACGGCTAAAGAAGGCATCTGGCGGTCTTCCATCTTCTGAACCTCAACAAACCACAGCTCCGACTGAACAGCTTCACCGGTGTCCTCCAGAGCGAAACCTCAAGCGTACAGTATATTTGTCAACATTGCATCCTTTGTTTGAAATGAATGAGTCAAAAAATAAATAAAGTAATGACACAAAAATCCCGTTCACGTGCAGACCAGAATCCAGCGGTCTGGCTCGTGACGTGAGCGTAGACAGAGGTTTGGGTTCGGCCCGGTGGCCGCGTCGTCGTCGTCAGCGTTTCCAATCAAAGTGTGCGCGGCTTGTTTTTTTTTGATTGAGGTGATTTGAATTGCAGTTGATTGCGAGCACGTGACCCTGACTCTTACGCCGAGGTCATTCAAACGAAAACATTGCTCTAGCGCGGATAATTACACCTAATTAATGCCGGGATGAAGTAACATTAATCAGGATGACATCGCGGCTCCTGCTCGGGCTCCGCTTTCCGTAATAACCTGCGGTAATTTCCCCATCACTGCCACTTGATCCGCACGTGAACCGTGACCTTCGTGTCCGTGTCACGGCACGTTTTCTCGGCGCGATGCGGCGTTCCGAGCTCAGAAGTGGCTTATTTTCATTATTTCTTTATTTTGTCGGTGGCACTGTAACGAATCCCGCCGGCCTGCAGTGCACCAGCTGCACAAATCGCAGCATTTGTATGGACCGTCACGAGCGCGAATCCAATTTTTAAGCCCCAGTCGGAGGAGCAAAATCTACCCTGTAGCCAAGGTTAAGTGGTGTCTCGGAGGAATTGTTTATTGTCTCAACACTGGGACGTTTGAGTTTCTTATTGTGGAGAGTTCAGACGAGGAATCGGATGCGTACGAGACGAGCAAACCCTTCCACCTGCGCGCGGGCTTCTTCAAGCGCTAAACCCCGGAGACGCGTGTGTGAGATCATGCTATAGAAATTCCTCATTTTCTTTGGGTTTGGTTTCTCGCATTTGTTAAAGTCGTCACTTTTTTTTTTTATTTTTTTATTTATTTATTTTTTTTTTTAGAATGTTGTGGTTTGTTCTTTAGTTTGTAATCGGACGACCCGATCGTGATTTTAGATTAGATCAAATCTTCCCGGGTGCAATTGAAGGCAGACTATAGCCTTCTCATTCGCAATCTCGCTGTAATTAAGTTCTCCCTTGTTGGTGGCCCGTGTGGGCGGAGCTTGTGAGTCCGGGAATCGTGTGTGTGTGACGCTTACAGCATGGCGTTCCCCGCAGGAGGTCGAGCACAGGTGACTCTGCTTTTTAAGAAACCGAATGGGAAAAGTGATGGAAAAACACCGGGAGGGCCACCAAGAAGTGGCCACACACACTCACCGGGAGCTCAAGTGTTTCTTATATCATATCATGCATATATAATGTGTGTGTGTTTACCTGCGCGTATACTCACCTATAGCGTCCGTGTCGGAGCTGTGTTTTCTTCTGCTCATCAAGTGGACTGGTTCGGTCCGTGTCTCATCACGGAAACAGCCAACAACTGTGTATATATAGCCAGAAAATCTATACGCACTTCAGGAAACGATATCATACGATATATGTGTTTTTTTTTCATGAAAATGTGCATGTATAGATACAAAAAAAAAAAAAAAAAAAAACCTTCCCTATCCATTATCCCTAAACATTGGATCCCGAAAAAGTGGATATGTAATGTCTTTTTATTAGCGAACGCATCAAGCAAGGAAAAGCCCTGATGCTCAGTTGCTTGGAAACTAAATTGCTCAGCCTCAGAAATTCGACCTAATGTTGTAGTGCATGAGGTTGAAATAAGCCGACGATGACGGATTCGTGTGGAGCCGTAAATGCTTATCCGATCACATTTTGAACAATTTTTTTTTTTTTTTTTTTCCCCCTCGGTTCCAGCTCCGGGCCTGTGGTGGTGTCGTCTTCCATCATGCGGGAAATATTCTGCTTCTCGAAACGAAGATGTTTTCAGTCGGGAGAGTTTGGAGCGTGATCGACTAAAGTCAATGACCAGATTAGTTGACAATTTATTTATCGTGCTCAATTTAAATATATATATTTTAATACACGTAAACATCACTGCTCACCGGCTTCGACGAAAAACCTTCGAAGGGAGAACACGTTTCAGTCTTGACCAGTCACTAGGATCAGCAAAAATAAAGACGATCGGGCGTGGCCAAGCACGCGGGAGTCCCGTAAATAGGAAATGATCTACACCCCAGGCGACAGGGCCTGATTCTGTGCCCATAAGCCAGTTCTCACACAGGTGATGCTGGTGGTCTGTATCTCTCTCTCCTGCTCTGCTGTTTGTCTCCTGACTCTGTGACATGCAGCCACTAATTAGCCACCTTCTCCTCTGGTGTGTTTGCCAACACACACCTCAGTTTTCTTAATATTTTCGAATGTTCACCTGCGATCTTTACGTTTGATGTCATTTGTGTTGCTGCTCCTTTGCTTATCCTACAGTTGTTCGTTGCAGCCATAGTTAGGTGAGAGCATTATTATTATTATTATTACTACCGTTGGTGCTGCTGTATCCATCAATAAACCAAGTGCTATATTGAGTGCTATCTCTCCTGTCGCTAGATCTAGTGCTGCTATGTCTACTACCACTTTGTGCTGTTCTCCTGCCACTATATCCGTTATATCCACCGGTGCTACATCTCGCGATATCTATCCGCTATATCCACCGGTTCTACATCTCGCGATATCTATCCGCTATATCCACCGGTTCTACATCTTGCGATATCTATCCGCTATATCCACCGGTTCTACATCTCGCGATATCTATCCGCTATATCCACCGGTTCTACATCTCG
>JAQQZT010000012.1:5113330-5134087 GCA_030068275.1 Clarias platycephalus | reverse complement strand
TTCTACGTCTCGCGATATCTCTCCGCTATATCCACCGGTTCTACGTCTCGCGATATCTCTCCGCTATATCCACCGGTTCTACGTCTCGCGATATCTCTCCGCTATATCCACCGGTGCTACATCTCGATATCTATCAGCTATATCTCGCGATATCTCTCCGCTATATCCACCGGTGCTACATCTCGCGATATCTATCCGCTATATCCACCGGTGCTACATCTCGCGAAATCTATCCGCTTTATCTACCATCACTATATCTAGTGCCATATACTGTTGCTATATCTAGTGCCGCTATGACATCTACTTCTCCTCCTCCTACATCTACTCCAAGTGTGTTGAGATTAAGGGCCGTGGTGCGTGTGTTTTGAAGCTCTTGCTCTGCACCGACTTATCAAAAGCAGACAAAACAAACACGTAAAGCCTCTCCGAGTCTACATGATAAGAGTAATTACAGGCTGACAGAAGCAGACTCTCATCACATTTACAGAGCACTCGTTTCCCCACCTGATGATCTGTGATTAGAATATGGTAATCTGTATGCTAACGAGATTCAGGTGTCGTGTGTGTGTATATACGTATTTATTTGCATCTTGATGTTTTGTGCCCGGGCATGTGGCGTAGATGTAGTTGGACTTGTAGTAGATGTAGTGTTCTCCTCCGGCATTCGGAGTGAACGTGGAGTGGTCGTTGACGCAAGTGGTGTGGGTGTAGATTTTGTGTCGCACTCGTGCATTGATTCGAGGACACTTTTTGTTTTTTTTTCTTAAGTGTTTGAAGATGTAAGGTTGCTGATGTGGAAGGAGCAGCTCTTCAGTCTTGAAAGGAAATAACCCCGGCACTCCGATTAACGACCCAAGTGCGCTTTAGGGGTTTCGGATATGACCGTGTCGGGCATCTGCGCGTGGGGCTTTCGGTACTCGCCGTTGAGGAATAATGTTCTCTAGTGGAGAGATGTGAAGCGTGGTGTTTTTTGCTCAGAATAGGTTTTCCACGAGAGACATGTGCGTGTTCATCACCTAGCGACACTGGATCGACTTAAATAGCGACTGGATCGTGTCGGCTTTACTCACCGTCTAGATGTGATTTCCAGCGCCTCTCGTCATGAACTCCTCATAATGCAGTAAAACATCAAGTCATGGAAGGAGTTGTGTGCGTTTCAGTGATCTATTCTCAGATCTGAAGCGGTCAACCGCTTTTCTATGAAAGCGCTTCCTTTATAATACATTATCGTTTCTACTGTAATGATTGGCAAAGGGAATCATAATTAGTAAAAAAAAAAATAAAAAATTTTACTGCTGCCAATTTTAGTCACGGGGTTATTTAAGCGGCTGCTGCCTGAGAGCTCGGATCTTCCAACTCATTACTGCGCCTAGACACTTCCCAATCATCATGTTTTTTTATTCCCATCACCGAGTTGGCATTAAAACACAACCTGAGTGCAGATAGAGGGAGATACGAGCTGCAAGCTCTTCTTACCCCGCGTGATTCGTGTGTGTGTGGCATGTCATGGGCACGTCTGCTCGATTTTTATAATTTCAGCCGCAGTGTATTATGTTGCGCGCACACACTCGCACAGGGCTAACTATACACTTGCTCCTGTTCTCTCTGGAGTTTTCATCACCTTAGGCATTGCTTACTTTTCAGTGAGGAAGAACAGCTCGAGGGGTAAATCTGCTGATCCGGCGTGTTTCCGGGAGTCCTGCGATACAGCGGCCCGAATAGATTCGTTTTAATACACTTCCATTACCAAGCTCAGCTCTCATCATTTATATTCCATCTTTAAATACCAAAACAAGTCCTAGCCACCGTGTAAAGTCGTTTCACCGTGTCGAGTAAGTAGTTTAGTTCTATTTTCCATTTTTAAATTGCCGCCAATTTCTGGTTTTGGGGTCACGTTTACGGTCACAATTCTAGATCTGCTGCGGCATTTGAGTTCGAGGGGTCCTGGATGTTCCTGGGTTCGAGGTGACGTTGCTGGTCTCACCTCGCCGTTCAAGGTCGCGTTTCCTGGTCCGTCTCTGGCGCAGCTGGATCCGAGGTCACGAGCCCGGTCCTGGGTTTGTGGTCCTGTTCCCGAACTATCCATCTCGCTCTCTCATGCGTGTCTGAATCCGAGGTCACGTTATATGGGTCCAAGGTCGTGGTCCTGGTCTCTCTCTAGTGTGTCGCGTTTCTGGTCTCGCCGATGCCAGTCCTGGGTTTGCGGTCGCGTCTCGCCATCACGTTTCCTGGTTCGTCTCTGGCGTGTCTGAGTCACGTTCCTAGTCTCTCCATGGCATTTCTGGATTCGAGGTCACGAGCCGGTCCCGTTTCTGATCTCTCTTCATCTCGTGTGTGTCTGTATCCGAGGTCACGTTCCTGGTCACGCCGTGCAAGTCCCTGGTTGGTGGTTGCATTCCTCGTCTACCTCTGGAGTACCTGTTGCGTTCCTGGTCTCGGTGCGGCGTGTCTGGGTTTTGCTTCTGTTGTGTTTACTGATTAGGTGTTGTGGTGTTCATGCTTTGTCTGTAGTCCCACAGGTGTAGGACATTTGCCCTCAATCCTGTTGATCAAAAAGCAAGAATGGAGGCAAAACCGTGCGCAGCTGGCGCTTACTCACATCCACACACGCACACATCCACACAGTCATTTTGTTAGTCGTATTCGAGTGCCGTACATCTCGCCTCGTGATGGAACTGCCTGCGAAAGTGCTCAATTGTTGTTTTGTCAATAGCTTTTCTACTTCCACAGTCTGTTAAAAGAAATTGTTATTGATGGGCGTTCTTTATACTTTTATTCCAGCTCTGCTGGCATATTTTTGGTAGCTCAATAGTTGTGTTGAACTTCATAGTTATAAAGATTTTTCTTTTCTCCCCCCCCTTTACACAGCATCTCGTCGATTCGTAGATGTTCCCTTAGATGAGTCATGCTGAACGGCTGGCCGTTTCCCAGGATTCCATCGGCCATTTTTTTATTTATTTATGGAACGGGCTCTTGTCTTGTTCCTCAGGCCACTTAAGGCCATGATGACCGTTTTTGTGTAAAGAGCTTCCTCGAGATGTTTAAGATGAATCCGCTTGTCATGAGCGAAGCGTCCAACTCCAAACAAGAGGCTTTCTATTGACGACTGAACGAAATTGGCGGATGTGTTTGTGGTTGAGGGGAAAGTGCGCGCATATTGGCCGCGTTCTAGCTTCAACGCGAGAGAATTTGGTCTCCAGCAGTAAACGCTTGCCAGCGCGATCAGCTTCTGCTTGTCTCAGCGTTCCTTCTGCTGGCTTTTTGGATGGTGACCGTAGCAGCTGTGTGGCAGAGCCGTGATCTAATCGCCGCGAGTCTCTCGTCCTGAAACCGCCGTGCTTTCAGCTGGCTGAACTAATATAAAATACAGGAAGCCGGGACTTTTGCATCTCAACTCCTTGGGTACCCTGTGTTTATTTGTCTAACGAGTGTTTCTTTGTCGTAGGTCGCCAACCTGGCCTGCTCCATCTCCAACAACGAGGAGGGCGTGAAGCTGGTGCGCATGGCCGCGATGCAGCTGGAGACCCTGTGTCCTCAGGTATCCTTTCCACGCTTCCCTGTGGCCAACATTTTCTTTTTTTCCACCTCTGGTTTAATCGCCTTCCATTCATCGTCCAGCTTCAAGCGTGACAAGCAGGCATTGTGGCTATTAACCGTCACCGCTCTGTGATGTTAAACACTGAATTATTGTTTTATGCGCCGGGTAAAAAGACACACACGCGCAGAATAAATATGAGTGTGCGCGCGCTAATTAAGCTATGCAAATGATGGGTTTTCGGAGCCATTTTTTGCTCCACTGGTGCCATAATTGCTCTTAATTGGTCATTTTAGGTGATTAATGCGGCACTGGCTCTGGCTGCCAAACCTAACAGCAAGGTGGCCCAAGATAACATGGACCTGTTCAAGGAGCAGTGGGAGAAGCAGGTGCGCGTGCTCACGGACGCCGTCGATGACATCACCTCCATCGACGACTTCCTGTCTGTATCCGGTGAGTGCACTTATTTATTTATTTATTTTTTAAATCCAGACACTACGTGTGAAAAGATGAGGGTTTTGCTTTTGATTGTAAATATTTTGAACGAAAAGTTATTTATTTTATTTCCCTAAAATTGCCGTAAAAGCTTGCTTTCTGAAACATCTGGCTACATCATACTGAAGGATTTATTGACATTTACAGTGTGACCAGAGGTTTGTGCACCCCTGATCATCCTTATAAAAAAATATATATATATGAATGAGCCGTTACTATAGCAACTGTGACGCACTTGTATCAGAAAATTGCTCGGCACCTTCTGACCAATCAGAGCTGAGAATTCAGCCGGTGTCACCGGTGACTTTTTATCCAGAGATCCCTTTTATGATGAGATCTCTTAAACATCCGACGCATGCATGCTGGCTATCACCGCTTCATTGGGATGTAGGATGAGGTTCAAGCACAGATCATCACTTTACTCCAGATGTGTCGTAATAAATCTCCCCCTTTTTCTCCAAGTCTAGTTCTTCAGGGTGATAATTGTGGCTGGCTGGAACACACGAGGCGATTAAACCACTGACCGCACCTGACCTTTTCTTTTCTTCCCCCTCCTGCTTAGCAGGATCGGGTTCGGTGACACAAGAGCACAATAGAGGCGTCTAGTTCTCGATCACCGCCCTCCGAGGAAGTGCTTTTAAGAGCAATTAAGTGGATGGGAGTCGGCTTGTAATTTTTCTTCGCCGGCCCCTGAATAATGATCGCGCTTGTGTCTAGTCAGCTCCGCGAAGCTCCCGCGGATGCAGTTACCGCATACCCGAGCGCTCGATTAGCCTCTTTCGGGGCAGACAAAAGCGGGCGCGCCGTTAGAATTGATGGCCGCCTGGGTTTGTGAAGATACCGGCGACGCTGAAATATTTAGCAGGATTGATATATACGCGACCGCAGCTAATTATCATTTCCAATTGATCTCCGAACAGTACAAGTGTTCGCTTAGAAGTATTTCTCCCAAACTAGACTGTGAGGCAGTGAACCAGAGGGACTGATTGATTATTAGTGCTGCGGTTGCAGCAGTAGGTACGAGGAGTGGAGCGCTCACGTGTCATCAGTGCTTATGCATCACGAAGAACACGAGCTATTTATCGTTCATTAAGTACGAGAAATTATTTTTTAGAATGTTTTTCATTTTAGTTTAAAATCTTTTCTATACGTATGCTTTTTCAATTAAATTTTATTTGTATTGCGCTTTTAACAATTGACAAAGCTGTAAGTGACCTTTGTTGAAATCGCTACATGATCTGAAGGTTGTTCTCCACACGCTGATTTATTCATGCTGTTGTTGTGTTGTCAGAGAACCACATCCTGGAGGACGTGAACAAGTGTGTGATCGCCCTGCAGGAGAGAGACGTGGACGGGCTGGACCGCACGGCCGGGGCCATCCGGGGCCGAGCCGCCCGCGTCGTGCACGTCGTCACCTCCGAGATGGACAACTACGAGCCCGGAATTTACACCGAGAAAGTCCTGGAAGCCACTAAACTCCTGACTAATACAGGTACGGATTTTACAAATGTAAGATCACGGCGCTGCAGTGTAGCAGCGACGCGGGCACACTCGATCTGCGCTGACAGAACGGGATACAATTCCACCTCCTGTTCATAAATATTTATGCGCCAACCCCGCGTTCCAGGCTGTAATATAAACCAAACAACGCGTAAGGAAACGGTGACATCGGATTTGCTCCAGCGAGGCGGTGAGCCTGTAATGAGCCGTAGTGCCGCTTTCATCACGACAGCGCTCGGATCCGGTCCGGGGCCGTCTGCCGCAGTCAGGAGAACCGAGCGCTCCTGTGCTGTTTTATAGGCGATGCCTGAAGCTTACACACACACACACACACACACACACACACACACACTGCTCTGAGTTCTGTTATAGAAAACTCATCAGTGTGACGAGGCAGGGATACGGTTTCTACATCAGTGTACATTATTTCCTTATAACAGGCGTGCCAAGTGGTGAAGTGAACACCTTCAAATACGACTTCTGGTTCTGACCCGTCTTATCGCTCTTTCAATACGTTACTAAGATGAAAGAAACGCAGCCTCTCATGTCTCACTGGAGGCAGTGATATGATCTGGGGTTGCTTCAGTCGCTCAGTTTTCAGTAAAAAGTTTTTAGAAAAAAAGCAAAAAATTAAGTCAGCTGACGACCTGCATGACCACTTTTAAGTCCAGTTTATTATTAAGAAGGCGATACATTTGTCAGTTTTACCACTAAACATCAAAAGCCGAGAGATCTGACTTGTTAGGCTTTTGTGCACATTTTAGAAGCCCACAGAAAGGGGGGGGGAAAGGGCACGTGTTCACTGTGACCTGAACCTCGGTGAGAACCTCAGTTGTGGATTAAAGCAGGAAAAATGGCCTCTGTTTTATAATCAATAATATACTGAGAGGGTTTTAGCTTCCTGTATTCAGTGTGGTGTGAGTGTGTGTGGTATTAAGGCATTAAAGCAAGCTCGACTTAAACACCACTCGAGTTCCAAACGATTGGTAGAACTAATGATGCTAGTGTCTGTCAGGACGTTTGTCTGAACTTAATCCAGCCGAAGCCGCGGCGCGGTCTCCGATTTCACCCGCGGCTTCGTCAGACGCCGAGCCTGATGAAGGTGCGGCGTGACTTTGAGACTTTGCGCTTCCTGGCCGCGTGAGGAAGCTGATTAAAAGTTCGCCCCGAGTGCTCATTAAACTCCAGCAGCCTGGGCCAGTCCCCAGTAAATCACAGCACCGTCCGTCTTAGATCCATCTCACCGCGGATAGTTCACACAAACCTACACCGGCTTTCTCACACACCTTCGTCTTTAATAATGTCTCTTAATCAGGTTCTAATTATCCGTGATGAATCGAGTCGTTCGAATGAAACTCGATCATAAGTTAATGATCGATGCCCGTGTGCTGTGAGGAAGCGCGCGTACCTGTTAGCACCGTGACTTTGAGAAGTTTACTAGGAAAGTGTGACATTGAAAAAGTTTTACGTTTTACACCATAGCAGTGTGCCAATACTAATGATTGTATTTATTACAGAGTATGTTGTACTGTTTACCGATATGTAGGTGTGTTTAATGTAGTGAAGCTTCCACGCTGCAAAAGAACGCGCGCGCACACACATGGGCAAGTGAAGTACCTTAAATCTATTCAAATATATCTACAGTTAGCAAAGATTATTACCATTAAAAATGTTCTTCTTTTAGGAGATAATTTTCTTATTTTTTAGCATTTGCCAATCAATTAAGGAATTTATTCTTAAGTAAATTAGTCTATAATCTGAATATGTCTAGAAGCCCGTATGCTTAGGTGAGATTACAAAAAAAAAAACAAATGTAAACATGTAATAAAACTGCAAAAACATACTTTTGGGGCGATGAGTAATAGAGCATATCAAAATGGTTTTGGGAATTTGTGTCTGAGCAGATTTTAATGGGGTTTTCACAGGTGTATCTGGCCGAGCTTGAGTTAACATACAGGCTTTGTTTCATCACAATCGGCCTCCTGGAAAAGATCTGCTACATTTGAATTTTGCATAGAAAAAAGTATCTCGACCTTAAAACTAAAACTCGACCTTGAAAAAAAAAAAAAAAAATCATTCGTTCATCTCAAAATCCAACAGATGGCGCTGTACATTTTTAATACACGCACATGAGTGTGCACGTGAAATCTACTTAATGAATGCAGTCTCGCACCTTCGGTAACGCGTCAACATTTTACTTCATTCCAGAATCCAACAGATGGCGCTGTACATTTTTTTAATTCCGCGCAAATGAAGTTGCGAGCACGGCTAGTAAGAAATTAGCCGTGCTCGCAAATTAGCTAAATTTGACCAGATTCAGGATATTACTGCTTGTTAAGATGTGATTTTTGCAGTATATAACGGCGTTACCCCTGACTGACACTGGAGACTCCTTCCAAAAGTGTTAGACACATTCTTTTGTCACATTCTATTATTTTAAATAAAGGGTTCAGGGGTTGGCTCAGTGGTTAAGGCATTGGACTACGGTTCAGAAGGTCCCAGGTTCAAACCCCACAACCACCCTGTTGAGCCCGTGATTAAGGCCCTTAACCCTCAAAAGCTCAGATGTATAATGAGAGAAAATGTAAGTTGCACTATGAATGAAAAAATTTACTCTTAAAACTGTAATCGATGTTGGTCTTTGTACTTTCAGTACATTGCTGATCTCGTTTTGTGTGTTTGTGTGTGTGTGCAGTGATGCCACGTTTCACCGAGCAGGTGGAAGCAGCAGTGGAGGCTCTGAGCCAGAATTCTCAGCCAGTGGACGAGAACGAGTTCATCGACGCGTCCCGTCTGGTGTACGACGGCGTGAGGGACATCAGGAAGGCCGTGCTCATGATCCGGGTAAACGCTCGCCTCGCCTCGCTTCATCCTCCGGATCGCATCGCTTTCTCATCCTGTTCAAAAAGGCTAATGGTTTATAAAGCCAACTTTTTATTCGTTCCATTGAAGTTAGCAGCGTGGCTAATGATCACCTCCTCGCGTAACCTCTTCGGTTTTAATTTCAGCTCCCATGAAGTCAAACACGGTTCCTGACTTCAAATTAAAACCACGAAATCTCATTAAATTAAAGATTCAACAAGTCAGTCAGCTAAAGAAGATAAAATGTTCAAATACTCGAGTATCTCTAAAAAGAACTGAAATATTGAAAGTTTAAAGAAGCACTAGACATGAATGTTTATCTAATGGAGCAAATTAACATGACATTTTTATTATTATTTTTTTATTTTAATAAAGTTAGCATATTTTGAGAACTTGTAATAAACCTTTTATCTTTTAAAACCTTTTATAAAAATACATAAAAGGTTTTAAAAGATATACTGATTCTAATGAACCAAATCCTTAGTATTGCTCAGACTTTAAAGGGAATATTTTAGGGGAAGCATCAAAGTCTTCACTATGAAACCTTTTCAGTAGCGGAGTTAATAAAATAAAATAAAAAATTGTAATAAAAAAAAACACAGATTGACATTGAATAATTTGCCCCCAATCCCCCTCCCCCCTCCCCCCCCCACCAGACTGCTTTAAAATGTTTTTTTTTTTAAGAATTAATTGAATGACCCTCCAGCGCATATACAGTATATTAATTTCTAATGTACATTCATAACTTCTCTACTTAGAAGTAAACAAAAAAGAAATCTCTCCATTAGTCTAAACGAAAAATGTTAAGCAATTTCTAAGAAGGGGCAAATAATATTCAGGCGCTGTATTAAAAATACCAGTGGGGTTGAGATTTACTCGTGTAAATGGTGACATAAAAGCGATTGACATTTACAGGAGACTTCAAGCTCAGCGCGGTGATGAGACTCCTAGCCGCGGTAAAACATTTTAACTGCGCAAACTTCTTAACGAAAGCCGTGCACATTACAGGAACTCGGCTGGGAAATATTGCCGCATGGGTTGGGCCATTAACGGAGTTCCTGGGAGGCCGGCGTTTCGGACGTGAAGCAGGCAGTCTGATTATGGCTCCGGCGTGCTGAGGGAACTTTAGTGAAACGCTGGGATGGATGAGTGCAGGAGTGTAGCAGGGGATTATATGGGGAAATAAAGTGCACAGTCTAAAGTCCCGGTTTGACTCGAACGGCCATTGTATTTTAAGTATATAAAAATAGAGATGGTTGTGAAGGTCCTGATTCAAACTCACTGGGAGGATCGTTTAAGCACATTGAAATGGATTAAGTCACAAGGTTTAGCAAACTCAACTCAAGAGGAGAGGAAAAAAAAAAAAAGTTTTAATAATACGAAAAGAAGTTCATGATCTAATCGTCCACCGGGGTACGCCGTGCAGGATTTCATCTTCACCTTCCTATACCTCGGACTGATCTCATCTTGGTGCATGGTGTTCAAAAGATCCGCTAATGTGGAGTTACGTATTCCATATGCATAACTCCACATTACCGCGCTAATAGAAAACAGTTCTATTACTAACTAGCGATCAGCATTTCAGGCAAGTGCGACACGTTAATTAAACCGACGTTCTCCGCATACCTTAACGCCATTAAAGTAGCCGTGGTCCGCCTGTCTCAAGCTGATGTTCAAGCTTTCTACAGCTCAGGGATCATTCTTGAGCTTATGATCACATGCAGTACTGGTCACGCTGTTATGAACATAAGTTCCAGTGGCGTACGCGTTAATCACTCTTGGAGCGGGGAAAAAACATCAAACGTACCATTTCTTTCTTTATGTAAAACATTGCCCTAGGGTGGATGGAGTAATAAAACACTTCTAGGGTATTCTGGTACAGGAAGGAGGTGATGGTGCTCTGTGTTGCATTACACTGTCCCGTTCCCTAACACACACATCCACATTAACAGAATGCTTCATCATGTTTTATCTGTCATATACCGCAGCACATTGCAGGCAGTTTTTCAGTATGAATGAAATATTTTCTGATGACAAAAAAAGAGACTCGTTGTTTTTTTGTTTTTTTTTAAACTGGCCCAGGATTGCACAAGCTGGTTCAATTTCCCCTAAGACGTGACCTCATAAGAAGCGCATATATCTAAAAAGAAAAAAAAGAGTGCACTGTTAAAGGTCCCGTATTATACTGTTTATTATTAGAAAATGAATAAATAAATAAAAGCTACACAGGCCTCAGATCTTCCCTAAGTATGCATTAATTCTCCGCTGAATTGCCTCTGTTTCACTCCTCTTCCAAATGTGCCGTTTCAGTGTCTATGTAAATTTAAGACCTGGCCAATGGAACTGAAATAAAAAAAAAAAAATTTCCCTTCTAATTTTTTATTTGTATTAGTAATAAAACGCTCAGAATCCATTAGAGAACCAATGTTATGTAGTTCAAATATAATCTTAATGTTTAAAAAGTAATTCAGTCTGGCATTGTATCAAGTATTAACGTTTTCGGTTCTAAGGAACAAGAAGCGGGATGAGCCGCATGCACCCACACGGAGTCCGTAACCAGCTCACCATCACTGATTAACGTCGTTACTAACACCGTTAAACCCAGCTCACTGTCTTCCCCTATACGTTACATTATGTGTAAAATAGATGGAGCCTCGCATTATCCGCTGGTTCATTTCAGGATAAATTACCCACCTGAGCAGTGCCGGCGCTCTCATTAATAATGTACAGGAGCCCTGAGTTTAGTAAAGCACAGAATCAGAGCGAGAGAGAGAGGGGGAACAATTATGCTGTATTTGCATTATAATAAGTAACTGGTTTCAGGAGCGGGGTCTTAATTAGCACTTTGTCTTATTATCATCTGGTGAGTGCGCGTATGGAGAGCTTGTACTGCCGGAGTTCCTCTGCAAGCCCTCGGCCCGCGCGTGTCCACATCGATTAAATGGTGATGGCGAGGCCCCTGAGGCAGCCCGCAGACCCACGACTGGAGAACTGCCCAGAGGCTGCCGTTTCCACTGGCGTTCGCCAGCACAATAACCGACCAGCCTCAAAATGGCTTCACGAAATTGACCTTTTATTATGATGTCAGACCTGGTGTGCATCGGGAGTGGTGTAGTTTGCTGGGAAAGCTTCGGCTTTGATCCGTCACGGAAACTATAAGCGTTTAAGCCGGTTTACCCAACCTGATGAGATTTTTATTTATTTTTTATTTTCCTCAACCTAGGGATAAAACGAAAGGCTAAGAAGCTCATCGGACATGATGCATAAATGCAGCGATACTAATTTAAACGTTCGACTGGTTAAAAATTCCCTGAATTAAGGTACCGTTCTGATGATAAATAAGCATTTTAGCTAGCCATCATGTAACGAGACGGTGCCGTTAGCATGAAAGTTAAATGCGAATGTGAGGGGTTCTCCGATAGCGTGAAGGGCTGAAGCGCCGCCGCATCGCTCTCTTTGGGGACGCGTGTGAAGCGAGACTGATCTCCCACTGCGGCACCATCGGGAGGAAGTGGAGGATCATGATGATGTAGGAAAACATGTTTAAACTTTAAAAAGTCCACTTAGATTTTCATTACAAATTAAATCTTATCTGCTGATGAGGACGACGTTAATTATACAAATGAATATGCAAGTCAGTCAGGGAGGATTATTTTTCCCCCTTTTCCTTTTTTCCCCCCTGACGTTTACTCAGGATCTGCATTCCCCTCGAGCTGACCTCCTCCATCACCGAGAGGCGACGCCTTCTCCCCGCTCGAATGCATCACGCTCCGTGATTAGAGGTCCATCAGCAGGACTAACGGCCCCTTTAGCAGGGCAGAACCAGCGGTCATTTTTATCCCTCTAACTCCTCTATCCGAGCAGACGTGCGTGTCTGTGATTTGTTCCCGGGACGAGCCTGTAAGTTGTGTAAAGAGGAGCCCTGGCCGGCCGGCCTGTCTGTCTGTCTGTCTCTGCGTTTATCGTGGAGATCCCTCAAAACCCGAGTCCGGTCCAGCTCTGGAGATCCGAGACGATGCGTTCGCACTGAACTGAGAAGAAACCACTCAGTCGCTCACAGGATCATTTTTTTAATAACGGGCACAAAGTAGCGCTGCTGTTCTCGCCGTTTATCGG
This sequence comes from Clarias platycephalus, assembly GCA_030068275.1. NCBI lineage: Eukaryota > Metazoa > Chordata > Actinopteri > Siluriformes > Clariidae > Clarias > Clarias platycephalus. The sequence continues at coordinate 5,121,579 of JAQQZT010000012.1, read as the reverse complement.
TTTAACTGGTTCCTCCTCTTCCTCCCTGAGCTCGTTTATTTGATCAGCGACCGCGTGTTAGATTACCTTCCGGCTCGTCTTGGAGTTTGTAAAGCCGCTATATAGATGATGGTGTTTATAGCAGGAGTGTTCGGGACCCGATCTCATCCTGCTCCGGAGACGCCATCCATGCCCATCTGGTTATAATGACCCGTCTCTCTTCTGTAAAATACTGTAGCCGTGCAGGGACGGGATCTTTATTCAAAGCACGTAATATGGCTGTCTAAAAAAAACTAAAAAATGCTTAAATAAACTAATAAAAAATGATTAAACTCTCCGCTGTTACACACCGCTTTCTACAGAACCATAGTTTAAATAAAGTGCTCAATTAATTTGATTATTTTATCTTAACAAGTTTCCCAATCAACCTAATAATGAGCTGCTAAGTAATTAAAACGATTATAGAGGCAGATAAAATTCAGCACAGTAAACAGAAAAATAAGAAAATCTGACTAAAGTAAAAAACTATATAGGAAAACAAACAGGGAAAAAGTGAGTCAGTAAATATAAAATGGAAAAACAAAATGTAATTAATAAATAAAAATTAAATTTAGATTGGAGTAACCAAGAGTGACAAATTACAGAAGCAAGTGATTAAATTAGCAGAAATTAAAGTAAATATACAAGAATATACAACTTAAAAATATATCTTTTGATTAACTTGAGCTTGTTAAATAAATAAATTGGAGAATGATGTTTTAATGTAATATTTTATTTATTAAGGGGGAAAACAACTGTTTAAACCTGTCTGGCTCTAGATGGCAAAAGTAATTGCCCCCTAAACCCTAATAACTGGTTGTTCCACACAACGGCAATCAAGCGCTTGTGGTAACCGGCGATGAGTCCTTCACATCGCGGTGGAGGAATTTTGACCCGCTCTTCTTTGCAGAATTGCTTTAATCCAGTCACATTGGAGGGTTTTCGAGCATATTTTAAAATAATTATCATTTACGTGTCATCAAGACGGGGCAAAGTTTTATTTATTTATTTTTATAGCATTGTAACGTGTACATCGAACTAGTTGAACGAGGCGACAGTATATAACAGTATAGTATTGATCAGAGAATGTCATGTCGGATGTTTAGATTAGTCTGGCGTGTGTTCAGTACAGCGTCGTGTTTGATGACCTGCGCTGAGCCTGAAAACACACACCATGTCTCCTACGGAACCGAGCGTACAGACACGGTCGGGCCTTTCTCCATCTCTCCTCTACCATTACAAATCCATCCGGTTGTCGCTGAGGGATTTTGTCACCATTTCCTCGTGCACTCTGAGTAAACTCTAGCTCTGCTCCTGATTGCATGCTAATAGGGCAGTGCAGTTATGATGTGCTCACTTGGCATTCAGGCCATGAATCAGGGAGAAAGAGAGAGGGAGGGAGGGAGGGAAGGGAATGAGTCAAGAAATGAGGCGGCAGCATCACTTCAGATCGACCCTGCGACGCTTCCCATACGCCCTGCGTCACACCGCCAGTGTGTTCTGCTAGATTTACGAAATGAGTCGCGCCGCCCCGGCCCGCAGCACCAGGCTCTGTAGATTACAGGACTGTTAATGTTAAGGACTGTGTTACGCAGACTCGGACTGCTGCTTCACTCAACCGCAGGAGGCGCAAATCACAAGAGTGTGTGACGGAAAATAAGCCCCGCTTTCATCCAGAGCACAGCTTGTTTACTGCCAAAACACAGTAGTGCTGCTGATTTTATTACTATTTATTTTATTTATTTTTTTTTACATATAATACAGAAAATGTGTGGCTGTTTTAGAGAGATGATTTTAATATGTGGCCCCAAAAATGGGCATTTTTTAGTGTCTCACTTCAAACAATCAGTTAAAGTGCTAATTATTCATATTTCTTTTATTGATACTAAAATTAGTGGAAGCTTCTAGAAGCTGTAAAAAAAAAAAAAAAATTTTGCTTAAATTAAAGCATTCCGTGCAAAATGTACGATTTTTGTTTTCCGGAAAAAGATCTGTAGTGTCCGTAACCATGTCAAGTTCATGTTGCAATACCTTAACACTAGTGCATTTTATAATAATGCACTTTTTCAGCTTGGTCGATTTCGAAACTTAGATTTCGCATGAAAAGACAAAGTTTCATCTGAATGACCGTTAAGACCGTTGAAAGATCAGAATTTTTAAAAAGTAACCGACACTACGGACATAAAAGGGCGTGAAATTGTATTTAGCAAATGTTTCTTTTTGTCTGATAAAATGATAAATGTGTACGCATATTTAAAAAAAAAAAAAAAAAAATTGTATGATCCCGTCTTAAAATTCACTTTTTCACCTAGATAAGACACCAATACCATGTTTTACGCATTTGCTCGGCCTGTTTTCCATAAATGTTTCCTGATTCACATCAAAGACGTTAAATCCTTATTGCTTACATTGTTTTATTTTAGCCTGGTTCATTACGGTATTGACGTGATCAATGTAACATCTGATTAGTCGCGACTCTGTGCTAACGTCTCTCGCTTTTTCCAGACCCCAGAAGAGCTGGACGACTCCGACTTCGAGACCGAGGACTTCGACTCCCGCAGCAGGACCAGCGTGCAGACCGAGGACGATCAGCTCATCGCCGGACAGAGCGCCCGGGTAAAACCCGGACCGAGAATCAAGAACCAGCACTCCATTCGTAATGCTACGCCCAGGTTTAGCTGTCGGTTCGTCGAACGCCACGGCGTCGCCCGATCGGTTCGATTGCCGGCCGCGTGAATTAACATTTTTAAATGTCAGGTATCACTGTAGGTGAGTGAAATGTGTTTCCCGAGCTGCTTCACATGTCAGGAAACGCTCCGTAAGTAGAACGTCGAGCTAATTCCAGGGCGCGCGGTAAACCCTCAGAGCCGCGATGCGTTTTTTTTTTTTTTTTTTTTTTAACATGAAGCCGGAGTCGTCGTCGAAACTCTGATTCACACGTCGCCTACGCCGCTCTAAATGAACACGGGTGTAGCTTAGATTGCTAAGTTTAGCAGATACCGCGGCCTGTCACCTTTACCCACGCGCCTAGTCAATGTGGTGTCGTGTTTGCTGCTATGATGATGGAACCCTGAGAGACTCGGAGTCATCACCCGGAGACGTCTTGAGTCATGCTGCTGGACGGACTCCAACAGACTCCGAGCTGGCGACGTTCTGGAAGAGCGCGGATCTTAAACGGGGAACGGTGCGCGTTCGTTTCAAAATGCTTTTTTTTTTTTTTTTTTCGTGATCCAAATTTACTTTGTTAAAAATCTGCTTTGTTTTAAAGTTTAACTGTAATGCACGGTTTCTATAGAAACTATGCATCACGTTTACCATAATAACCGTGTACAAAAAAAAAAAAAAAAGATGCTTGTTTTGATCTCGGGAGTATTTTAAGCAGGTGAGGAAGCGCGGCTTTAAGATCCTGCCTTGATCTTGCTCTTTTTTTCCTTGTGTTTAATGCCGCATGCATCTAAAAAACCAGGAAAAACACTTCCTTAGATATCTCTCTCGCTCTCTCGCTCTCTCGCTCTGGTCTCCACACAGTCCTCTCTGTTGCCTTGGTAATACAAATGCAGCATGACACGAATAGTGTAGCGAGATTTATTTATCTATTTATTTATTTTCTACTTATTTTGAATGTATTCTGTCTTGTACGGTGTGTTAAGGTGATGGGCGTCTCTCTCTCTCTCTCGGTCCTGCACTACTTGGCGATCTTGTTAGTCTCTCCTCCAATCATATTTCCGAACACATTTCACTTGCTAATGATGGTCTGCGCGCCTCAGACAGACAGGAGAAAGTCGTTCCCCATCTCCTGTTTGGCAGCGTTTTTGTTTGTTACCCCGGCGTCTCCGTCCCCGTTCTCCCGAACGCCACCGGTTCATCATCATGCCTCCTCCGCCTCGTTCATTAACGCTCCGCTATCCTCGCTAAAAAAGCGTCTGATAACAAAAATCCAAAGGCAAACTAAAACCCATCACGCAGGCTTTTGTTTGCATCCGCCGTCATTTCCTCCAAGACGCCGCGGCTTTCGGTTCCGCTTAGCCGGCGCTAGCGCTCGTTTAATGCTTCATTATTTCACACAATGGGGACGAACGCGAGCTGGATATTACCGTCTCGAGTCAGACGTCTGGCAGAAAGGGCCTAGGCGTGTCCCGGCCCGGCGTATTCATCTCCGCATCGTTTAAACGGTAATAAGAGGGGAAGCGCGTTCATCATCAAGCTGAAGGTAAACAGGCGGGTCTGCCCGAGCCGCACGGGAGCCCCAGGCCCGAGTGTGAAAGGCACCTGGTTAACCTTTTACACGGTGAGACGAATCCCGTAGCTGAAGGGGTTCTGATCGCTGCTCTTTCATCGGCCCGTAATAACGCGACCCCGGCAGACGCACGTACTGAGATCAGGATGAGGAGATTTAGGAGAGAACCTGAGACGAGCCATCTCCAGGCCGTGCTCCTGTGTGTGTGTCTCTCACTTGTCTTTCAGTCCTGTTCTTTTCATCATCTTTGTCTCGGTCTCTGCTTAACAGTCTGTCTCTCTGCTTAACTGCTTCTGTAACTGTCTTTCTCTCTGCTCAGTTGTGTCTTTGTCTCCCCCTCTGCTCGTCTGTTGCTCTGACTTGTCTTTCAGTCCCTTTCTTTCTGTTTCCTTGCATAACCGTCTCTCTTCTTTGTCTGTTCCTCTGCTTAGTGGTCCCTCATTCAGTATCTTAACTCTGTCCCTATGTTTTTTTCATTGCTAATCTGTCTGTCTTGCTGTGTTAACGGTCTCTTATTTGTCTCTGCTTAACGCTATTTTCTTTTCCCCCCCTCACTCTTTAAGTTAACAGTCCATCTCTTTAACTGTCCATCTCTTTGTCTCCGTCTATTTAATGGTCAGTCTCTTGAACATGTCTCTCTCGAAGCATTTTGTCTTTCTGTCTATTTAATTTTGTCTATAACGGTCTCTTCCTGTCTGTTTAAATGCCCGTCTAGATTAATGTCTGCCCAGCTGTGTTTCTATCCGTCTGTATCTCGAACATCTGTCTGTACGTCTGTCCAACTCTGTTCTCTGTCCGTCATGGATCCCTCTCGCTATTTACAGCGAAAGAACAATCAATGAGGGGAGAGAGATGATTATAGTGTGAGTGTCTGCTGGCTCTGTGCTCTCTCTCATAGTCGTGTGTGTGTGTGTGTGTGACTGCAGGCCATCATGGCTCAGCTGCCCCCGGAGCAGAGGGAGAAAATCGCCGAGCAGGTGGCGAGCTTCCAGGAAGAGAAGAGCAAACTGGACGCCGAAGTGTCCAAGTGGGACGACAGCGGCAATGACATCATCGTTCTGGCCAAGCAGATGTGCATGATCATGATGGAGATGACCGACTTCACCAGGTCAGTGCGCCCTCGAATAAAGGGAAGCTTCCCGTTCCCTCTTTGGGGTTTGTTTATATTTATTAACCAAGGTGTGTGTGTGTGAAGCTGTGTGGTACTATTTAATTGTGACCTTTTCACGAACCAGAAAGCAGCCTAATAAATGGTCTGGCGTTGCTCTCGCTCTCATTTCCAGCAGCGCTCATCAGCGGCCGCGGTCTAATTTAAACTGAGCCGCGCGCTTCATTTCTCTCTAAAGGGATTCCGACCTCTCGGTGCAGAACAGCCAGCTCTAGTTCCTCACACACGCGCGCACATACACACACACTCCCGTGCATCGCTGCAGTCTTTGTCAGACTGGAGGAAGATTTCGCCATCATACGGAGTGTTTAGTCGAGGGTCCACACAAATGAGCTTCTGTTTGGTTGACGCCCCTTTAAGGAAGTATAGTTTTCTAGCCAATCAGAATGCAGGAAAAATGGCTCTATGGGAAAGAAAACAAAACATGGAGTTTGTTAAAGTTGAGCTTCCCAGGCGCATTTTGTCTCCACACACACATTTGACACCTGTGTGAATATCCAACACTAAACCAAAAAAACAAAAACATAATCTTTAAACACTGCTGTTGACGGAAACCAAGCACTTCCATCTGACCAATCAGAGTCGAGCATGCTCAGAGAGGTTTCGGTTCGATTTTCGTTGAGCCCTCTCATCCAGCGCACGCGTGTGTGAAATTACCCAGAGTCGCACACTCGTAGGAAAGTCGATGACTCAGTCGAATGAGAGCGAGCGAGAGAGAGATTATATAGCATTGATTTATAGGGAGGTTCCCTTGGACCCGGGGCGCCCCCTAGCGGGCGTGTGGGGCGAGACGGCCAGGTCAACGTGCTAGCCGTGTTTATCATCTCATGGTGGAAAGGGGACATGAGGGTCACCCACGTTTACACCTCCTCTACCAGAGCGCCATCTGCTCTCTTAGTGTGTGTGTGTGGTGTGTGTCCTCTTCCTCCCTCCACCACTTTACCTGAAGTGACATGTCGTAAGGGAAGGACACCCAGTTCCAACATGGCACAAGTTTAAATGAGTGCAGACGAGCTGTCTGTCCGTCTTAATCTGTGGGATTAGGATGTAGGCCTGCACACACACACACACACACTGTCTCAGCTGTTGAGGTGAACCTCTTTACACACTGTGTGCTGATTGACCCTCTGATCCTCACGCGTCCCCTAGAAGCATCAGGCTGACAAAATCATTTCAGACCAACGAAGCCATGTGACCTGGATTCATATCCTGTCTGTCTGTCTGTCTGTCTGTCGCGCACCGTGTTACTGTTGATAGCATTATCGTTTCTGAGGTTACAAAATGTTAACACTCATCATTACAAACCAGGGAGACGGAAAGCAAAGATCAGAACATCTGTTTGGCCACCAGTGCTGAAACATTAATGGTTAAAGTGTGTGTGAGAGAGTGATTAAGGCTCGCAAGATGCTAGCGTGTTAACACAGCCTGCGGTGAAATCGTTGACCTTCTCTGACCTTGAAGCGTGAAGGTTAATGCAGTGGAGAGAAATTGATTTCAGCTCTCTCGCTTTTTCTTTCTTTATTTTTTTTCCCCGTTGGTTAATTTCCCCAGTCGTCACATGAACGTCGTTGTACCGCGCGGCACGCCTGCCGCTCCTGTTCCCTGCCCGTCATGTTCGAGCTCGTTAGCGATGTAGGAAGTAAAGTCTAGTGCACCATGTGGGAGGGAGACAGACGTAAACTACACGCTGAGGACCGAGGAGCTTCAGCACGGGTCAGATCCCGTCTTCACGGCACGTCTCTGTCACAGTCGTAGACACACACCAGCTGTAGTGAGGAGCGGAGCCTGCTGTGTAGGTCTGAAAAACGAGCGGCGGTCACCTTGGACCTGTCCTGCCCTGCACACACAGAGAGAGAGAAATAGATGGACAGTTGGAAGAAGGGGAGAGAGAGACAAATGGGTGGAGGAAGAAACACTGACGGCTGTACAGCTGAAATAAGGGACGGAGAAAAACAGGGACGGAGAAAGTGATTGTCAGAGGAAAAGAGACGTAACCAGATGGAGAGAGGGACCGAGAGACAGTTAGGTGGAGGGAGTGACGGGTACGGAGTGTGAGAGATGGGCAGGCACAGGATGGAAGGGATGGACAGATTTTTAAGGAGAGAGAGAGACGGGCAGATGGAGAGACAAATGGACAAATCGGCCAAAAAATAAGTCTCACCTACTAGGTGAAAAAGTGAATTTTCAGTCTCATAAAACACTATTTTTCATAATATTTATTGCTCATCATCTGCCGATCTTTGTTTTTATTTTTATTTTATTTATTTTTTTTGTAAATACTCAAACGTTTTTATCAGGTAAAAAGAAACACATTATACAGTTTCATGCCCTTTTATGTCCGTAGTGTCGGTTATTTTTTTTAAATTCAAATCTTCCAACGGTTTTAACTGTCATTCAGATGAAACTTGGCCGATTTTAGATTTCACATGAAAAGACGTAAACCTGAAAACGTGTTTTGTTCTAAAATGCTAAAGTGTTAAGATATCGCAACATGAATTCGACATGGTTACGGACACTACAGATTTTCGCTTTTTAATCTAAAAACTATTTTAAGCAACACTTTTTACATTTAGATCATATGCTTCTAGAAGCTTCCACCTATTTTAGTATCAATGCTCATAAAGAAATATAAATAATTAGCATTTTAAATGATTATAGTTCGAAATTTTTATATTTTATTTATTTATTTATTTATTTATTTATTTATTAAAATATTTTAATATTTTATTTGTATAGCACTTTTGCTCAGACAATTGTCATTGTCGCAAAGCAGCTTCACACAATCAAAAGAATTATTTAAGTTTGTATGGAATGTGAATGTGTATG
>JAQQZT010000012.1:5101393-5113264 GCA_030068275.1 Clarias platycephalus | reverse complement strand
ACTCCGGCAGGACTAACTATGACAGCATAACTAAAAGGGAGAGCCAGAAGGAAACACAAACATGAGGGGGAACTGAGATGTTAAGAACTAATCACCTCACCGTCAACAAACCTGAGTGATCAATGAGAGTGAGGAAGACCGCATCTAAACATACCCAGAGACAAAGGGACACACGAGCAGAGAGAGTGAGACATGTAGAGGGAGGTGGAGGGGAGAAAGTGAGACAGGGAGCAAAATGAGCAAGAGGGAATGGATGGGCAGTGTGTGTGTGTCAGTGAGGGAGTCAGTAAGGTTAATAAGGGCCTGAGGTTTAGCTGTACAGTGAAGCGCGGTGCTGATGAGAGCCGAGTGCTGCTCCAGCAGAGTCTTCCCGGGCTTTTAGAGGGACGCTGTAGGACCGAAAGGAGGAACGTGACGAGCTGCAGAGCACTTACTCATTACCCCGAGAGCCCGAAGCTCCGCGCCACGTCGTCATCCCGCCCGAGAGACGACAAGTCCACTTAAAAAAAAGAGTAAATATGTACATTCGTAAGCGTGACCCAAACAGCCCGCGGTCTAATGAGAGCCGTTCGTCTGAGAGGGTTTAAGAATCCAGTCGGGAGCGTTTGATCAGACGCTGTAATTACGACTGGGGCGGTGTGTCTCGGTGCGCCCGGTGCTGCCGGTTACATCCTGATCGTTTCAAGGCTGCATCAAAACATTCCTATTTAGTGTATTTTAATGTCGGTACAATCCGTTTGCCAGGATGTGATTTCCAGGATGTGATTGGACAACTTTAGGCGGTTGTGCAGAAATGGGCGGAGCTCAAGTGCTCTGATAATGCAGAGCTGGGCAGTGACCCCAGGAAGTGAGCGAGTCTGAACAGAAGAGGTTCTTGTGGATCGATGTGAAATGTACTGATTACGTATGCGTGTTTTTAAAATTTCATTTTGTTTGTTTCCCTCAAGGGGGAAAGGGCCGCTGAAGAACACATCAGACGTCATCAGTGCCGCCAAGAAGATCGCCGAGGCCGGGTCTAGAATGGACAAGCTGGGACGCACCATCGCCGATCAGGTGAGTGTACAGTCCGATTTCATTAAAGGTCCCATATGTTACTATTTCTTCAACAAGTTAGCTCCCTCAAGTTAGTCTTGGAGCTCCCTCAAAGTGTGTTAAAGCACCATCTCTGTTTTTCTCGCACTTGTTCTGTTTCACTCCTCCGCCAGACATCCTGTTTCAGTGTCTATGGAAATGGAAAGCCAGGTTGGGAGGGTGATCTTATGAGGTCACATTAGGTGGGGGGGGATCTGATTGCTTATACAAAAATGGGAAAAGTTCGTACATGAGGCCCATCTTGAACGCTGTAAATGTCTAGACTGAGTTTTGTGTAATAGGTCCCCTTTAAAGGAACTCGGCACTTAGACCTCAATTAAAAAGTGAGTTTCTTGTAAAGTTTTCTCATTAAAGCGAAATAATGCGGTTCTTGTCGGCGGCGATCTCCAGAGACTTCTGCAGGGTTCCTCTACATCTTACTTAAGTGTCTGGATGCCTGTTAATCCTTCTTTTACATTACACTCTGTTATAATCTCTTAAAATAGGCTTTTTAAAACTAGACCGGCGTTTCTGATGGTGTGTGTAGTACTGAGGCTCTTACAGAATATTAGAATCTACTCGGGAATCTCAGGAGGACTTGGAACGTGTGCGCGTTCGCCTCGGATCTCTCCGTCTCTTGGCATCTATCTATCGTGGGTTTAAAACCTAGTCATGAGAACGCTGCTCATCGATCCAGTCTGTTCCTAAAACTACCTACACACACTAGAGCTCTTTCTGACACCTGAGAGTCCACGTGAGGTTCTGATTCATTTCTCCTACAGTCCTCACTTCTCTGATTGCAGATGGACAATCAGTGGTCTGTTCATCACCAGCTGAGATGCTGGAGGAAATACACAGGTCCGGGGATAGACATGAGTTTTTCTTTCTTTTCTTCTTTTTTTTTTTTTTTCCCCCCCCCCCCTCAAATTCTGAATGTCGCGTAGCTCACTACATGAAAAGGCTTACATGGTGTCAATATTTGAAGGTCCAAAGTGTGGGAGAGATGAGGATGGAGGAGATGGAGAGTGATGCATCATGTAATGCACTTGACTATCACGCACATGCACGTGTAATACCTTCACGCATGTTCTTGCGTTTATAAACTCCACAACGTCAGGGTGTTTTCTTCCACGGTTTGGACTCGTCCCTGTTCTGTTTTGTTCTGTACACATCATGAATACTAAAACTCCACAGCTTCATCGTCTTCATCACGAAGCCATATCTGCTCTTATGCATGCGGTGAAACATCTGCAGCACACACACACACACACACACACACACCACTTCCCTATCATCTAGCATAAAGAGCAGGCCTGACTGGAGCGCACACAGATATTTAATTTAGCTCGCACTTGGATAGGGGAGCGACTTGGTCCTGGAGGAGAATTCCAACACGCTAACGCAGATCACCATCACACACTCGCTGCTTACTCAACACACTGAGCGAAGAGAGAGGCGCGCACCGACCCGGATGCTAAACACACTGAGCGAAGAGAGACGCACTCGGATGTTCTGACTTAAATATTCCTATACGTGTGTGTGAGACAGAGATGATTATATTTTATTATATAGAATAAGGGATGAGACGAAAAATGCTGATGAACAGGGAGAGAGCGAGAGGGACTGACCACCAATCAGTGGACTGTGAGAAACCGAGAGAGGGGGAGAGGGTTAGCGACTCGAATGATGAATGAAGAGAGACGGACAGAAGGACTGAGAGGGACAGCCGGATGGATGGAAGAACCGAGAGAAACGGACAGATAGGAAAAACAGACGAATGCAACGAGGGAGCTAAAAGGATGAAAGGACTGCCAGGGATTGATGGAGGAAAAAGGCAGAAGTACAGTAGGAGAGGAGGAGAGACGCAGAGTGAGACAGACCCTGGAAAAGACAGACGGGGACAAGGAAAGATGCAGGTGTGTGTGTGGGGAATGAGGCAGATGTCCAGGTTGCCTGAACTGAAACACAGGTGCTGCCTAAAGCAAAGCAGCTTTCATTATTTATGCATTTACACCATCCTACATTTAAATCAGTCAGCTGGGACTCGGTGCGTGTGTGTGTGTGGATCATCCCGTATCAGAGCTCAGCGGATACTGCTGCTGTTAACAAGGAAAGGAAGTGTGTAACCCGACCCCCCAAACACACACCGCATGAATAGTCATGTACTAGTAGGAATGCAACCACTTCAGTCTTATCCAATCAGTGATGAACAGTTCCACTCCAGACTCCGTCCTGTCCGTCACCCTCTGCAGTCTCTCTTTACATTTTTCTCCCCAGTTAAACGATTGTTAACAAGCAGGATGAAAGCGGGAACGCCGCAATTCCAGAATTTAGGTCAGCGCTTGTACGAAAGATCGGCGCCGCGTTCCAGCTCGGCAGCTCGAATAAATTCCCTCGGAACATGCGGGCAAACAAATAATGCTGCCTAATTGAGATTTACAATGTAAATGTGAGCTGCATTACTCGTCCTATAAATAATCATCTCCTCCACACACATGCACCGAGGGCTGGAGCTACACAGGCCAGTGGCTCTTCATCACACAATCAGTGCGGCGTGATGAGGTTAAAGTATCCGAGCAGCTGCTGATCCCTTCACAGCAAATTGTACACAGACCGGCAGCCATGTTGGATTTGAAGCGATGACTAATAAAATAATGGATTGAAGCACTATATATATATATATATTTTTATGTCTCGCACATTTGCTGAAACACGGTTTTCCCTGCCTTCTCCAAACCCCACAGTTGCAGTTGTGCATTTCACACGTTTCTCACACTTCACCTCCGTCTCAGCTGCCCGAGGTCCGCCGCTTCTCTCCTCTTTAATCAGCGACGGCTCAAATTTACGGTCAGGACTCGGGGGAAAAACTGTCGCGAGGACGCCGGCCATGCTGGGTTTATTAATAGGAGGCATAGCCGCGGTTTTCCTGCGCTCGCTCACACCTAAATCAGCACGCCGGCTCGGCCGCTCATCCATCAGCCCGCTCGGTAGGGTGTGTAGGGACGCCGGGATTGATGGTGTTTTGAGACGGGGGGCTGATGGATTCTGTGTGAGGTATCGGGAAAGCTGGTGTGGAATACATGGGGTGAGATTTTGTGTAATCGTTGACTCCGTTTTCTCTTCAGCGATACATCCGACTGATACAAGCCGCGGTCATAAAATTATTGCTAAGAAGAAATAATGGAATGAAAAACGCATGTTGGCCGTGAGTTTGGTCCTCCTCTACATATCCTCCATCTGAGGTGACGGTGGAGACCGTCTTTGAAGAAGCCGCCTTTTTGGCTGACGTTCCTCCTCAGTTCCATAAAAGTCGTTTGTAAGGAATCGGACACTTCCAGGAAGGCAGCAGTTGGTGGCTTAATTCGGGATAAGCTCTGAGATACTGACCGAAAGGTTGGAGGTTCAATCCCAAGCAAGTCCTTGAGCAAGACCCTTCACCCTATCTTTTTCCAGGGGGCGCTGTATCCTGGCTGACCCTGCACTCTGACCCCAGCTTCCCAACCTTGAATCTTAATCTCCAAGTTCAAAATCTCAGACCAACCAGGTTTATAAGAAGTCAGCACTGCTACGATATCCGCGTGTGTAATGTTATATGTATCTAAAGCTTTTGTCATGCGTCGGTCAGACTGAAGCGTTTAACAGCAAAGCAGATCAGTCTCAGCGTCTCGACGGGTGTGGGGTGGGGAGGGGGGGGGGGGGTAATTGTCCGGAGTAAATGCTCAGGGATTATCGCTCTATTCCAAATGCCCCCTGATTGATTTTCATGGTCCGTGATGGCTTTATGTTTAGCCGCTCCAAATCCATCTGAGAGCCATTTAAATGCAATATAAAACGCATTAGCTACATAAAGTGATGCTCCCTTCACTCCTATTAGATTAAAAACCTCTGTTAAAAGTCATCCGTCCCTCCTCTCTCAAAACAGCATTATTAATAGTCACTTCTTATAAATAAGTTATCGATTAAAGATCTTTACGTTACTATACCTGGATTTTGGCTTTACACACAATACCGATACCACGGTTTGCAATTCTGTCAAGCAACTGAATGTTGTTTCAAACCCAGACCCCCCCCAAAAAAACAAGTGACAACTCGCCCTCTGTGTTTATTAATTTAATAGTAATTAACTATTTCCTAATTAAATTGTTGGCTGCTTATGTTGGCTATTAAAAGCTTTAGCTGGTCAAATGGCGTTCTTGTACGATTTGCTCGACTAGTCACGTTTCACAACAAAACCAATGTACAAGGCAGTACAGCCATAAATAAACTGTATATCTGTAAACTTAGTCCCTCAGTGCAGTAAGAGCGTGGGTGCGTTAATTAGTGTGTGTATGCGCACGTAATTGGTACTTCATTAGGTAGTACTGTATTTGAACCCCTTTTTACCTTCAGAACTGCCTTAATTCTTCATGGTGTAGTTGCTAGAAACACTCGGATTTCGGTCCATATTGACCTGACCATCACGCAGTTGCTGCAGATTTGTAACTCCACATCCATGAAGCAAATCTCCTGTTCCACCGCATCCCAAAGCCGCTCTACTGGAGTGAGATCTGGTGACCGTGGAGGCCATTTGAAGTAGTGACCTCATGCTCATGGTCAAGAAATCAGTTTGAGATTTTAGCTTTCTGACGGTGTTATCCTGTGAGGTGGCATTTGAACCATGCTCAATTGGTACTAAGAGGACCAAAGTGTGCCAAGAAACAGTATCTGCCCCACACGCTGTTACACCACCACCAGCCTGAACTATGGATGCATGCTTTCATGTTTATACCAAATTCTGACCCCATTGTATTACTTTTGCAATTACTTTTCTGCTGACTAGGTTTCTTTTCTTTATGGAATCAAGTTCAGTATCTGGCTCGTCTCTGTACTCAGGCTGGGTTCGGAAACGGGTCAGGTGGTGAATAAGAGGTGAATGAAATCTACATAATTAACATTCTCTTTATACCAATATTCTGATATTTAACTTCCAGATATTACCTGATATTTAATTATTCTCAGATCCTGACAGAATGATGTCTGTTGGCGTCTCCTCCAGTCTTTGTAAATGTATAGCTCCCATGGAAGCCAGAAACATTTATTGCCTGGGATCATTTCTGAGAGCACTTGACCCCAAAGTCTGGTCCATTTTGATCAGTGAGAACACAATGGTTCTGCGCTCAAGAACCGTTCCAGGTGGAAAAAGTAGTCGGTCGATCGATACAGCGAATCGGATAAGGAAACCAGTCGTACTGAGAACGGAAGTAGATCGCTGTTCAGACAAGATGTCATCAGTGTCGTCTGTCTCCTCCAGATTCTTAGAAAATCTCGGATCTCCGCTAAGCAGTGGGATGGGGAGTGGGGCGGAATTATTCCTGGGCACGGTACGACGGCATTTCCGATACTGTGTAAATGAGCCGCTGCTATAGAAATAGCAGTGATGTGAGATTACATAAGTGGAGAGTGCACGTTACTCATAAGTGGAGGGGGCGAAAATAAATAAATAAATAAAGATGAAAATGAAGCCCGAAGAATGGACTTGATTAAAATGGTAATGCGCCTGATCCGTTTTAGGTGCACATCCAATAACGTGCGGTGTCGGCCTTCAGGCCGGAATAAACAGAGTCTAGCACAATGCTCTGAATCTAATCACCATGCCGGAGTGTTGTGTAGACGACGAACGCGATGATGGCAGGGATGATGAGAATAATAGTAAGTAGACGCAGAGTTTTGGGCGGATCTGCTTATTTATTTATTTATTTTTTTCCCCCTCTGCTCATCGCTTATTTGCGCTGAAGGTCAGTGTAGTTTTGTTGCCCTTGCGCGGCTGCAGTTCATCAGGCCGTGTGGCATTTACACTGATGCGCTTCCACCTTCTGTCATTTCGCTGCAGGATGCCAAGGTGCAGAATATGAAATGTCTGCCTTTACGTCTGCATCTTCCTCAGGAGCGCTCCGCTTGCGCTTTCTCATCAGACAGACAGAAAAACGGGTTAAAGAGTCGCTTTTCTAAAGATGGTAGGAAAAGAGACTCGGACGCCCGAGCGAAGGAGAAACCTGTGCATGCCGAACGGAGAGGGAAGAGAAATCCAGCTTAACCGACTGCCATCGCTTTAACCGTTTCCAAAAATCCTTCAGTGCAACTTCATCAAACAAGTTAATGACCCAGTAAACGCTGATTATCACGCTGAGATTCATGAGGATTACTGTGCAGCTCGGTTTCTAGCCGCTGCATCACGGGGTTGCTTTGCTCTCGGGCACGGTGGTGTCATGAACTTTTTTTTTTTATTTTTTTATTTTTTTATTTACTCGTAAACAGGGTCAGGTGATGTAGCGGGTGGGCGAACTGGCGTCCCGTTCAGATTCAGTTCGTTATAGCGGAGTTAATCGCTGTGATCGCGTGTTAGGGTGTAGGTGTTGATTTAAAACTCCCGAACTTCTGCACCTTTGGTAAACCGCTTTATCCTGACCAGAGTCACGGAATCCACATGTTTCAGTCAAACCGGACCAAGTGCTGTCCTCGTCTGCATTTTCTCCGGTCCAAGGCTGCAACTGAGGATTATTTTGATAATCGATTCATCTATCGATTATTGAAGCGATTAATCGGATTACAACCATCACAATTACTCAATAGCTCTTATGTATTTAGCTGCTTTTAATTGTAATTAAATATCGTTTTAGTCCAACAATGTGTCAAAACGACGCTTTTAATTGTTAATCCAGTACTTTATTACAGCGAACATCTGCGAGTACAACCTCAAAATGTATATTCTATAACCTGTGTGTATTGAGCTCAGTGAGTGATTGTTTATCCAGTTACTTACTGACTTAATGCTTATGACTTTCGTCTTTCTTTCTTCATTTACGTACTTGCTTTTCAAAATGTTACAATAATATATAATAATAATAATAATAATAATAATAAGTAATCGAGTTAAAGCTATAGCAAGAATCTAAATATTTCTGTCTGTGCACCTGTTCATCTAGCCATATATAAATTTTTTTTTATTTTTAATTTGTCTAATCATCCATCTGCTTTCAGTCTATTTAATTATCCGTCTACCTAATAATAATCTGTCCATCCCTTTGAGTTAATTAATCTATCTGACTTTGTCCATTCGTCTCTCCGTTTATTGATCTGTCCATCAGTAAACCTTTTTATTACTTATTGTTTATCTGTCTGTCTCTCCATCAATGTCTCTATCCACCTTTGAATTCATTTGTCTATTCATTTGTCCATTCATCCCTCCCATTCGTCCCTCCCACTCATCCCATTTATTGATCTGTCTATTTGTAAACCTTTTTTTTTTTTTTATTACTTTATCTGTTGATCTGTCTGCCCCTCCATGTATTGATCTCTCCGTCAACCCGTTTATTATTTTCTGTTGATCCGTCTGTCCCTCCGTCTATTTTTCCGTCTATCCATCTCTGATTATCTATCCGCCTATGTACAGTATTTATCTACCATCTGTCTAGCTATCCATTTTTCCTTTAATCTGTCTGGCTGCCCATCCGTCCCTCCGTCTGTTTATCCGTCCACCCTTCTATTTGTCCGTCAATCTTCCCATCCATCTGTCTATTTACCTGTCCATTTTTTTCTTTTTCTTCTATTTATCCTCGTTTCTGTACATCCATCTAACTGCATTCCATCCATCCATCATTTTAAATGTTTTAATTAGTAAGTCATTAAAGTTTTAATCATTATTGTTGCTGGGATACAGGTGCGGTGCAGCGGGACGCCAGGCCGTCACTCACGTTTCTCTCCATGTTGTTCTGTGGCCGCATGTAAGGCGAATTAAATGAGGATTTGCTGCCGTTAGTCGTCGTGTGTAAGATAAAGTGTATGGATTAGAAACCGCTTTCTTCTTGCATATGATGAACGCCGCTGACCTTTATCTACAGGAGTGCTTAGAGACTGTAAAGCTGTGTGTGTGTGAGAGAAGAGGAAGAACCAGAAACACAAGAGCAGCAATAAGAAGAACTAAACCGCGTAGGGACACGATTTCACACACATCTGTATCATCTCAGGTTAAAATCCAGCAGCTGGATGCTTTCACATGCACACGGCCAAAAACGTGGTGAAAAAAAAGACGACACATTCGCTAAATACAGTTTCACGCCCTTTTATGTCCGTAGTGTCGGTTACTTTTTTTGAATTCAAATCTTCCAACGGTCTCAACTGTCATTCAGATGAAACTCGGCCGATTTGGATTTCACATGAAAAGACATCAACCTGAAAAAGTGTATTAAAAGTGTTTTAATTTGACATGGTTACGGACACTACAGATTTGTAAAAAAAATTTTTTAGCTTTTTAAGCTTTTACCAAAAACATCTCTCATGCCGAGCACCGAGGTCACCCTGGAATCGTAATGATATTTGTGGAAACAATCATTATTGGGCTGAATAAAAAAAAAATAATTATAATAATTTGAACTTAAAATATGATTCTCTGTTTTATCACCACATATGAGTATCTAATTTGGAGCATTTAAAGAACCATTTTTAATAATAATAAAAAAAAAATCCTTGATTTGGAATGGTTTTAATTTAAGCAACAATTTTTATTATTATAATTTTATTTTGTTTTTGCAAATTTTTCATATGCTTCTATAAGCCTACACAAATTTTAGTATCGATACTCCTAAGGAAATATGAATAATTTGCGTTTTAAATTATTAGTTTGAAGCGAGACAGTAAAACGATGAAAAATGCCCATTTTTGATTCACATATAAAATCCAAAACAACTTGGAATTTTTGTTCAGGAAGCGAGATCGGTCACTGCCATGTCTCATAAACTTCAGAATCCTCTGTATAATGTATATTTCTTAAAAAAAAAAAAAAAAAAAAAATAATAATAAAACGCCACTACTGTGTTTTGGCCGTCAGTATTCTGCGCGACGCTCTTCTCTTCTCACGCGTGTGTCTCGTCATGCATTGTGTCATGTCCAGGCGAGTGTGTGTGTGTGGGAGGGAAAGGTAGAGGCAGTGCTGCGTTTCCTGTTCGCAGAGGATTTGCACAAGCGAGGCTTTCAGCACGAGCGTTCCTGTCCCTCATTAGCATGCTGAGCAGCGCGCGTTTTAGCGCTCCGCTGTTCCTCTGCTTACTCCCCTCTCTCTCTCTCTCTCTCTATTCGCTCGTTCTCTTCCTCAATCTCCATCTCCTCCGTCCTTCTCTCTTCTCAGCATCTTCTGAATTCACTGTGTGCTTTCTCCGACTCATGAGCAAAAAGACAGCAGGAATAATGATTGATTATAATTTAGTCTTTTTTTTTTTTTTTTTTTTTTTTTTCCCTCTTAATGCCGTTTGAGTTAATGGAGAGAAAAGTGAAGCTGGTGTTCGAGAGAGAGAGAGAGAGAGAGAGAGCGGGGGGGGGAGACGGAGTGTGCAGGATGATCAAACGAGACGTAATGGCACACCTGAGGCCCGGGTTCCTCCTGAAGAGGAGCGTTTAACACGGAGCCCTGCATTTTTATGAGCGTCCTCGCGCTCGAGTCACGCCGCCGCTGCGCTACGATGATGCAGCGCTTCTTGCGAGTTAATGCTAATGAGAGCCATGATTAAATCGCACGCGTGACCGATGACGTCTAGTCAGCAGTCTGCACTGTTCAAGATGTACGTGAGGGTCGTTACACAGAACGACACAACGCCGTAAAGCCTGATAAGAGTGGGGCGTGTCTCACTTCGTGTCGTCACATGACACGGCTGTCGCTGATTGGCTGCATGAACACTTAACGTCTGGGAGGAAACGAAGTCAGCCCCAGCCTCGGTACTGGTTGTATTCCCCCTCTCCCCCTCCTGCTGCTCGCTGAAGGAATCCAGCGGAGGTGGTGTGTGTGTGTGTTGGTGTTCCAGACCGAGCTGGTTTTATTTTAGACCCGGTCCGCTCCGTTCCATATCTGCATAAATCTAACACGTTCCCGCTCTGTAGGGTTCATGTTCTTAATGGAGTGTGTGTGTGTGTTGTAAAGCATTAAAGCGTCTTATAATTAAAAGTCAGGACTTCAAGAAACAAAACACTCAGTGCTGGTGTTTGCAAAAACTAATACAAGGCCTTATTTCTCTCTCTCTCTCTCTCTCTGTTTCCTGTCTGACTTTCTATCGTTTATTCTTTCTCCCCGTCCTCCTCCCTCTATTTTTGTTCTCTTTACATTTTTTTATGCACTCTCTCTCTGTCTTTCAGTCATATGTTCTTTTTCTCAGTCAGTCCTTCCTTCTTTCTCCCTGTGTCTCCTGTTATTTTGTTCACTCTGTCTCTCATGCTTTATTTCTGTTTGTGTTTCTGTCCTTTTCCCCCTCTCCCTTTCTATTCTTCTTTTTCCTGACTCTTCTTTCTCTCTGCCTTACTCTTTCAGTTTTTCTCCCTGTCCTTCTCTTCCTCTTGTCTGTTGTCCTTGTCTCTCGTATTATTTGCCCCTCTTGTACTTTATTCACTCATCTTCATTTTCATCTTATTTCCATTTTTTTTTTCTGCTCTTTTCTGTCTTTTTTTTTTTTTTTTTTCCTTTTCACTATTTCACTTATTCTCTCTTTCCATCTTTTTTTTTTTCTGTTGCTTTCTTGAGCTTTTTTTTTTTTGTACTGTTTGTCTTTCCCCATCTATTTCTCAGTCCGTCTCTCATTCCCTTTCTCTGTCCCTTTTCTTCATCTTGCTTACTCGCCCCTCTCTCTCTCTCTCTCTCTCTCTCTCTCTCGGATTATTTTGCTACACAGACTCTATCATGCGTGTACACATGTCCACATTTCTGTTCTCTCGGACAAATCCGTCATTACACACTGCTTATTGTCCACAGCGCTGGATTTTATTATTATGGGGGGGGGGGGG
>JAQQZT010000012.1:5004188-5014280 GCA_030068275.1 Clarias platycephalus | reverse complement strand
TCTAGACCTCCGGCTGTGAGAGGTAACAGCATCACCCGGGAATCGAACCAGCGATCTCCGGATGATAGGGCGAGCACGTTACCGACACTCGGAGGCCCTTCCCTTCGCTTTTAATATGAATTCTATTGAATTCTACTCTATTAATATGAATTCAATATATTTTGATCAGTGAAAAGTTTTTTTTTCCCATACAATTCAACCTTACTTTCAAGTACACCTGACCGTGCCATATAATATCAAGAAATAAATAAAAGAAACAAATAAACACAAGATATAAGAAATAAGAAATAAAACAACAGCTCTCGTCACATGAAAAATGTATATTAATGAGACCTTGACAAATAATAATAATAATAATAATAATAATAATAATATAAAAAAAGATAGCAATGACTATCTGTTTCTTCAGTACTGTGCTACAATGTAATGCAGGAATGAAATGAAGAAAGAAAGTATAGATGTTTGTTGTAGGATGTAGTGAAAGAAAAGCCAAAAACCACTGACCAAACTATTCAAGTAAAGTACAGATACATGAAAACTGTACTACAGTCTAATGGAATATATCGTTGCTTGCTTTATCCATATGCTTCTGTGTGTAGGGGTTTGATTGTTGCCTAGGTCACACAGACTAGACCAGTGTCTGCAAGCAAATCAGATAAGAGTGCAATGTAAAGTCAGTACATATAATTTTCTGTTCACTTAATAGCAGTGTTTGAGGCTGCATTTGCTGTCCTTCGAAGCTACTTTATAGCTCTTGTTTCCATCCACTTTGTTAGCCTTTTTTTTTTTTTTTTTTTTTAACTGTGAGTGAAGCTAAATCACTACAGGCGAAGTACTGTAGCAGGATTTAATGTTGTGGCTGTGTAAGTGCAGAGAAAAGACAAACCATGCCTCACCCTGTTAAAACAGCAGTTTAGTCAACATGAGACTGCACTTACATTGAGCAAAACATGCAATTACTGTATCAACATTTATTTGATTTTAGATTAGACAAGACTAACATTTTATGTTCTGTTAGTTTAGGTTTCAGTATTTAAGGACTTGATGTGTTCGAAATGACTACAAGGGGCGGTCATAACATTTATATTACCATAAACCATAAAAAATATTGAAGAAACCACTTTGTGGCAGGGGGTTGACGATGATGACGTGATTACTGAGGGGGAACCATTTCCTCAAAGGCCAAAAAGAAGACTTCTTTAAAGACGGCCTCCACCAGCTCATCCATCATTTGGGGATGTGTGTCGCCTTAGCAGGAGCATATGTAGACAAGGACTAAGCTCACGACCAACGCTCATTTTAATTACATTATTTTTCCTTAGCAATAATAATTTTATGATCGCCCCTCGTATATGTATATGAGGTCTTAATAAAAAAAAGGTCCAGTCATTGTTAAAATAATGAGAATGATTTGCACAGCAACTTCATTGCCCTAGTAAGTGGGCACTATATGCAATTGACTGATCATGTGTACGGTGTGGCCATTGCATTCAAAGGGACTGAGCAAGTACAGTAGAACAATGAATCTGCACCAATTTAATTCTTTATTTTTGAAAACTTGTATATTCCTTTGTTAAACTTTCCTGATGATTCATAAGGCTTTTGGAGATGATGCAACGAGTGCAGTGCAAATAAAAGTGTGGCACAAACAGTTCACAGATGATCAAAAACCTGTTAAAAAGTTTTGGAAGGCCTGCGAAAAGCAGAACAACTGAGAATGTTGAACATGTAAGGGCTGCGATCTAGTGACTGACCACTGCTAATCTACTAATCTACTCAACTCGACAAACTTGGATGTGTTTGTTGCTCAAGCAAAGAAAACAACTAATGTAACTAGTTGCTAAAATTACATACATTGGGTTAGAAACTGTACAACATATTATTAAGACCTGGAAGATTAGTGCTGAAATGTAAACCTTATGAAAGAAACATTGGCCAAAAAACATTGTGATGGACTGCGATCAGAGATGACTTAAACGCTTGGAAAAATGTTTACAGTATACAGTATACATCGAATAGTATAGGATAGTGAAAGTAAGAGCATTTCCATATACACACACAGCGTGATGAGAACTCACAGGATTGGAACTAAACAACTGTGTGTGCAGGAGAAAATCACTTGTTAGTGAGACTCATCTTCTCATTTGGAACAAATCTTTGTGCCAACCTACCCCACTATGGGGCAGGTTGGCAAGCCCAATGGAGCAGGTTGGCACAAGTCACAAAATGTAGTTACAACAACAATGTAAAACTGGAACTGCATTTATTTCACACTTCTACTATGCAAAATAGACAACACGGTCAGAAGTCCAAGAAGTCTGTTATGTCACCATTATTTTTACATCCATAATTGGAATGTAACATACTAAGCTGCGATACGGAAGTCCATTTTCTTCGGCAGCTTGGCGTATGCTCATCGCACTGGCATGGGCCTGATATGCTACAACAAAAACACTTTGGGCATAAAGTTTGTCCACTTTTACCGATGTCGAATCATCTGAAAAAGGTCCTAATATCATCTGGAATGTGTATTGTGCAGTATAATTGTGTTAAATCAAAATAATAATACTTATACTGGGCTTGTTTATTTTGCATTAAGAGTTCTACGTTTGAGACGAATTTGTAATAATATTTCATGAAACACTGCATTTCCATGATCTGGGGCAGCGTTAGGGCAGGTTGGGATAGTGTGACGACCAGACCCATCAGTGTGCCAACCTGCCCCAGCCTGCCTTTTCCCATATTTTCCAAATTGCAGTACAGTAACACAAGGCATATGTTTTTACACATAAGACCCTTAAACTCAATATATTTCCTTTTCTTGTAACATATAAATGAACTAGATGAGGCTGTAGATTGTAAGCACAAATCTTTTTTCCTTGCTGCACTGAAACAACTTTAGGGATCTTGAAAATCATGCATTTGGCCCTCTGCAGCAGAAATTATGCAGACATGCAAAATAGCTGCCTTCCTGGAATCAATAAGTCATGTGCACAAAAAGTGATGACCTCATACACTCCTTCTCTGCATATTCTCACCACAAGGGGTCTGCCAACCTGTCCCTGTGCCAACCCCCCCCCCCACCCCACCCCCCTTTCCTCTACTGAATGACCGGGTTATCACATCTATGGAGTTTTTCTTCCCTGATGGAACGGCCATACTGTATTCCACGACTCAGATTGTGAAAAAGTTGCTCTGGAAGCTTGAGGAATCAAGGGCACAAAGCTAAAAGCATTTGAATAAAATCTTACAGTGTAAGACTTTTCTTTGTTCTTTCTTTGAGTAGACAGTGTATGAAACATCTCCTCTATCACCCTCTGATAAATCAGATTTGAGAATTCAACCACCATGTGGTGTAAAGAAAACCTAATCTATTCCATTACTTAGATTAATGTAAACCTGATGTAAAGCTGAATCTCAGACATTGATGTTGTAGAAACATTACCCAATAACTATCAACCAATCAGATTTGAGAATTTAACAAGACTTTGAGGTAGAAGATTTTTATAGTCAGATCTAAAGGAAAGAGATAGCTCTCTGACCTAAACTAGTTTCCTCTTGGGCTCATTAACATTTTCGGCTGAACTGCTGCCTTAAAGGCCTGTCAGAGTCATGCCGTAATGGAACGCACTTTTAAAATAGTCCTCCTGGAACTCATTTTACGAATCGTTAATAATAAATCAGAGCCATCAATCCTAATGAATTGTAGCTCTTTCAGATCCATCCACTTTTTAGAAAACTTTTGTTTCCATGAATCAATTAATATTCTTCAGTATGTACTAAAGCAGTGCAGTTTGGGACAAGTCAGTTTCTGCTCTCTGAAGTCCACTGACATTTCCCTTTGTTTAAATGTACTATAGGAGCTGTCTCTGAAGCTTTTTATGCGGTGGCTAATAGCCACTGTATGACATTCAGACTTAGCTTGATGGACGACATGCTGTGTGTTGCAATTGTTTCATAAACACTGTTTAAGGCTATGTGTTTGGAACAAAGTAAGTGCTGAATCTGTCACTCAGGTATGTACAGTATGTGAAACTTTACCTTCATTATCTTTTTCTAGTCTTATAGGATTTATCATGAAAAACTGTGAAAATCGGATGATGTTTCAGGAAACTTGCAAAAGTTCATGAGAATAACTTTTGATCATCACTGTAAGTACAGTAAATATGATGTAATGTGAAGTAAGATATGTGGAATGACTTCTGTGTAAAAAAAAAAAAAGAAAACAAGTGTGAAAACAAACTGTTCGTTAATAAAAAAGTCAAATTGGAAATAAAAACAAATCGTAAAGAATCACATACAAATTTAATAATGTGTAACGACTCAGATGTTAAAATAAATTACATTTGCATAAAACACACTTTAAAAGCACCCAGAAAATTAATGACACAAATAAAACTAATAATTATAAAAAAGTAAACAATTGATGTGCAACTAACAAAAAAATCTATTAATAAAATGTATTTAAAAATATTAATGTAAATGAATATAAATTAATGTAAAGAATCATGTGAGAATAAATTAGTCATGTGTAACAAGTGAGATGTGATGTACGTGTGAGAACATATGGATCTTTAGATGATGAATCTCATGTTACAAAAATAAATTGTGTATAAGGAATCAAATTTGAGAATCATGTGTGAAAAAAGTCATGTGGGAATAAATAATGCTTTTGTAAAGAAAAACTCTAAGAATAAACAAACAATAAGTAAACAATCCATGTGGAAATCACATATGGGAAAATGTGTGTGTGTGTGTGTGTGTGTGTGTGTGTGTGTGTGTGTGTGTGTGTGTGTGTGTGTGTGTGTAGACTCATTACAGTCTGATTGAACACTGAGACACAAAAGAGCTTGAACATGTCATTGCTCCTCTTATTAACCTGCCTCACAGTCTCCCTAATGAAATCTCCTCCTCTGACTCCTGGACCTTACACGCCACACATGCACAACCCATAAGCCATGTGTTGCCATGGAAACATCACACGTGGGGCCTAAATTATCCCCCACACATATACATAAAATGCATACAGCACATATTATAATCGACTGTGCGATGCTAAAATAAATATTTATTGTGAAGATGGCAGTCTGCAGGTGAATGTTTTATAAAGGAGAGAGAGAGAGAGAGAGAGAGAGAGAGAGAGAGAGAGAGAGAGAGAGAGAGAGACTTTGTATCAACAAGAAATAAATATATATAGCGTTATATTTAGCCAGGGAAAAAAAAGACCAGCTTGCACTTGGCAAAAGTTAGTTGTATGTTCTGAAAGATTTTTTTCTTCTTCTTTTACTGTCAAATGTCATACCCTGAAATATAAAAGCCAGAAACAAAGTAAATACTCTATTAAGTAATACTCTATTTACTGTATGAGTGAAAAGAAAGTAAGTATAAATAAAGTGCTTGTAATGTTAAATTTGTTTTAAACTAGCTGTCATTAATAAACAACTCACAAAATAGCATTAACATACCAGTTTTTTAAATTAGTATTATTATTAATAATAATATAGTAATATAATAATATAATAATAATTAATAATATAATAATTAATAATAATTTATTATTATTATTATTATTATTATTATTTTATTTATTATTATTTTTTAAATTAAATAATATTAATTTAAGTTGGATGTTAAACTATATGTAATTCTACGGTATGTAAACTATATGTCACAGGTGTTTTAATAATCATTAATTACAATAATTTACCTGCTAAAACCTACATTAAAAACCAGTATCACAGAGGCACTTTCAGCTAGAAAACAGACCTGGTAAAAGTTGTGTCATCTTAAACAACACTTTGTCCCCTTAGTAATCTCTTCTAAGTCAATCCGAATCGCCTTTGAACCTTTTGTGTTGTTCCGCTTCTAACACAAGGCTGAATCCCAAATCCCTGTCTGACCCCTGATCAAGGGCACTACTTGGTGTGTGGAACAAGACTGAAAAACCCCAAGCTTTCCATTACAGATGTGTGTTCAAATTCTTGAACTCCCAAGCTGGATCTATAAGCGCAACCTTTAACCTTCAGCTCAGCTCTATTTTCCATTATTGTTCTACTATGTTATTGTTCTTTAGAGTAATATTTTTGCACAGAATTTTTTTTAAAACAATACTTTACAGAATTTTACTGCTAACAGGGTTGTAAAAAAATACTGTATGAATACAGCAAAATGTATGTTTTTTTTTGACAGTGTGTGAAAAAAACATTTTTAAAGTAACACTTTCAAGAGAGACACAGGGTGAGATAGATGGAGAGAGAAAGAAAGAGAAAGAGAGAAAGAGAGAGATAGACGGGGGTGTTGTACAGCTCTGTATTAAAACTAATAAAAACAGTAAACCCACAATTGGTATTAAACACAAATACTCTGTATCACTTGTCCCACAAGTTACAGAGGTTATGATTCTTTTATAGTTAAAATGGAAATACTTTCTTATCTAGACTTTACTGATACAGTATAATCGAACATTTTTATTTATAATTAAAAAAAGGAAGCATATACTATGATGCTAACGAGTATCCCCTTATGTTTTTGAGTTAAAATCAACTCATTTCATGATAAATGGCATGAAAGTCATACCATTGCTTATTAAGGACACACATTTGCTGCAATTTCCTAATTGTCATTTAGCCAAACATGAAAATTACAAACATTTTCACATTTTACTGTGTTGAAAGCATCAGAAGAACATTGACATGTTAGTAATGAGCACATACAGAGCTCTTTCCATATAAATACATAAATGCATGTCTTGATTGTGTTTTATAGTGCTAGCTTCCTCCACACTGCACAGATGAAAATGAAAATGTGAAAGAAGTGAAAATGTAAAAAGCAAAAATAAACAGACTATGGAGTAAAATAACTCGAGAAAAACCAATGAATCAAGTACAAATAAAATGGGGGAAATAAATTTCATATGGATAAAATCTGTAGGGCAAACAGAACACAGACTGCTGGGAGACGTAGGTGGAGGAATAAGACTGTTTTTTTTTTATTTTAAACATAGGTGAGGGGGAAAAAGGCGGGGGGGGGGGTGGGTGAGAGTGAGTGAAGAAGGTGCAGAGAGTGCAGTTCCTGTACTCAGTGGATGCCCCGAACCAAGGGATGTCTGCTGGTGATGGTGGCTGAAGAGGAGGAAGGCGGTTGAAGCCTAGTGTTGACCCGTTCTCTGTGATGTGCCCTGAGTGGGAACGTTTCCAGCATCCCCAGGCTCTGGAAGCAGAGAGACAGAACAGTTGTACTGTATGTTTCATATTTCAAACCCGCTACTCACCATACTGATGTGCAGCTGGCCTTTTATAGGCGAGCCGCCGTCAGCCCAAATGAGGTGAGGAGCCTCGTCCCACTTAAACAAGCCACGGAGCTAGCCATGGTGCTGAAGGTTTCCTTGGTATTGCTTTACTGAGTGAGGAGCCTGAACACGGTATAGGCACTGACTTTAAGGACTGCCCTCACAAATCATATAATAAATATATAATCCTAATAAATTATGGGTATAAGGCAGTGGTAGCTTGATTGGGAGGTCGGCGTTTCAAGCCCAAGCTCCACCAGGGTGCCTGCCATTGTTGGGCCCATTCGCAAGGCCCTTTACCGTTTTTGACCCCAGTTACACTGGGATATGTGAAGAAAGATTTTCACTGTGCAATAATGTATACATGACAAATAAATGGTTTAACTTAAAAAAAAAAAACTTAAAACAACACAAATTATTCATATAATGAACAAATAAATCATGCATAAGGAATCACATGTGAGAAAATTCAACACTTGTGAAATGTGAAAATGACAATCGTGATAAAAATTCATCTGAAAAGAAAGCAATCGTGTTGAAAATAATTATGTGTTAATTTACTCATTTCATGTGTGTCTTTTCCATAAGGAATAAACCAGGTAATTTTTTACTTTCATACTTTTTTACTGGTTCATTTGTCAGAAGCTTTCAGATGAAAGTCAATGTGGTTCTAAGACTAGCTTAGGCATATTGGTCTCTTTTGTATGAAATCTGACTAAAGAGGTTTTTCCTTGAATTTCTATAAGTTTTGTATAATATTGAAATGGCCGTGTACGAGTTGTAACAGCCTCTGAAGGTTGTATTAAACTTCTTCTTTCTGCCAAAATGCTTGACAGAGTACAGAACAAGGATGTGTGGATGATAAAATTTCTGGAAACGTGCATTTAGCAACGTCACAGTTATTGTATCACTATTTTTTTTAAAGTTTGAATAATTCTGATGAAATGATTTTAAACCAGTTATGACTATATGTATCACAGTTATGACTGTTATGTGATATATACATCACTCTGATGCAAAGTATTAATATCACTCTCATTTTTAACAGAAAATGTCCATGAAATGCTCATCCTGCCAATCATTTTTTTTCCCTTCTTTTTTTTTTTTGCTGTTTTGGTAACTAAGCCATTGCCCTGATCTGGACTCCAGTGTGAGACCAGGTGGTGAGAATGCTCAGTGTCAGCCAAAGGTGCTGCTAATGAGGCTAGTAAATACACACACTTAGAGTGTAGGGCTTTGTTAAACAACAAGTGCCACAAAATATTTCTAGTCAGAAAAATACAAGTACTAAAGTGCTGCAAATACTAAACAAACAGGAAGTAGACAAAAAAAAAAAGAGAAAAGAAAAACACGTAATATTTGAAACTATATTATGCAGTTAAAAAAAATATGTGAAAGCCAAGTCACAGTACAGTATTATAGAAAACTTTATGCAAAGTTTCATGGGACACTGCAGGGCAGCTGCACTGTATTGTTCTGTCCTAGCTAAATCATAAGCAATATGATCTTCCAACTTCACGTTGTTTAATACCAATTTAAATTTATGGCATTTGGCAGATGCCCTTATCCAACGCAACTTACATCGATCTCATTATACGTCTGAGCAGTTGAGGGTTAAGGGGTCAACAGTGGTGGTGGTGGTGGTGGTGGTGCTGGTGCTGGAGTTTCAGCCTCTGACCTTCCTATGAGTAGTCCAACTTCTTAAACACATAAACTAAAAGAAAAAATATATATATTTAAAAGAAAATTAAACAGCAAGACAATGCTACGATACTCTGAGCTGCACAAGAACTTTGTGTAGAAGAAACATGACATACGCATGCATGGATATAATGCAGTCAGAGTTTATGCAAAATATGATTAAGTGGAAATGCAGTAGTACAAGTATATAATGATATTCTGTTGTTTGCAAAATTGTATTTGCAACCTTATTTTAGGGTAATTTTTTAAAAATGTTATCCCATTATTGTTTTATTAAGTCATTCTAACAAAAGAATACAAACAGTAAATACATGAATAAATTAATTTATCAATAAAAAAAAGCTGACTTTGCAACCTAATTACAACCCATACATTGTTTGGTTTTTTGTTTTGTAAATATTTAACCTCAGTTTCTTAATTCACCTTCAGAGAGACCTGGATTTTAATATTTGAGTTTGTAGAACACCTGTGCCAAATCAGCATTCTGTATCTGTAAGCTGACTTTCATAAGCTGGGCCAGAGGTGCTTGGAGAGTGCTGTGTATATATATATATATATATATATATATATATATGTATTATATACCACAGAATAATATAGAGGCAGAAAATAAAATGGTGAAATATGAAAGTGAATTAGGCAAGAACATAAACCAGAGAGGACTAAAGACTAGGGGGTCAAGGAACACTTTATAGTCCATCAGTGCAGACAAATCACTACAAGTCTGATTTAACCACCGATGCTGAATCACTGTGAGGGTCACAGGAGTTGACTGTAGTATACCACACCTTTCCTATCGGGCCTTTTCTCTACTTTCTGACTAACATGAACCCTGACAAAACTTATTCCTGATAAAACTCCCTCTGATTGTTAAGGTGACTTACAGGTACTGTACATCTCTGATTATATCGACTCTTTTCTTGGACGGACCAAACTTGACACAATACTTGAAACGTCCTTTGATTCCTGACACTTTTTGAGTAATAGCTAGGAATAACTTGAGGAATAGCTTTGCCTTTTGACAAGAAGTTATTTCTTGTATTTTTAATCACACTTAAAATGCCGACGGTTATATGCGCGTGCTTAATCTGCGGTTCGGTTCT
>JAQQZT010000012.1:4846972-4857154 GCA_030068275.1 Clarias platycephalus | reverse complement strand
GTGTGTGTGTGTGTGTGTGTGTGTGTGTGTGTGTGTGTGTGTGTGTGTGTGTGTGTGTGTGTGTGTGTGTGTGGACAAGGCAGAGGGTCAAAGCTTTCCAGGCCTAAAGTCAGCAGGGTAATGAAGCATCTCATACAGCTGGTAAAGCTGGCCTCGAGTTAG
Source organism: Clarias platycephalus (assembly GCA_030068275.1). Taxonomy (NCBI): domain Eukaryota; kingdom Metazoa; phylum Chordata; class Actinopteri; order Siluriformes; family Clariidae; genus Clarias; species Clarias platycephalus. Next base: position 4,856,992 of record JAQQZT010000012.1, on the reverse strand, counting down.
ACATTAAACTATTCAGCGAAGGTCAGATATAAAGAGAGAGAGAGAGAGCGAGAGAGAGAGGAAGGTAGGTTCAGGACAATATACAGACAATATACTGCTTGGATTATCCACCCATTTTTTTAAAAGTTTGTAAAATTTCAAAGAGAAAGTACTCATGATGGAACATTTGGTATAAAATTTTAAAGACGTTGAAAGACTAGAATTTTAAGAGTTGTGTTTTCAGATTATTCTTTTTCATTTATATTTCTCCTTACACATTATTCTTTGAGGAAAAAGATTTAGCAATTTTTTTAGTGCATTTCTTCACCCTTCACACTTTATTATTTTACGTAGTTCTATTCAGTAGTTTCCGAATATTATTATAGAGTATTTCAAGGCTGGGACTGTGCTGAGTATGTACTGTAACATAAATGTTAACATAAGGGGAACAACACACACACACACACACACACACACACACACACACACACACACACACACAGTGTCAATGTAGTGGTAGCATTAACAGAAATCAAATGTAATCAATAACCATTAACATCTGCTCCAACTAGTTTATGATTCTACTCCATGCTAATTATCACCTGATCAATAAACGTGTGTGTTGTGAGGAGGAAAAGTTCATCCATTCTTCTTCAGTAACAGCACAATCCTAAGTTAGAGAAAATATACTACAGCATGCATACGAAGACCTTCTATAAAATCAGGTGCTTTAAACTTTGTGGCAACAATTTGGGGAAGAACCACATGTTGGTCTCAAGGTCGGCTGTCATTTGGTCATTGTGCATTTTCCCTTACAAACTATTGTGTATTATTTGTTTAATCTATTTATACTTTATGTCTTTTTTTTTTGTTTTACCATTTGTAAGCACATCACATTACAAATACATTTGTATTTCAACATGATTTTTCCAATATTCTTAAAAAAAAAAATTTGTATTACTTTTTATACACTTTGCCTTTTCTTTCTTTTTTCTTTCTTTCCTTTTTTTTTTATACAATTGGCTCATATTGTCAGATTAATTAAAAAAAAAAAAAATATATATATATATATATATATATATATTTTTTTATTTTTTTTTTTTTATTCATCAGATTTTATTTAGCTATTTTTAGACATCATGTTAAATTATTATTTTTATTTTATTATTATTTTATAATAATAATAATAAAAATAATTATTATTATTATAATTATTATCATAATAATAATAATAATAATAATAATTATTATTATTATTATTAATAATAAAAGCAAGTCACATCATCACAAGGCAAAATAAGCAAATGGCAGTCAAGGTAATTTGGGAGAAGATGCCACATAAAAAAATCAATCAATCAATCAATCAATCAATCAAAAATAATAAATAAATGAATAAAATACCTAAAATAACACAATAATTTATTTACATAACCACATAATGTCATTCAGCTGAATGTATAACAAATGTGAGTTGCAGTCATTGAATAGACCACACCAGAACTGGGATTTTCTATAATAGTGTAGAAGAAGAGCCACGTCAGTAGGGGTAAGAGTAGGGGTAACCCCACTTATCTCGTTGTATATTTGACCATTTTTTTCCTTTTTGGATATAAATTGGATCAAAATTATAATAAGTATATAATAAAATATATGTCATTGTAAATGTACCAAATACAGTGGTAGAATGTTTAACTCTATCATGTTGCAGCCAAATAATATGATTGATTTATATTTTGATTTAGATTTAGGCCTAGGTGAAGTTTAGTGCACTAAAATGATCATTGCATCTTATCCCCAGTATCTTGGGCAAGATGCCACTTGCATCTCCAAAACCACAGGCATACTGACTGATGTATCCACAATACAGCATGTTAGCAGCACCTGTTATAACAAAAACATCACGAAAATTTGTGCAACTCCTCACCCAGCATGCTGCTCCGCACACTTCGGAAATGAAATTTTCTGTGCATAAAGTAGACAATTGTCCACCAATTTTAGAAACAATTACTTACCTAATCAATTCTATTAGAAGGAAGTACAAAAAAATCAACAGTCATGCACCACAGACCCGGTGACGTTCGCCTCCCTTAGACGCTTTAAAACCTGGCAGTAGAATTCGCTTGTGACAGTCTGGATCCTGGGGATGAATTCTTGATGCACAATGCATGGATGTTGGACCGGCCTTACCTTTTTTGGTCATGGAGACGACGGGTTCTTCCACTGTGCAGACTGTTGCTTTGTCTCAGGGTCATACCACGCACACCCAAATTTCGTCACTAGTAATGATCCTTGTCACAGCGCGCAGACGGAGTTCTTGGCAGACTTTGATGCGATGTTCCTTCTGCTCCTAGGTCAGCAGCCTAGGGACGAACCTGGCAGCAACACGGCGCATAATTATTATGTGAGGATTTAGCAAGTGATCAAATATCTCTGTAGCAGATTTGATGCAGGATTTCACGTTCGCTCTTTGTTCTCTAATTTGCTGTCTATTATGGAATAGCAGAAATGGTAATGCGTGTGGTCAGAATAGCACTAGTCTCACAGCTCCTGCAGGACAATGACTTATGACTCCCTGTGACTGTACTGTACATGCAGCCTTGTGCTGTTGGTGTGTTTCAAAACTAGACTCAAAACGTTTTGATACCACCTTGTAACTTATTAACGCATGTTGCACTTTACATTTATGGGTTTGTTTGTTCATCTATTTAATTGTTTACTCATTGTCATTTGTATTCTTACCTATATACACAGCTACAGTAGCTTATCTCGCATCATTCAGCAGGCTATTATGGTAATAAAAAAACTTTCTTGTCCAGGAATATAAACTTTCCTCCACCTGTGTTTGCCTAAAATAGCAAGTTTATTAGACGTGCAAGTCTCTACCACATTGCCATAACTTCTCTTACTTAAACAAGCTCAGTCTGCAGGCTGACTGTCACCACAACATTCACTAGTGAAGTTTAACAGGATAATTATCATATATGACATTTTTCTTCCCATGGCTTTTGTTTTATCCCTAGTCATTTCTGTCTGAATAACAGTCGCCTACCACTGACAGCTGTCAACTTGTCAAGAGAATTTCAATGGAAGTGTAATAAAATGTTTAAATGCTCATAATATTTAAATCTGTTTTTTTTTTTTTTTTCACAGCGACATAATGTGTTGTCAGGGCTGAGATTCCTCCATTTCAGAATTTCATATACAGGCCGGCCCAAAAGTCTGGATGCACAGACAAAAACATTTTAAAAGCAAAAATTACAGAAAACCATCACGCTGTTGTCCTCTCACAGGAGGTGTGTATACTGTATGCTGAATGTAATAAAGCTGAACATTTCTTAATGTATGCAGAACTGATGTGGTTCAATGCAGAGATAATTTTCTCCTGATTTCAGATTTTTAAAAAAAAGGTTCTGTTAAGTTGGGTACTGATTTTCAGATCACCCTGTAGATGAAATATTAGCTATTTGAATGATTTTCCAATAGACTTCTTTACTATTTAATCTATCAATCTGTGTCTTTGGGATCAATATTGAAAGGTTTCACTGGGACAGACAGAGAAATGTGTTCCGTCATGCTGCAGTGGTTATGATTTTAGAATTCTTCCTTACAGTCAGCAAGATTATTCTGGCATTTCTGTTATGATTCTTCAGTTGTGGTTGAGAAATTTTGGAACAAATTCCTAGCTAGAGGTAAAATATCGAAACAAAACTTGCTGACTTTGCCAAAACATGACTAACCTAGCAAAATAAATAATACCTTTATGCATACATATTATACATATTTGAATGCATACTAAATTGGTTATTTTGGAACAACAACAACAACACCAACAACAACAACAACAACAACAACAACAACAATAATAATAATAATAATAATAATAATAATAAACACCACCAACAACAATAATAATATTAATAATAAACAAAACCAACAACAACAACAACAATAATAATAAACACCAACAACAACAATAATAATAATATTAATAATAAACAGAACCAACAACAACAACAACAACAACAATAATAATAATAATAATAATAATAATAATAATAATATTATTATTATTATTATTATTATTATTATTATTATTATTGTTGTTGTTATTATTATTATTATTATTTAATGTATATGCACCTTTCAAATACTCAAGGGCACTGAACATTGTGCATAAAATGCAAGAAACCAAAAACAGCATTTAATGAAGAATTAAGAATAAAAATTTTTTTTTTTTTTAATTGTAGACAATTAAGATTTGCAAGATAAAATATGCAACATAAATTGAAATAAAATAAAATAGGATGTCAATCAATGATTTATATGTAGAGGTCAAATTACTAATCTAAGTAATAAAATAAATAACCAAGCAAATAAATAAATAAAGTTGTAGAAAACATACATTAAAATTGATAAGCTAATTGAAAAAGATGAGTCTTGGCAGCTGCTCTAAAATTTTATAACTATGTTTAAATACAAATAATACAAATTAAAGGCAATACATTGTGTTTTAAAATGTATTTGAAGTGTAATGTAGTTACACTTTAATTTATTAATTGTTATTAAAATTTAATATCAACTTAAGAATGTACTTTGTCGACACTTTTGGGTTGTTATTCCATTAGAGGCTTATTGTATATATACTAATATACATATATTGTACTTCAATGCAACTAAAACACAAATAATTCGATTGACTGCATCATTACACATAATAACAGTTAAATAAATCCATAGTAAAATAAGCCCATAAATAAATGCTGTAATAATTTCTGTAGTTAAAATAAAAAAAAGTAGAATCCTGTCTTCATCCCCACAAGCATGAATAAGCTTTTTGTGCCCATGACCCTGCTTGCCCTTCCTTGTACCCCGTCTGTTAGGTATTAACTAAAGGATGCACCAACTGTGAGATTCTGTGCCAATATCAATACTGATGTTTAAATTGGTCAATGCTTGGTTACAGCTCTTGTGTGATTCATACAGAATATGTTCTTGTATGAATGAAAAGCATAAATGTGTATACAAAAGAAAAATGCTATGGTGCGCTTCTGATTAACATCACAGTAAAATACTTCCTTCATAACACACAGTGTAGGGAACAAGTGTTGTATTCTTCATTTCAGTTATGTATGTCATAGTGAATGCAGTTTTGTCAATAGTGGAATAATGTGGATGAGGTTTTGTCAGAATAAAGGTGCAGTGTGGAAATCCCTACGCGAGCAAGCTTTTGTTTCGCTATGCTAATCGGCTATCCTGGGACTATTGTTAATCCCCTGGGGTTATATGCTCCCAGTGGTTCCTCACTCACTACAGTACTTCACACCATGTTAAACTGTGGTGGCAAACGGGGCTGTTTTGAAGGGTATTATAATGTCAGATATTAGATCTTTCACAAAGCTGGAGCTGGGTTGTCTCAGTTAAACCACAATTACAGTAACTGACACAACAAGTAACCAGCATGCCAAACTGATGCAGTGCAACAGAAAATCATCGGCGACTGCCATCAGTGAATGCCAACTTATTTGTCGATAGGCCAGTGGCAGCTAACAAGGTGAACGTCTTCCAATACCAATATACAGCCAATAAATTGGTGCATCATTAGTATTAACCACAGCACACTGGGAAAACCACGCAAGACCTGTTATTTTGGACAAGCTCTGACCCAGTCGTTTACCCATCACAGATTGATCCTCGTCAAAGTTGCTCAGATCTATATGCTTGCCCATTTTCCTGCTCCCAGCACATCTACTTTAAGAATAAATCCACTACGTTCACTTTCTGCCTAATATGTCGAAATGTTTCTAAGGTGTCACTGTAACAAAATGATCAATGTTATTTGCTCCATCCATCAGTGGTTTTCATGTTTTGGCTGATTGTTGTATATCAGAATACATGCACATAATCACATTTACATTAAAGCTGTGAGCATCCATCAAAGAAGTTTCTTTTAAGGAAACATGCAATATGCAACGTAATTTCATGCATGTTGTTTTATAATTAAGATGCATGTATTAGTGTTCCATAAGGTTAAAAAATAGTAACACTAAAAACAGAATACTTGAATAGCTGCGCCCAAACTTTTGACCGGTACACAGTTTTAAAAAATACAAAAACAGATGTTTCAATTTCTCATCTCATTCTCTATAGCATTAATAGTGTACAGGGCCTTTCCCATGGGACTTGGAGCACTATACAAGGCACACCCTATGGGCAGTTTGGGAATGCCAATTAGCTTAATCTGCACATCTTTGCCCTGTGGGAGGAAACCAGACTACACAGAAGAAACCCACGAAGAGAACATGCAAACTCCATGCACACAGACTTGGGACAAATATATTTATTTATTCGTCATTGACTTGCTCATCTGGAACAAAAAGCGCTATATAAATGAAATTGAATTGAATTGAATATATATGGATTTAACCCTTGTGCAGCATCTGTCGGGTCATCTGTTCAAATTTTCCTGAGATATACAATAATTGTGAGTTTAAAACACCAAAGTAATAATGATGATATTTGCTACATGACCTTTAATCTGTTTTCTGGTATATACAGTAAGCAACCGTTCAGCATAATCCAAACATCTATAGCATAAATTATGACATTCTTGTGAAAGATTTCTGAAACATGTTTTTGTGACTATCGAAAAATATTGTTCCTCTAACTATCTATCTTGATATATTCAAAATGCTTTGATTTAACTTCAGAGTACAGTTGAAACATCACTGCTATATTTGCACTGCTTTCACACGCCTTATTTACAATTCATTATACTGTTATTGTTGTATTGTAGAACAGTAATCCTATTTGTTATCTTTGTCAAAACCTAACATCATGAGCTGATCAGTGACGTTTTCCCTGGCTATAATTTAACCCAAATCTTAAAAATCTGCCACATCACCTAAGTTTAACTAAATTTCCATGTAATCTCAAATATAATGATAATGTTTTTGAACTCTGGGGCAAGTACGAAGTCTATACACATCGCAAATGGACGTTAACATCTCTGATGGTTTGGCATCTTGACAGTGGTGTCTTTCACCTTAAAGAGTAACCTCACTTGTCAGTCTCAGATCGGTCTTATGCAGGAAGGTCTGACTTTTTTGTCATGCAAAAATGTATAAGTCTTAAATGAGTTAGACTGCATATATATTTATGAATTTACTAAATGCAACGTGAGGAAACAGAAGCAGAGTCTAAATCGAATCTGTATTTAGTGTGATGACTACCCATAGGTGTCAAACCATCGTTTTAGGCTAAAAATGCAGTGGTTACCTGAAACAAAAGATGTAGGATGCTTAAAACCAGGTGAGGAACAGCCAAACTCTGTTACTAAGTTGAGGTTGTGGAAGTTTCATGTCACAGGCTATACTGTACACCATGGCAAAACTGAGCACAGCAGCAAGATACAACATACCGTAGTTATACCGCATCAGCAAGGTCTCTTTGAGAATTGATGCTGTTTTGCAGGCAATGATCATCAACATTCACATTCTAGGGTTAGTCTAGTTAATCACTCTTATTTTTGAAGCATTCTTACTTTGCAGCAATTCTCACACCTGCCTTAATTATTTGCACAGTATATTATTAAAAGAAGAAAAAAAAATAAGCCTAACCTTGACCATAAAACTGTTAAATAATTACTAAGCTGCAGATATGTATATATCTATATATTTATTTATATAAATCTGTAATACACTATGATGATATTAACATCTGTGCATCTCCAAAAAAAAAATCTACACATTAACCTACCCATGGTTTAATCTATGGTGCATTGGTCTTTGCATATACTGTATTGAGGAATCCAACACCACAAACCAGGTTCAGAAAGAATGAGTTCAAAAAAAGAACCGAGGATTGAGGAGGAACAATGCAATTTTTTTTCCTTTTTTTGTGGGAAGTATGGCAGGAGTATGGAATGCAGGATGGGAGTGGCTAACTCACCTGATTTCTGTATAAGTTATATGAGGTTGTGTGAGTCCTTTAATTTTGTTGTCAGATAGAATGTCAGATGCTGTCACAGGTGCTCCTTGTCTCCAGTCTGGTTTGTGGTTTTGATGGACAAGCAATCAAAATGAAACCCTGCCCAATGCCTAAATGTAAATGTAAACGGCAACCTTGGTTGGAGGGATGTCCTGTATAGTGGGCTATAGCTACTGTAACATCGCATGCTGTACAGTTGCAGTTGAAACTTTGCATACACTAATTATGAACATGAATCTCATGACTATAGTGGGCTTTCAATGACTTCCTTGAACTAGAACATTTTGGGACAGTATAGTTGCACAATATACATCTTTAAATTGTCTTGGTACAATGGCTTTCAGTGTCCTTTCATATATGAAGAAGAACCAGAATACATTTCTACATATATATATATATATATATATATATATATACAGTACACAGTTACAGGAAATGCCCACATATACTTTATATATGGCAGATGGAAAGAAACTGTTCTCAAGTCTGGCAGTCCCCATCCAAAGGGGAAGAGGAGTTCAAAAAGTTTTTGCCCTGAGTGTGTAGGGTCTGCAGAGATTTTCTCTGCCCTGCTCTTGACCCATAAAGTGTACTGATCCAGTATGGAGGGCAGGTCTGCACCAGTGATTTTCTCTGCAGTCCTGACTGTCCTTTGTAGTCTGTCCATGTCTTGTTTGTTTGCCGACCCAAACCGGACAGTGATGGAGGTGCACAGAACCCACTGGATAGGTTTAATTTATTTTGGTGATGATTGTTTCGATAAAGGGTTCAGTGAGTTTCCATTACACCATGAAAGTGGAATTGTTGGTACTTTCACCTACAAACATATACATGATCTCTAATTATTATTATTTACTTATTGTTTTTTACTTATTGTCGGATCACAGTCATTCATCATTTTCTTCTGACCACTTTTCCTTCGCTGTTTACGCTATCCTTCCAGGTTTTTAATAATCTATTGAATGGTTCTTAACCCAGTTCCAATTATTTCAGCAATCTCCTTACTGTAGCTCTTTTCCTAAATTATTGTGTTTTTTCAACAACAACAAAAAGCAAGCCACACATGGAATTGGCATTTTTCATCATGGAGTGAAACGAGACATCTATCTTTTTGTAATGATTTGTTAATTTGTTGGTGATGACCCTCCACTTCCTCTATCAGCTTGCCCAGTGATTAATGAGTGACCTTCCCACATCCACTGCTGAAGATCAGCATTGGGGCCATGACATATAGACACTCATGTTGACACTTAAGCTTTCTCAGCAGTAATTGACATTGATCATGGCTAAGTGTGATAGATTGTTATGCTAATATGTCGTTACACTAAAACCTTTACAGTTTTAAATTCAGAACAAACTATTTTCAGTTAGAACCTTTAGCCAGTTGGATAAATGGTGCTAGTGTATACTTTGGTTAATAATAATAATAATAATAATAATAATAATAATAATAATAATAATAATAATAATAAATATCATAAAATAGCATTATTATTTAAAAAAATATGTATTCATTGTTAATAATAATAATAATAATAATAATAATAATAATAATAATAATAATAATAATAATAATAATCTTTGCCTTGAAGATGATTTTATATTAATTGACTAAAGGTGAAATAGTATTTTGTCACGAACTAATTAAAAATAGGCATATATAGACATATGAGATATCTCCATTTCTTCAGTCTTGGAGAAAAACAAAAGTTATTTATTAAAATTGTTATTGGTAGTATTTTAATGAAGTAAAACATATTGAAAACAGAGAATAGTTTGTAAATGGTTTCTTTGAGTCTCAAGGGTGCCAAAAAGCACAAATGCCAAAAAAATCTAAGTAGAATTCAAGTCTGAATTTTGTGTGATTTTGCAAAACTAACTCCCACAGTTTTGTCACAGTGGATAAATCAGTCTTCAGTTTAGTTGTAATTTAAGTATGTACTGTAATTGAGCATGATATATTGGTTAAGGTTTAATAAAACATACAGTGGCTTGCAAAAGTATTCGGCCCCCTTGAACTTTTCCACATTTTGTCACATTACAGCCACAAACATG
>JAQQZT010000012.1:4819089-4830040 GCA_030068275.1 Clarias platycephalus | reverse complement strand
ATTTTCCCCAAGTCAAATGAATTCATTCTGATTGCATAATGGATATGAACTGTTTATATGGAACCTAAACTGGGCAGGTCTTCTGGGATGTCCCAGGTGCTGCACAAAGGCCCCGCTTCACAACTTACAGCACATAAAGGATCTGCTGCTAACACCTTGATGCCAGCATACCTTCAGAGGTCTTGCGGAATCTATACCTTCAGAGTTGTTCTGGTACCACAAGAGGGGCTTACGCAATATTAGGCAGCGCCGTATACCTTACACACAGTATATTTATGTATAACTATATACAGTATGTCACAAAGGTGAGGACACCCCCTAATTTCAGCAAACATTTTAGTATATCTTCTCAAAGAACAATACTATACAATTGAAACTTGGATATATTTTAGAGTAGTCGTCATGCAGCTTGTATAACAGTACAGATTTACTGTCCTCTGAAAATAACTCAACATACAGTACAGCCATTATTGTTAAAATAGCTGGCAACAAAAGTGAGTACACCATAAATGATAACAGATGTACATTGTTTAACCTTGCAAAGTAACATGTCCTATCCATCATGTTCATGTGTTTGCCAGCTTGATAGGATCATACAAATTTGTATTTTTAAATTAGAGGGTTGTACTTACTTTTGTGAGATACTGTATGTAGCAACATGCTGGTTTAGGGGTTCACACTGTTGGTTTGCAACTCCAGGGCCAGGGTTCGATTCTCCATCGGGTCTGTGTGCATAGAATTTGCATGTTTTCCCTGTGTTTGATTGATTTCCTATGGGTACTCCAGTTTCCTCCCATGGTCCAAAGACACGCAGAATAGGCTAATTGCCGTTTCCATTCACCAATTACCTGTAGTGTGTGAATGTGTGTGATTGTGTGAATGTTGACCAAATGTCCTGCCACGGTCGTACAAATGGGAATAAATACAATCTTCACCATTAGCCTCCATGGTTCCTGGATGGATGGGTGGATGGATAGAACAGATGTAGTTATCATTTGTTGGGAAAAATATTTAAGACTACTGTATTTTGGGGAATTACCCAAGAAATAAGTGTTCTTTCAAAATATTTTACACATGTGCATGCTCTTTATTCTTGTTGAATTTTTTTGCAGTTATTAAATATGATATTAATTTGAATACTAATGCTGTAACAACAGTCTATTAAATCATAACTAAAAGTATAATTAATTGCAACATGTTCTTTTTTTTCTTAGAAGACCCTTTTACAAGAAGAACATGATTTTTTTTGCATTAACAAATTGCAATCAAATAAAATCTAATAAATTGTCTATACTGTATGCTACATTTTATCCATCTGTTGAAGTCAAGTCAAGTCAAATTTATTTATAGCACATTTAAAAACAACTGAAGTTGACCAAGGTGCTGTACAATGATAGGAATAAAACGACCAGAATGAAACAGCATAAAATGAAAGCAAATAAACTTAGATTTAACTATGCAAAAAGTAAATAAAAATCAGTTAGTGACAGTTAATAAAACAATAATCAAATGAAATTATGCATGAATAATTTAATTTAAATAAGTAATCAATTAAGCTTAACTAAAAAGTAAAATAAATAATTTAAAATAATAAAAGGGATCAAATGTCTCAGACAGGTGTAAAAGCCATTGAAAAGAAGTGTGCTTTCAGTCTGGATTTAAAAGTTTCTAATGTAGGGGCTGCTCTAATATTAAACGATAAACCATTCCATAATTTAGGCGCAGCGACAGCACTTGGTCACTTCTGAGCATTAATCTAGACCTTGGGACAGAGAGAAGTCACTGGTCTGAGGATCTGAGATTTCTTGATATTGTGTGCGGTTGTAAAAGCTCAGAGATGTACAGAGGTGTAAAACCATTCGGTGAAAATCAATCCTGTAGCGAACCTGGAGCCAGTGAAGTGACTTTAATACTGGAGTGATGTGATCACACTTTTGCGTGTACCGGTTAAAAGTCGAGCAGCAGAATTTTGAACAAGATGTAGACGAGAGAGAGATGACTGACTGATTCCTGCATTACAGTAATCAAATCGAGATGAAATAAAAGCGTGAATTACTTTCTCAAAATTTGTGAATGAGCTAAAATTCTTAGTTGGAACAAACTATATTTAACCACTGAGTTTATTTGTTCATCAAATTTAAAATCATTATCAAATATTACACCTAAATTCCTTATAAATGGTTTACAGTAATTCGCTAATAAAGCAAAGACACTGCCAGGAGCACACAAGGACATCCATGGTTTAATGTCATCTAAACAAGCTATAAGGGACTTGATGGCATTTTTAGTGTGTTTTTAATTTAAAGGCAAATAGATCTGAGTGTCTTCGGCATAAAAGTGAAAAGAGATACCGTGCTTGTTTATGACCGAACCCAGAGGCAGCATATATAAAGAAAAGAGGGTGGGACCCAGGATGAAACCCTGTGGTACCCCACAAGTTAGTAGAGCCTCTGAAAAAGAAAAAAACACCTAGGCTCACTGAAAAGGTTCTGTCGGTCAGATAAGATTTAATCCAGTTCAGAGCAAATCCTCGGATGCCACAGCAGTTTTCAAGGCATGATATAAGAATGTTGTGATCTATAGTATCAAACGCCACACTAAGATCTAAAAGCATTAAAATAGCAGGATCTACTGAATCAGCTGTCAAATAAAAGAATGTTAGAAACTTTTAAAAGTGCAGTTTTTGTGCTGTGGTATGCTTTAAAACCAGACTGAAATAATTTTTAAAAATTGCATTTTCATTTAGAAAAGTCTGCAGCTGTAAGCACACAACCTTCCCTAATACTTTCGAGAGAAATGGCAGTTTTGATATTGGTCCTAAATTTGTTAGATCTGTGGGGTCAAGATTGGGCTTTTTCAGTAGAGGCTGGACAACAGCAGGTTTATAAGCATCAGGAACAATTCCAATTTTGAGACTACGATTAATTAATGTTAAAACAGTAGGACTAATTGTATTAAAGGCCTCTTTAATGAGTCGGGAAGGAACGATGTCTAGGGGGCAATATGTAGGTTTTAAATGAACAATGATATCATGCAAATGAGGGAGAGAAACAGGGTTAAACTGGTTTAGGACAGTTAACCACACTGGCGGCACTGATGGGTCATGAGTAGGAGGTGTAATAAGTGCTCTAATGTCATTGATTTTATTTATAAAGAATTTTAGGAGGTTCTCACACTTCTGCAGTAATATCATGGCAGGTAGTGTCTGTGGGGTTAATAACAGTGTTTAAAGTCTGGACCAGAACTCTTGGTCTGTGGTAGTTATTTTTAATCAGATCAGAAAAATATTAAATTCTCTCTGTTTTTACAGTTTTCTGGTATTCTGACAGGCATTCTTTAAAATTTTCAAAGGACACCTGTAACTTATCTTTTTTCCATGTACGTTCAGCCCTCTGGCATTTCTGCCTGATAGAGCAGGTTCCCTCATTTAACCAGAGCTCCGATTTTAGTTTGGAGCGCTTTGGTTTAAGAGGGGTGACACAGTCGAGCTACACAGAGAGATTAAATTCTCTGCACTCACTTCGGGACCAGTATTTACCTACTCAACCAATTCAACAGCATTCTCATATTGTGTACAACATTGTCCAAAAATGGACCCTGGTGGAGCAAGGCAATAGTGCTAACCACTAAGCCACCATGCCACTGCTCATGTGTTAAATTCAGATTAAACTATCATTCTGACTAATTCCAGATTATTACAATGTAACCATAGTGGTGTAGCCCATAAAGCACCTCGAAGCTCATCAACTAATAAAATATCCTGAAGGAAAACATTGGAGACCTGTTGCAATTTCTCTTTTGGATCCACTCTATCATCACTGAGAGCAGTCCATTTTAAGAACTATATGGGAAAACACCATAAATGTATGTCATCATTCTAGCAGATGATTCAGTAGATTGACCATTCTGAAAGAGGTCACAGTAGATTGTATCCCTCTCAGCCCCAGAGACAAGAGTCATCCATTTTTTTAAATGATCGGATAATTTTGTCATCCTTTGAGTGGGTCCTTTTCCCTCTTCTCAGTCTAATGTGAGCTTTCTATAGAGACTGCACTTACAGCTGCCTGAGATTTCATCAAAATAACTTTTTGGCAGTGAAATAAAATCTGTCATGTCATTTGAAAGCAATACTTCCCTGGGGTGCACGCTTTAGCCTGAGTCTAAAAATATTCTTTCCGTGATACATCTCTTATGATCTATGGCCTCCATCTGTTAGCTTGGCTTTCAGTCATGCACAGGTATTTTGCTTCTTGTATACCATAGAATTCACACAGAGCTAAATACTGTGGTTAAAAATATATATATAAATCTGTTGATTTTCTTTCAGCTGTGTCTATTTTTACAGGTCCTTGACCAAAGATTGACCATGCTGCTGAATACTAGAAAGTACAGAGAAAAATAAAGTTTTTTTTTTATTTTTTTTATGTAAGTATAAACATTTCTGAAAATATTAAAGGTTAAAGCAGAGAATCAAAGAGAGGAAAAAAATATTTTCAAAAATCCAGTTACTTAACATTTTTGTCCATACTATAAATACACTATGTGGCCACAAAATAAAGTCAACAGATGAAACTTTAATAATGACTTTTTTTATTAAGTCTTTGATATATTGAATATGTTTCAACCGGCAACAATTCTTTTAACGCTACCTGATCCAAGTGAATAGCTTCTCATTTCTTAAACAGCTATGTCAGAACATGGACATGAAAAAGATCCTCTTTCTCTGTTCCAAAAGGGCCTGCATCAAGCCACTGACATTTCTGGAACTGTTTTAAGAAATGTCCAACATCTTATTAAAACCTGGAAGGATAAATTTATTTGTAGAAGAAAAGTGATCAGAAAAACTTAATCTTGAATGATCATGATCAGAGATCAATTGGTGAAGTCATAAAAATGGACGAGTAGAAATCAGAGCTATGTTTAATAGTAAAAGAAAGAGCATTACCACAAACTTAAGACCACAGATGTGGCCATTAAGAATGCCTGTTTTTTTCCTGCAGAAGTCCGCAATTCGTTTTGAGGAGTGCCTCTGAATCCTGCTAACAACTTTTTAGAATTTAAATAAATGTATTGTGCTTCACAGAATATCCACCAGATGGCGCATGGTAGAACTTGTACTTTATCGAAAGTCAGACCAAATTGCAGGATTAGGATTTAAGAGCTGTTGGTGAGTAAGAAGGGTATGGGTCAGAGTAAGAAGTGAAGGACATGAAGCGATGCACTCATCAATCATAGTGGCCACTGTACAGTACACACCTCTGGCAGTGTTACTATGTAGTCTTAACAATGTTATGGGGCAATAAAATAAAGTCAGCTGATGACCTGAATGTACTGAATGACCAGATTATCACATCTATAGATATTTCTTCCCAGATGGCAAGAACATAGTCATTTCCAGGACTAAGATTGTTTCATCTGGAAGCATGATGAATCATTTTCACACATGAACTAGTCACCACCAAGTCCTGATTTTAAAGCCATTGAAAAGGATTTGCTGGAGAAGGCTTAGTTTGACTTTCCGTTTGAAAAAAAAAAAAAAAGGTCTTAGACAAACTTTAATGTAACTTTGGATGAATGTTGCCTAAAGATGATGAACCAATGCCACAGTAAATGCAACCCCTAGTCAAAGTTAAAGGCAATCAAATGAAATATTACAGCGTGTGATTTTTGTTTTTTTGTTTGTACACTCAGGTATGACAAAGCTGCCTAAGAGAGTGCACTGGTGTTCAAAAGTTTTCTTTCATTTCAAAGATTACTTTCCATTTTTAATTTGCAAAATGTTAGGGATTATACAAGCAAGGTGTTCTCAACCACTACTTCCATTTTAGCTTTATTTATTTATTTATTTATTTTAAAGAAAGTTGAAAGTTAAAAGAATAGACCAATTAAAGAATACTGTTGAAGGTTGGTTAACGAACAATAAATCAGTGGCTCAATACCTACTAATATTAAATGTCATTGTTGCATTCTTCTACTCACAAACCACAAAGGTATTAATAAATAGTTTATAATCAGGCATCACGGTGGTACAGTAGGGAGCTCACAGTTTATGGGCCCCTGTTTCAATCTTGAGATCAGGTTATTGTCTGTAAGCGTAGATTTGCTGAAGGTTCCCCAGTTTCCTCACAGCAAGCAGATAGCAGACACAGAGATAGATTGTCAACTCAAAATTGGCCAAAGGCCCTAGAGAAAAAGATCTCGCATCAATGCTGTCCTAAGCCTTGGCACTTGGCTGGCTCTCTTAAGCTGCTACAAAGCCCCAGTTTGAGATGAAACTGTTCTTTGGGTGGGTTTTGCATTTACAATACACCGACAAATTAAACCACACAATGCTCCGAAGACGAATTGTAACAATACCACCATGGAGTTTATTTGGATCATTCACATGCTGTACAATATAATGTAAAAACAATAAGGAATATTTAAGGAATATTCTGACAGCTCTGTGTGACTATGTCAGTGGAATGATGCAAATCTCTCTGATGCTTTGTGCACCAGTTTTGTTTTAGAGGCAACAGGGGAAAAAAAAAAAAAAAAAAACAGGGTGCATCTGTAAGGAACAAACGTCCAACTAATATTTCTGCATAAAAAGCAGTACAGCAACTATAGCAAATCCCACAGTGTGCTGCATGATGAGTCATTGTGCTTCTTAATTATCCACCTGTGGAGTGGCACCAAACCAGGATCATCTTAATACAGCCTCTATTTTCATCCACTGCGCTCTTTGTCCTTCTGATAGCGTTTGCCACCGTGCTTCCTCTATAAACACCCTGCTGATTCTGAGAGCCCAGAATGGTTTTAACGGTTTTAATTACGGGTTATTAATGCCATCAGGACTGAGGCTCTGAAATGAGGGAGATGTGAATTGCTACTGCTTAGGAAGAGTGTTACTTTTTCTTTTGCTTTTGTTGCGGCACAAATGCACATTCGTTTTTAAATTTCCATTTGCTCCTGGCAACTGGCAGATTCTACCATCTGCTTTTACTCGAAATGACTTGAGTGAGGCAGAATCAAGCCCTAAAACATTGCCGCGTTATGGAGGAGTATAAGAATTATGACAACAACATAACCCTGCATTCACACTAGCAAGTGCCAAAGTGACAATTGATTTCCATCACAGAGCCACAATTTTAACCAAAGCAGCAAGCAGAAAGTGACATTTGAGTTGAGAGCTTCGCAATTCTTGGAAGAAAGGTTGTCCTCTTGTACGGTAGGTGCATCCTTAATTGGAAAAAAGAATTTGTAGCACAAGGCCTAATTAATTTACTGGTTTGGACATCAACGGAGCCCCTTATTATAATTATTATATTAGTAGATTAGATTAGATTATAATTCAGTGGTGCTGAAACGCTTGAAATGTCTCTTAATTTGCCAATCCCAGGGCTTCTCAACTCTGATGATTGACTTCAGTATAAACTTCTTTGCGCAACATAAAAAAGTGTTTATTTGACAGCACTCATTGGATTGACCAACGCACGGTACAAAGGGAGTATGAAGAAGCTCAGTGAAGATCTGAGAAAAAGGACATATCAATCATGGTAACACTAGCCAAACGTGGGTGTTTGTTTAATCACCCAAACGGAAATGTCACATAGTGTCTCGAGAAAACACATACAGTATATATAATAAACACTAGCAATTCCACCAAGAAGAGTGGTCAAAAATCGAACTAAGATGTTACCAGAAGCCTGTTGACAGTCATGGTAGCATGCTATGGGGATGATTGTTTTCTGCAACGGAGACTGGGAGACCAGCCAACACTAGTCAACAGGGAAAAGTGAATACACACACAAAAAAAAATAAATTTAAAAATAAAAAACCTATCCTGAGTGAAAACCTTATCCAGAGTGCTCAGGCTGGGGTGACGGCTTAAATTTCTACAAGAGAAAAACCTGGAGCAAACCACCAAGAAAACACAGGAGCGGCTTTAGCACTGTAAAAGTTCTGGAACAGTCCAGTCAGAATCTGAACCTGAACCCAACAGAGCATTTGTGGAGAGATCTGCAAGTGACTATCCATCCAAAAGGGTTGGTCTTGAACTGTTCTGCCATGAAGAATGGAAGGAAGTTCCATAAGAAAGGTGTGCCCAGATTGTTGCATCCTTCAATAATCAACACGTTAACATATCCTTCTTTTTCCCTCTTCTTCTTCTTATTATTATTATTTAGAAAAAAATATTTTTTTTGCCTTTTCACTTGACAATATTCAGCACACCATAGTCTGTAAATACCTCAAGTCCTCCCCTGACCATTTTTATTAAATCAATGAAAACCTCATTTTCTCCCACTGTGGGTGATTTTTTTTTTTTTTTACTCTATTATCTTTTTTATTTTATTCCTCGATTGGTGAGTCTGTCACCTCTATTACAGCTTTTCCATTAACATTTTCTCTCAGTATAGCAGCTTTTCAAAGATAGATAACCCATGTCAGTCAAATATGTGACACACTTTTGAGCCAGAGGACTCAAAACAATAACCAAACAATACTCAAAGAATTCATCTAAATATGGCAGGAATTAATTTCTTCATTTCTCCTGATTGTTATAATTCGCCTGGTTAACTGAATAACAAAGGATCCACTGCCCGTGTGGATCATGTATCTGGCATACTGAGAAAAAGTTCTACCCTGATGATATCGAAGCACTAGTGAAACACTGGGATAAGTGAAATTGTGTAACATGTTCTGTTATTCTGCACAATGCACGATGTATAAAATTGGATCCTTTTCCTTCCTTGAATAAACCCATATTAAGTATTCTTCTGTGTTCTCATTATGCAGTAGATATGAATGAAAATACACACACAGGTACATTAATTAGAAAACTTTGCGTATTCCCGTATAGATAACATAAAATCTGAACCAATCCTGTGTGACGCATCATTTATAGTATATTTTACAATTTCTCAGGTCTACATTTTAAAAGTTTCAAACATGTTTTGCCTCATGGTGCAGATAAAAAAAAGTAAAATCTTGCAATCCTGTTACTATTTAAAAAGAAAGAAAAAAAATCCCAGAAAAAGCATTTTTACAAACCTGTCCTCGGGAGCATTGTCACAGAGCCATGCCTTAGGCAAACACATTCTCTCACTTCCATGTAGTAATAACCTTAAGAATAGAGCCGTGCGCTTTGAACTGACCTCTGCCACTGCACACACTCAACCAGGTCTTGTGATTATTATATGTTCAGAGCTGGCCACTCTGCTAAGGACTACGAGTCCAGATAGGGTGAAAAGAAATAAGATAAAATGTGAAAGATGGAGAGAATAAGGAAGACTGGGACACATTCAGGTGAGAAGTGTCCTCCTGGAAATCTAATCTTCAGGGAAATGTTTGAAATGATTTCCTAACTAGTTTGGAGTATTTCTTTACATGGGTCCTATGGTGACAAGTCATATGTAGAATTTTGTTCCCTCTATTTTAATTCTATGTGTATTTGAGTAAAACAACCTCAGTCCTCAACACCAACATTAATTGATCATTAGCAGGTGTGCAGACCTCTATAAAACCAGACGTTTTGGGCAGTTTTCTAGTCTGGAGCATTCAGGTTACACAATACCAAGAGGGAAAAGTCATAAGCAATAGTCCTAGAGAAGAAATTGCTCATGCACATCAGTCTACATCCCTACATCAAGACACATTGAGTATTTTAAATGTTAAAGCCCATGACAGCACAATTAGAAGAAGACTGAACAAGTCCGGTTTGTTAGGACGGGTTGCCAGTTGAAAGCCTCTTCTGAATAAAAAGTACATGGAAGCATGACTGGGGTTCAGAACGTTGCATCTGAACAAAGTACAAGGGTTCTGGAACAATGTCCTATGGAAAGATGAGACCAAATTGGAGTTGTTTGGCTTAAAATGTCCCACCATTATGTTAACAGCATTTCAGGAGAATCACCCACTGTCAAACACAGTAGTGGAGGGATGAGGATTTGGCCTTGTTTTACAGCCACAGGACCTGGGCACCTTGCAGTCATTAGGATGACCATGAACTGCTCTTTATACAAGAGTATTCTAGCCGAAAAAGTGAGGTCTCTGCTGAGAGATAAAACTTTGTTGAAATGACGTCATGCGACTTCAGGTTATCTACAAGGTATTAAATCATGGGGGTTACAGTGAAACCTCAGATTGCGAGTAACGTGGTTCCGCAAGATGAGCAAAGATTTGTAATAAATTTTGACTTGGAAAACGATCAAGTCTTGGTTTACGAGTACCGAGTATCATGCATCACGCATGCGCTCCTCGTTTTGATGCCGAGCATCACGTGATCACAACTGAGCCAACGGTTTTTCTCTCTCTTGTGGAATTGTGGGTAATCGCCTCCCCTGCTGGGTCTTAGTGCACGTCTCTTACTGGTATAATCAACATCCGTGCACGCGTGTACTGTTTACTATCACACCGTGACCATGTGTGTGCGCGTAAAACACATTTTATTTTATGTCTGTATGCATGTGTGTACAGCACACGTATAAAGCAAAAGAAAGTCTCATTAGAGAGGTTAAAGATCCATTTTCTCTCTCTTCTCAAGGCTCAGCCTGCTCTTTGTGTCTGTGTGCGCCCGTGTCATTGGACACACAAACACACATACACAGACCCCTCCTACTTTCGCCTTCATAGACACACACAGACCCCTCCTACTTTTACCTCCGCAGACACACACAGACACACACACACACACTCTTTCTCTCCGCTCTACACACAAATACTGCACTGTCGCGATTCTTTTTACTTTACAGCAGTGATTCCATTAGTGTGTCACTCAATCGAGTGTCATTAGAGAGATTTCTTGCTTATTTTTCCAATAAAACAGTGTTTCCGTTGTGTGGAGAAAGAGTGGAGGAAGGGTAACTGTGTAAGATGAGAAGTGGGAGAGGGGACCTTACTTTAGATTCACACACACACACACACACACACACACACACACACACACACACACACACACACACACACACAC